>PVJL010001578.1:0-158678 GCA_004026885.1 Lyroderma lyra | reverse complement strand
ACAAGTCTGTCCTCAAGCAAATGTGACCCCAAGCACAAGGATTGTTTGCTGCGTGAGTTTCGGAAGTTGTGTGCCATGGTGGCTGAAAATCCTAGCTATAACACGAAGACCCAAATCATCCAGGACTTCCTTCGGAAAGGCTCAGCAGGAGGTGGGGCCACAGCATCCTTGGTGGGATTTTCCTCTATAAAGAGCTCAGAGCCATTGCTGGCTTCATACATTTGCCTGGGGCCCCTTGCTTGATTTAATGCTCTGCTATTGCCAGCTTGAAATTCTTAATAATTTTGAAGAAAGAGCCCCACATTTTCATTTTGTACTGGGCCCCACAAAGTATGTAACCAGTTCTCTAAGCACATTGGCATTTTCCCCTGCCCTATTCTACCCTCAGGAGACCAGAAGACTATCTCATTTACCAAGAGGAAAATTCACTGTCCTGCATGTTTAATTAGGTTTTTCTGAATCACATACATAGCTTAGAAGAGAATCTTCCAACTCTGCTTCTTTCATTCATCTAGCAGATCATCACTGAGCATCTATAATGTGCTCAGCACTGAGGACATTGAAGTGGAAGTTATGGCTCTGCCCTATGGGACTTCATCCAGGGGTTAAATTAGGGGAAGAGGCACATAAACCACCAGCCACTGAACACTGTGGTCTCTGCTACTGTCATGAAGTACACAGGAGGCTGTAGCAGCACAGGCAGCATTGTAGACATCTCTTTCGGCTCCTTGAGTGTATGTATTTATTTGTTTAAAGTTCCATTTCTCAAGAAGGGTTCCTTTCTTCTGTCTCCAGATGGTTTCCATGGTGACGTGTACCTAACAGTGAAGCTGCTGCTGCCAGGCGTTATTAAGAGTGTTTATAACTTGAATGATAAGCAGATTGTGAAGCTTTTCAGCCGCATTTTTAACTGCAACCCAGATGATATGGCACGAGACCTAGAGCAGGTCAGAGGAAGGGGTGGGTAGGTGGCATTCCAGATAGGGTTCTGTCAAGCCAAGCACCTGCAACCTCTTTTTTCTGGTTGGGGCACATACTGTTTTAGGAAACTGAAACCCATTTGAGCAAGCTTTTGTTATGAGAGTAACTAAATATGGGGCTACAGCTGTTAGTTTCACAAGGCTCCGATGACTGAAGTCATACTGATGTTAAACCATAATAGCCTAGCTCTCGAGGATCAAGATTTGAGACTTCCCACTGTCTCTCTGGGGGTTTTAATTCTGGACCCTATTTTTTCCTTGCTTTTTTTCTTCCCCTATAACTTGAGCTTACCATTCAACTTTTGTTTGACTCCAGCCTTAGCCCTATGGAAACTTCCTATCCAAGCATCCCATTATCTGATGATCACATTTGTCTCCTAGTTCAAATTCTAATACGAATCAAATTGAGTCAGCCCTGAATCAGTCCTTGTGTCATTTTTCAGCTAAGGCTGGTGGCCAGATCTTTGGTGGATGGAGGTAACCTTTCCAGGAACTGTGGGTGGGATAGATTCTCTAAGAAGTGATGTTGATATGTGTGAGCTGGTGACAGGGACAATGATTGAAATCTCTGATTCATGTCCTGGGGGTTTGAGGGACACACTTGGCTACTCTGGGATTGTAGCAGTGGCATTTGGTTTTTGGAGACAGGGGGACGTGTCAGAGACGATCAGAGTCTTCTTTGAGCAGAGCAAGTCTTTCCCCCCAGCTGCCAAGAGCCTCCTTACCATCCAGGAGGTGGACAAATTCCTCCTGCGGCTCTCTACGCTCACCAAGGAGGATGAGCAGCAACAGGCCCTGCAGGACATCGCCTCCAGGTTGGGGAGCTGCCCAGTGGGGATGGGCTTGGGGAGATGGAATTACTAGGGAAGTAAGGTTTGGGGATCCAGAGCTCTTCAAAGATCAAGTTGAATGTACCTCATCCTCTAGGTGTACAGCCAACGACCTCAAGTGCATAATCAGGTTGATCAAACATGATCTGAAGATGAACTCGGGTGCAAAACATGTGTAAGTACCAGCTCCTCTGACAGCCTAAGCTGCTAGCTTCCTTTGTTGCCAGCTGGCATCAGGACTTTGGAGTCCTGATCTGCATTTCAGTCCTAATTCTACCTTCTTCCTTCCCATGGAACCATTTGACCTAGCTCAGCCTCCATTTTCTCTTATGTAAAATGGAGATAACAATACCCTTCTCACAAAGCATGGAGTATGTTAAATAAGCATAGTGTAAGTCACTTGCCTACATCAGCCCCCTCTTTGCTAGGGCAGCATCCCCATAGCCACAGTTCCTCAAAAGAGCCAAGTTGTCCAAGAGCTTTTTCACCTATGAAAGTCTTTAGACAATAGAAGATATCCCCTTCCCCATGTATTGGGACATCTCCTTTCTCAGTAAGGATTGGCTGCTGTCCAAAGCAACGTGGTCAAAGGTGGTGGTTTCTGTCTCTGTGCTCCTGTTCACGCTGACAGGTTAGATGCCCTCGATCCCAATGCCTATGAAGCCTTCAAAGCCTCGCGCAACCTGCAGGATGTGGTTGAGCGGGTCCTCCTCAATGAGCAAGAGGTGGAGAAGGAGCCAGGCCGCAGACGAGCTCTAAGTGTGCAGGCCTCACTGATGACCCCAGTGCAGCCCATGCTGGTAAGGATGCTGCTCTGGCCTTGCTTTCTACTCCTCTCCAAGTATCTTATCCTCCCATGTGAGATCTGGGAGGTTATGAATGCCGATAGTCCTTGCAAGTTGATTGCAGGAGTTTGGGGAAGATAGGAATAGAGAGGCAGAGGGGTGTTTCTTAATGGGGAAGTGAAGGCAAAGGAGAAGATAGCATGATCTAGTGGAAATACCTGAACTCTAGGCCCAGCTATGCTACCAAGTAGCTATAGAATCTTAGATGAGTTCCTTAGCCTCTCTTGATCTTGAGTTTACTAATGTGAATGACATATGAAATCCTCTGAAGCATCTTCCTAGACTGTCATCTTTCTTGAAGACAGGTGCTTGTGTTAAGTAACTCCTGAGGTTCTGTGACCTGCCCCCAAGTAGCTCTGAGAGTTGGTGGGAGAGCCAGGCTTCCTATGACAGAGTGACTTGGGCCTCCTTTTCTTCAGGAAAGAGGAAGCTTAAGGAATTAAGACCAGCTCTAACAGAGATCATCTTGGGCTCCTGCTATTCCATGAGAAGTGGGATTTCCTTTCTGGCATTGGTTTTCTTGTGCAACAGGACCGTCTAGGCAGGCTGCCATGCCCATTGTCAGATCCTTTGGGTTGTTCCCGTGGTGTATAGTGCTTTTTATGAAACTGTTGTGTGTTATACTGAAGACTTGGTTTAGGGTTTTATGTTTGGAATAGGGTAGTGTTTTCTCCCTCCTAGGAATGTGGGACAGCCAGCACTGGAATAGTGAGATTTCCATAGCAAGGACAGACCCCACATCTGCAGTAGTGGCCTTTCTGACTTTTATAGGAATTCTTCGTGGTGTCTGTTCTATAGCCTGTCATTTAAAGAGTGCCATGGGTTATATAGCTTACTGGTTCACCACACAGCCTTTGAAGTTGGGCCTAGATTCAAACCTCATTCTTTCCATTCACTAGCTATGCAAGCTTAAGTGAGTACTTAACTTTGAACTTCAGTTTTCTAATTCATAAAATGAAAACAATAATATCTGTCACATAAGATATCATATCACATCAAGAATGAAGTAAAATTATGTTTATGATCTGAGACTATAAATACCTCCAAAATGGTAGTCACTGTTGAGTCAAGATGGCATGGGTATGTGAATAAGCACTCCTGTGTAATGCCTTGTCCTGGGTCTCCCTTATCACTTGCCACCCTGTCAGCCTCACTGTCATCTGCACTCTGTAATCTTCACATATACATATCTCCTGTGCTGAGATAATTAAATAAGCCAGAGGCCCTGCAAGATCCTAAATTATTGGGGGCGGGGGAGGAATGAAGTTTTTCAGTGGAATTTTATTTGCTCTACAACGAATTGCATTCATATTCCTCAAAATGCAAGCTCTGCATACAACAACGCCCAGCCTTTTCCATTCCCATCATCTCTTAGCAGCCTGCTCTGAGGGTGTGTGCTCTGGTAGTTAATCTCCAGGACCTGTTTTTTGGGCTGTCCCTCCTAAGTAGCCCCTCAGTGGAAGAACACTCCAGGCTTTCCTTTCCCAACCCCAAGGCCGAAGCCTGCAAGTCCATCGACTATGCGATGAAGAAGTGTCCTAATGGAATGTTCTCTGAGATTAAGTATGATGGGGAGCGAGTCCAGGTGCATAAGAATGGGGACCACTTCAGCTACTTCAGCCGCAGTCTCAAGCCTGTCCTACCTCACAAGGTAAGGTCCCTTCATTTCTACCAGGACTGTCTCTCCCTTCTGCCTCAGGGCTCAAGTTCCACAGCCATTCCAGCTCTAGTATACAATAGGTTTGTTTTGTATTTGTTGAATGAATTTATTTATTCATTCATTTTTGGACTCTTCTAATAATGAGGGGCTGCTTAATAAAGAGTCCAGATTTGGGTTAGTCAGCACAAAACCCCAGGAGACAGTGATGCTTCCCCTGCCCACAGTGATGGGATAGTGAGCTCATCTGGCCAGTGACTTGTAGTACTTAACCCTTGTGGATCCATTTCTTGTGTGCTCCCCCGAGCTAAATTAGGGTCCATGTACAAAGGGCTATTGGGCTCTCATTCATGAATTTGTTCGACAAATATTTATCAATGCTTAGTCTGCGCCCGGTGCTATTCTAGGTTGTAGACATACAGCAGTTAAAAAAAAAGAACCAAAGTTCTGGCGCTCTGGTAGCTTACATTCTGATGTGAACACAGTCCTGAGGGGGACATTGGAGAGCCCAGATTCCTGCCCTTAATCATGGGGCTCTGAGAACCTCATTCCTCAGCCCTTCTTAGCTCCCAGGGCCTCTGTGAGCCTTAAACGGTATCTTCAATGAAAAGCCACTGGAACATAGGCTGCGGTAGCTCGTGAGTGGATGGACTTGCTGTTCTTGCTACCCCATCTTTCCTAGCTCAGACTCAATTTTTCAGAGCCCTGAGGGTGAAGAGGTCATGGTGTGTGGCTCTCATCCTTACCTCAGCCTGGCCTTCTTGCTGGAGCACTGAGCAAGCAGGCCATTTCCTCTGTGTGTTCAAAGGAGTGCTACACAGTGGCCTCCCCATGGAGCATTAATGCAGGCTCACGTGCTCTGTGGTACACAGTAAAATTGGAGGAATTGCTCCTGGTGAGGGGGTTCAGTGGCACCTCCTATTACCCAGGAAGAAGTTTGATCACAGTTTTCCAGAATTAAATCCCTTTCTCTGCTCTCCTTAGCAAAATTTCATTCACCCCCATCTCTCCTGTGCTTTTGGTTTGTAAGGGGATTGAAGCGGAGTGGGATAGATGTCCTATTCCTGTCCCTGCTTCAAGGTCACAGGTATTGATGGTCTATGTGCTTGCCCATGGGAGGAACTGGACTACAGGCACACTCTCTGGACCTCATTGCTGGCATCAGTTAGCAGGGCTAACGTGGGTTACAGTGGGATATCTACCTTTCTGGAACTGCCAGAGACTAGGCTCTGCCTTTGTCAGGAAAAATCCAATTCCAAACATCCCTTACTCATTTTGAAGATGGCTATGGGTTCAGAGCTCCCACTCAGAGAAGACTCACCTTACATTTCCTTGCTGCTCCTAAGGGAAGAACCCCCTTCATTTCTTCCCTTCCATCTACCCTGTTTTTGCCCACAATCTTGACCTGCCCACTCCCTTCCATATTGGCCTGCCCCAACTCTCCTTTTCTGCAGATCATGGACCATGACTCACCATGGGCTGACCTCTTCCTGAGTCTGGACAGAGGTCCTGAAACATACTCTATTCCTCTTGTCCAAGTGGCTGACAAGGCCTAGGTCTGTGTTTTGCACACAAGCTGGGTTTCCACTTATTGGTGTTCTGTTCTTCTGGGGCCTGGGTATTGTTTTCTGTGGCTTGGCCTCATGTCTCTGCTGCCCACTTCTCTTATCAACTAAGTGGCTTTTCTGCCTGCAGGTAGCCCACTTTAAGGACTACATCCCTAAGGCTTTCCCTGGGGGCCACAGCATGATCTTGGACTCTGAGGTGCTCCTGATTGACAACAAGACAGGCAAACCACTGCCCTTTGGGACTCTGGGAGTGCACAAGGTACGGTCTCAGGGCCAGTGTGCAAGGAGTGTGCGAGTGTGCATGTATATGTGTGTGCTGTTGGAAAGGGGAGGAATATATCACTTTCTTAGGGTCAGACTTATTCTTCGTTTCTGGACTAATTCTGAATTGTTTCTGAATTTAGCATCGAGTTTAGATGTGTTTTGTTTTTGTTTGCATAAAAAGGAGCTAGTATTGGGAACTAACTTATAACTGGATTGGTTTCCATTCAGGAGCATCTGCTAAGTGCCCTTATGGTCCAGCAGCTTCAGAACACAAACAGGACTTTTCTATCCGGTGCTTCAGACGGTCTCCACAAGTGCACTGGTGCTACCCATTTTTCATGCCCTCTTATTTTTGTCCTTCATGTACCTACTACCTCATTTTCCCTTACAGAAAGCTGCCTTTCAGGATGCTAATGTCTGCCTGTTTGTTTTTGATTGTATCTACTTCAATGATGTCAGCTTAATGGACAGGTGAGGAATCTATTTGCAGTTCCTAGGTGAGGAGGTGGGTTCAGATTGGAAAGGAGGGAGGGGAAGGGGTTGGAGCATATACCTCTGTGCCCAGAAGTTGGGCAAGGCCACGGGCAGTGGCAGGAAAGAGCTGAGAGGCAGCACACTTGCTAACAGTCAACTTCCCATTCAGAGTTAGGAAGAGCAGATAGATATGTTTATTAGATCTCAGCTTAAGACACAGAAGAAACCAACCCTTCCATCCCCCCCAGCACCCCACTCTCTGCCATTTCTCTGCTGTAGTAAAATGGACTGTTGACAAGAAACAGACTGTGAGGAGTTCCCTGGTGGTGTAGTGGCTTAAGGCTTTGGCGCTGGCGCTGGCGCTGTCAGCGCTGCGGCCTGGGTTCGATTCCCAGCCAGGGAACTACCCACATACCAAAAAAAAAAAAAGAAAAAAAAAAAGAAATAGACTGTGAGTGCAGTGGGGTTTCAGTTTATTTCTGCAACAATACCCATGGGGACATAAGGCAGATGATTTTCAGCTCAGAGGTTTTTGCTTTTGCAAGAGGCCGAAAACAGGAAGCTCATGATTGTAGGGGTACTGTAGGTGGGACCATCTTAGGGAGAACTGGCAGTCTTGACTTAGCTGCCTCCAAATTCTTAGGCCCAAGAAACCAGTACTGGCCCTTCCACACTTTGAAAGTATATCCTTGCCACCACCCCTTCCCACACCAACCCACATCCTTGAATGTGGAAGGGAGAAAGAATTATTGGGATATAAGGTGGGGTTTGGGCTTCAGGTCCTGATGCCTGTCAGCCTACTGACCCAAGAACCAGCCAACTGTGGGCCTGGCCTGAGGCAGGGCGCTGGGAATAAAAAAATGAGAGTCAAAATCATTTTTCAAGTGGGACGAGAATTCACATAATCTGTTTGGGCTAGAGGCCAGTTCTCCTGTGACTTGACGTAGAAACAGAAATTACAGCAATGAAGTCACTCTATGTCTCCGCTCACAATTGTCTGTCTTTGGTCACGACTGAGCCCTTGAGAGGCAGAACTGTTAGACACAAGGACTTTAAGCCACTGAAACCCCTTTCTTGAAGCAGTGTATCATTGTGTCCCATCCTTCCTCAGAACTCCTACTAGAGGTGGGAGGATTCTGGCCTGACCTCAGCTTTCCTGTCTCCACTAGGCCTCTGTGTGAGCGGCGGAAGTTTCTTCATGATAACATGGTTGAAATTCCCAACCGGATCATGTTCTCAGAAATGAAGCAAGTCACGGTGAGTGAAGGCCCCACCCTAGGCAGCATCCTGGTGGTTTGAAAGCAGGGTAGAGGACCCCTTGGGTCAGATGTGACTGGAGAATGAGTCTTAATTCTTTTCTTATGGGGGTGCTGATGTACAAGGTCGGACAGTTAATTTCACGAACTCATCCTAGGAAAAGTTCTACATACTTCATTGCTGAATGTCACTACAGTCACCTCCGAAGTACTTCCCTTGGGAAGCTATGCACGATGCCAGGGTCTAGTCCACCCTTCAAAGCAATTTTGGAACTTTTTCTGGAATGGCCACCAGAGCTGTCATCGGACCCTACTGAGGTTATGACACCTTACCAAGTTGTTTGTACAGTGCTGCCAACATAAGCACACATAAATTTTAATTGTCAGGTTTTTGATCTGACGACAGCTTTGTTGGATTTCCAGAATTGCTTTTAAGGGTGGACTAGGCACTGCTGTTGGTGCAGCTTCTCAAGGGGAGCACTTCAAAGCTGAAGGTAGTGACATTAATAAGGTATGTAGCACTTTTTCTGGGATGAGTTTGTGAAATTGTCTGACCTCGTATGTTGCCTCCTAGTTTCTATCTAGGGAGGGGGGTGGGGTTTGAAACACCCTAGGTGGGTCCCTGTGTCTCGCAGCCGCAGCAGCTTTCTGGTTGGGAGGGTCCCTGCTTTCCCAGCACTTTGTTCCTGGTATTCAAATCAGGGTATTTCCAGGGAGCACTCTACCAGTGTGCAAAAAGGAACAACTTCCACCTCACTCCCTTGGCACCCTCTCTATTCTCAGTTCTCTCTCCTGTTACACCTCAGAAATCTTCAGACTTGGTGGACATGATAAACCGGGTGATCCGAGAGGGGCTGGAGGGGCTGGTGCTGAAGGACGTGAAGGTAAGATGGTCACATCCTTTGCCTTCTCCTGTAGAATAAGCCCTCCCTGCTGAGCCTTTCCAGCCCTGGCCAGGAGATGGCAGTGGCAGTCTGTGGTATTTGCGGATGGGTGCTGAGGGGATATCTTTCCAGTTTGGACAGCTCTGATCTGGATCTAGAGAATGGGGTGTTGTATGTCTCCTGTAGTGCCTGGGGCCTGAGGGCTCTAACCCAGAGTGGGATGGGCACTGTAATAGATCCGATACATTGCATGCGGAAGTAAATCCCACACTCACAGAGTTTCCATTCTAGTTTGCAGTCTCTCTCTCTGCTTCCCTTTAGGGTACATATGAGCCTGGAAAGCGGCATTGGCTGAAAGTGAAGAAAGACTATTTGAACGAGGGGGCAATGGCTGACACAGCTGACCTGGTGGTCCTTGGGGCCTTCTATGGGCAAGGGAGCAAAGGTCAGGGTGGCCTCTGGCCCCTGGGATGGTACTTCTCAGAAAGGCATCCACTCGAGGTAGAGGCTAGCCTTTTTATTGGCTCAGTTTGCCAGCAAGGCCAGTCGTGACTTTCAGAGTTCTGGGATCAGGGTCCCCAACCTGGCCCATGTCACCTCAGGCAGCAGTATCTGAGAGCTGCAGAAGGGCAGGGAGATGTCAGACAAGAATACCCTCTGCTAGCTTGGCACAAAGAAGTTCCCCACCGATTTCTTCAGGGCCTGGCAGCCTTCTCTTCAGGGAAAATCTGTTTCCTGACTGGAGTGAAAGCTAAGATCTGAGGAACTGGTACTTTCAGGCAATTGACTATGTGTCTGAAACACCAACTAAAGTGTTTTACTCCTGACCAGAGCCCAGTGAGTATGTGTAGTTGTCCCGAATTTACTGAAGAGGAAACTGTGGCTTATAAAGGTTAAACTTACACAGCTAGTAAGATGTAGATTGAAGAAGCCAAGGCCCAGGCCCTCCCCTTTACAACAGGCTGCCTCATATTGGACATGCAGGGCTGGCAGAAGTGGCTCCCTCTACCCACAACTTAGCTCATCCCCCTTCCCAGGTGGCATGATGTCCATCTTCCTCATGGGCTGCTATGATCCAAGCAGCCAGAAGTGGTGCACAGTCACCAAGTGTTCAGGAGGCCATGATGATGCAACGCTTGCCCGCCTGCAGAAGGAGCTAGAGATGGTAAAGATCAGCAAGGTGAGGAAGGGACCTGGTTGACCCTGGCCTCTGGACTGGCCATCATTACTGAGACAGGCTGCACTTTGGGGATTGTAGGTATCATGTATCTGTTTCCCAGAAAGGAGTGCTACCGCTTGGCCAAGGGAGCACTATTAGGCTTTCAAAGTCTCTTGAGTGCCTACCTTGTGGAAACTGGGCTGCATGCCCTCAAGGCCACACCCTCTCTGGGCAGGGAAGATCCCATGGGGTGAGGGTCCACCTTTTGTGCTGTCACCAAGCCCATGACTGAGTGGGGGGATTTAAGTCTGATTTTGGCTTGGGAATAGCCCAGGATATTTGTTCCTCCAGGATCCCAGCAAGATACCCAGCTGGCTGAAAATCAACAAGACCTACTATCCTGACTTCATCGTCCCAGACCCAAAGGTATCAACCCAAATAAGCTTGGACATTCTCTGGTGCCACGGAGATGCCATCTCAAACGCATTGACAATCTACCCAGGGACAGGGATCTGGACTCTTCAGCCAAGTGACTGGCATGGGGATGGCCATTTAACACTGAGGAATCATCCTCAATAACAAGGGAGACTGCCCACCCCAGTCCAAACGGTCAGCTCTTGAAGTGACCTGGGCCAACCCCTTCTTGCATTGACAGAGAAACTGAGGCCCAAAGAAGTGATGGGACTTCCTAAGGTCACATGCCATCAGTAACAGCATTGGGACTTGAACCATCTCCCACCTGTTAGCCAGTGCTTATTTGGTTTTAACTTCTGTATTGCTTCTATTAATAGCTGGTTGGGAGATGTTTACTTCTTTAACTAGTGAGTGACCTGACTTCCTCCTGACAGAAAGCTGCTGTGTGGGAGATCACAGGAGCTGAATTCTCCAAATCTGAGGCTCACACAGCTGATGGGATCTCCATCCGATTCCCTCGCTGCACCCGAATCCGTGATGATAAGGACTGGAAATCAGCCACCAACCTCCCCCAGCTCAAGGTGCCAGCTGCATGTGTGTCCTCTACCCCCACTATCCCAGCCTTGGAACATTGGGCACCTGGCCTCTGTGGTCTTTTCCTTATTTCACTGATGGGGCAAAAAGGGCAGCTAGAAAGGGAGACCAAACTGCTGAGGGGCCAGAGCACCAGCACTAGGTATCAGGCCTGGCTGGTCAGCCTTGAGTCCCAGAGAATGAGAGTTGCTCGTAAGCATCCTGCTGAGGGCTTGGCCCCAGGCTACAGCCTCTATGTTGTTAAGAACTGGGAACAGAGAACAGTGATTTGCACTTACTCCTTAAGGAAACACAGTCAAAGTTTAGAAAAACACCAAGGAAGCCAGCTCCTTTTCCCGGTTTTTCTTTTTCCCCTTTTTGTTCCCTTGTCACATGCACCTAAAACACACCTCACAGACCATCTCTGAGGCTATTCTCCCTCCTTCCTTCTCAGGAACTGTACCAGCTGTCTAAGGAGAAGGCAGACTTCACTGTAGTGGCCGGAGATGAGGGGAGCTCCACTACAGGGGGCAGCAGTGGAGAGAACGAGGGCATTTCGGGGCCTGCTGTGTCTTGCAAGGCCAGAGCCTCCCACAAGCAGCCCTCTGCTAGTGCCAAGAAGGCAGGAGGGAAGCTGAGTAGCCCCAACAGCAAAGGCGGTAAGAAGGGAGGGGGCTGGTGTGATGAAGAGCACATGTGAGGGCAGAGATCAAAGGACAGGGACCCAGTCTCCCATTCCAGCTCTCAAATCATGTGATTCTGTCCACTGCAGCTGACATAAACTGTATTCCTGTTGTGTGTCAGCCATGGGCCAGAAGCCATTCTGCCGGGCACCCTCCATGTGTTCAAGACCCTAGGAGAGCCCATCTGATCAGGGGAATGAACTACCTCTGAGCTTTCCCTTCTTACCCATGCTCATAGCAGAGCAAGGCCTGGCCATCCCTGCTCCCTGACTTCAGAGACCATTATCAGTTCCACCTACGTGTTTCTTAATTCTTATCCCGTTCTTTCCTGCAGGCCACAAGGTGATTACAAAGCCTTCCCCTATGAAACTGGGGGAGAAGCTGGTCACGAAGTCTCCTGTGAAAGTGGGGGAGAAGCGGAAGGCTCCTAATGAGACCCCATGCCAAGCAAAGGTGAGGGTAAGTAAGAACAGCAGTGCACCAGGGGTCAGCTAGGCCCAGGATTTCGTGTCCCCAACCCTCTGTACCTGAATTTTGAGATAAGCAAAGGTGTTTTTCAGGACCAAGTAACCAAACCCCCTCCCCTCCTGCTGTTGCTCCTATGGAGCAGAGCCAGGAGTGCTGCGGCTCCACCCTGTGCCCTCTCCTTGCTTTGTAGAGGCGGCCAGCCAGAGCGCAGAGAGGAAGGAGAGCTGTGCATGCAGGCAGGAGATAGAACAGCCCAACCTGGCCAAGAGGCTGAAGGGACATTAAAGGGGAGAAAGCCCATTCTGGGTGTGGAAGTGCAGCAATGTGTTTGTGCTCAGCGGGGAGCAGGGCCGGCCAGCGAGGAGGGAAGAGGGCAGGCACTGGCTTGATGACTTCCTCCCACCAGAGGAGCCTTCCCCTTTTGTACTCCCTTGTCAGTCTTTGGTTAATTACAGCTCCCAAGTACCCATTGAGGCCATTAACTAGGCTCAACTCTGGGAGCCCAATGGGGCTAGAGAAATAAACACATGGTAATCATACAGTGTGATTGTGCCACCTCACATCCTGCCAGCCAGGGCCCTGAACCTAGTCAGGCCCCAGCAGACCTAAACAACCTTTCCCATCTTTTCCTACCTGAAGCCCTGAATCCATCCAGTGGTGAGCTGGGCTTCCCCTAGCTATTTACACTCAGTGGATTACTCAATTGAGAGGCACTGGCTTTGTCCACCAGTCACTGGATGGTTCTTAGAGATGCTTACTTTTCCCTCTCCAGGCCCCTAATGCTGGGACCCATGCCTTCTCCCTCATTTTCCTCTGGACAGGAATAGGGAGGAATGTCCTATGTAATTTGGAGTGGCAGGAGGATGGGGGTTTTGATGCCTGTGTCTTTTCTCCAGTATTCCTTCTGCTCATGTCTTAACTCTAGGTTCCCCATCTCTGGCTTTTTCTAACTTTACTTTCTGGCCTATGTTCACCTGGGTGGAGGCCCATCTGCCCCCAGTACAGGGAGCAGCCTTACTTTGGACCAGACCCTGATTCCTGTGCATTTGCAGGTGCTGCTGGACATCTTCACTGGGGTGCGGCTCTACCTGCCACCCTCCACACCAGACTTCAGCCGTCTCAGACGCTACTTTGTAGCATTTGATGGAGACCTGGTACAGGAATTTGATGTGGCCTCAGCCACACATGTGTTGGATAGCAGGGACAAGAACCCTGAGGCCCAGCAGGTCTCCCCCGAGTGGATTTGGGCATGTATCCGGAAGCGGAGACTGGTAGCTCCCTGCTAGGACTGCTGCCTTCCCTCTCCCTCATGGCTCACCCTTCCCTACCATGGGCTCCAGCTGGCCAGAACGGGGTGGGGACAGACTTTCTTCTGCAAGCCATGCATCTTCCAAAACCCACCAATTGTGCATGGTCTTTCCTCAAGCAGGAGTCAGGTGCTGTGGGTGCTACCAGTGAAGTCAGTATCTCTTGCTGGTTTACATAGATCAGATCTGGGTGCTGGTTTTGTCTTTTTGTTTTCTTTAAAAAGTTTTCCTTTTAATAAATAAAATACCTTGCAGTTATCTCTCTCCTTACCCCCTACCCCTCCTACCCCATCACGTCCCTCATGACTAAGGAGGGAAGTCAGGGCTTGGCTACTCAAGCTCTGTCCACAGAGCTAATCCCATTGGCAGTCTTCTCTCCCTCCCTGCCTGCCCCCTTTTACTTCTAGGCTCATTTTAAAATTGTATTTTGGAGACTGCCCTCCTTCAGAAATGCTGCTTAGATTTGGCAAATCTTGTATTCAGCCTGGCCCTTTCTGCCAGAAATGAAGCCTCACTTGAAAGAAAACAAAATTTTGACTCGTCTTTGTTCTCTTGTTACAGGGTGTGGGTCCAGTTTGAAGGGAGGGAACTAGGATCAGGTAGGAAAATGGAGCCTTTAAGAAAAGGGAGGTTTTGTTTGGGCTACACCTCTGGGGATACAAGGCTCTGGCAGGATCTGTTTTCCCAAAAGCTAGAAACAACACTGGTCTTTAAGATAACCCATCTGAGGACAAATTTACAGCCTACTTAAAAAGAAAGGCTGATTTACTTGAATAAAATAATTTAGTGTAGACGAGTGCTGTGCTATTCAGTAGAACTTTGTGTGGCAATGGAAATAGCCTGGGTATTTCCACTGGCCTATGGGAGCTGGCGAGCACTGGAAATGCGGCTAACAACTGAGGAACTGACATCTTCATTCCCACTCAACTTTAAATGATTCTATGTGGCGACTGACTACTGCGTTGGATAGTGTAGGTGTAGCCAGACCTGATTAAAATCTAACCTCTGAAATTTAATAGCTGTAACGCTATGCAAGTTATTTAACATCTGAGTCTCTTCCTCCAAGAGGAATGGGGATAGGAACTGCACCTAAATCATAGGGTTGCTGTAAAAGGTAAATGAACTAAGGTTAATTCTGTAAAGCACTTAGCACTGCCTGGGACATAGCTGAAAAATTAATATTGGCATGCATGTCCAGACCCTACCCAGCAACGGGGCCTGGCCTCTAATCAAAACTGTCAGACCACTTCCACAGCCTCCTGTCTACCTGTAACAACAGCTCACTCTCTCATCCAAATGCAGGCTCATCAGGTGGCCACCTGATTATACACTGGCTTCCATGTTCTCAGGTCTGCTGACTCCTGAGGGTCAGTTCTCTTTTTCTTATTATCAACAAATTGGCAGGCTTGTTTGTCCATTCTGAGTTGGATGACTGTGGCAATCTCTGGATTGGGTCTGTAAGATTGAGGACCACTACCTCCCCCAGCCCTCCTCTGGTGTGCTCAACTAAGGTAACCCATTGCTGGGCTTTAACCTGACTGACTTGGGTTTCCACCTGCTGGTTAAAATGTGCTGGGAGGAAAGGGCAAGATGGGAAGGTACTGGCTGCCCTGTCTCTGGCCCAGAGCACTAGGTGTTTCTGAATAGGCAGCATTCAGTCTGGCTTCAGTACTGAAAATAACTCTTCTCTCCTCTGTGGAGACAAAAGCTGGTCCTCCTTTGAGCACTGACCTACATAAATTCCCATCCCCCTCTCCAGCCTCCTCAGGCCAAGCACCTGGGCAGGGCAGCAGAACAATGCTCTCCCCTCAACATTCTGCCAAAGGACACTGACCCAACCCCATCAAGATGCACCCTCACTCAGCAAAGGAACCTGTCTTGCTGGGTGTTACATTCAATTCACTGTTCAAGGTGTTTTGCCTATTTCCGTCCAGTATTTCTGACGCATGTTTTTCTTTGCTGCTGATATTATACTGAATATATGATTTTTTTGTATCCTTTCATGTTATATCCACAGATCTTGAGTCTCTGTTTATGTGCTGCTGCTTGGCAAAAGACAGAGGTCATCCTGGGTATTCAACAGGTCATCCACCCAGAACAATGAGAACAATGAGTTGTGGCTCAGCTTCAAGCTTTCATACACTTGAACAAGATTCCTTCTTTTCTCCTCAGTCACTGGGCAGAGATGTGCACATAATCTAGCTCTCCCAGAGGCTGCATTCTCAGGAGTGCCCTCCCCTAGGCACCTGGTCAAGGAGGTGTGTATAGGCCTGTGCACACACAGCAGTCTGCCCACAAGGCTGGGCCAACCTCTGAGCCAAACTCCAACTACCACAGTTGTATCCCAAAGTTACCATCCATCTCTTGGGGTCACCTGAAGACTTAACTGGCCATACTGGTTGCCTCAAACTCCTTTCTACCCACATCTTTAAGGCCCATCTCCACCAAATCAGTGTCAACGTCTGAACTCACTTGGTGCATCTTCCTATTTGGTTTTAGTATTGATCTTTTATTTATTTATTTTTAACCCAGCTCCCACGCTCTTCTGGGCTATTCCATGACCTTTCCTACATACTAGTTGTGAGATCTTAAAACAAA
Organism: Lyroderma lyra; assembly: GCA_004026885.1. Classification (NCBI taxonomy): domain Eukaryota; kingdom Metazoa; phylum Chordata; class Mammalia; order Chiroptera; family Megadermatidae; genus Lyroderma; species Lyroderma lyra. The sequence goes on along the minus strand of PVJL010001578.1, from coordinate 142,718 downwards.
TCAAAACACTAAGCTTCAGTTTTCTCATCTGCCGAACAGGGATCTCTTAACCAAAGCCACATAGCCCAAGCATCTTGAAAAAGAATGTAGTCTCTCAAGAGCATACCAACGTGCACATGGCCTGGGATTAGCCTGTGCTTCATCAACTCTTGTCAGTCTTAACTATCAGACCTGTGGCATCCTCACACCAGATGGGACAGGCATCTATATTGAAACTTTATTACAAAATTATAAAGCAGAGCTCTGTAACAAAAAATACACATTTGGGTTTGTTTTAAACCCAAGTAAGACTGAGAGAATCTTAGTATAAGCCACTTGAAGTAACATGTTCACATCCAAAAGATTTAAACAAATTTGCACAATATAGCTTATCATTACTAGTTTGGATCCAAGTATTCCAAAGTATTATTAACTAGTCAGCTCTCCAAGTCTTTTAAAACAAGTCTCAACTGAAATTTCTGAACAATCATAGCAAAAGCCACAGAATAATTGGAAGATTTAGATGCTTCCATGATAACTAGGACCAAAGGTCCATGAGGGGCAAGGAAGGAGCACTCAAGAATAAAAGTCAAGCCTTCTACCTAGGTTGGATGGTAACTGAAATGTGATCTTAGAATGCACAACTTTTATTTGGTGTAATAATAAGATAACCAAAAAAAAAAAAAAATCTGGGTTGCTTGACACATTTTTCTTAAAACCTTCACCGAAAGGTTAGAAGACTTAAAGGCAAGTTCTTTCTCCAAAACGAGTAAATGGTGTCAGTTGTAATTCTTACTGATATTATTTTTAATTCATGTCTAGGCAGGAAGTTGCGAGGTAGGGAGAGATAAGGCCTCAGCAGAGAAAGCAAGTTTTAAGTAAGGAGAGAGCCAACTTCTGCATTTAAGTTATTGCTAGATCTTAACTGAGTTGCATATATGTATGCATGTATATAGACCTGTTTCACAGTGGAATCGAGGAGTAGCTGAATCCTTTGCTAAAGGGATAGGCATTGTAAACTATAGTATTTATTGTCCAGCAGAAAGATGTCTTCACAGGGAAATCTCGATTCCTCCGATTCCTACAAAGGCTGTATTAGCCCAGAATCAAATCATCTAGGACTTGGTATAATGTCAAGGTAAGTGGCCCAGTGTTGAGCTGATAACTACTTCATGAATTTCATTGCCCCAAAGGAGATTAGTGGTTGACAGAGGAAAAGCATGTCTGTACCAACAGAGGTTTCCTACTGCTTCCCAGAGTCATGAGTGGTTCTATTCTGAGATCTTGGCTGCAAGAGGAGAGGGAAGAGGTCTGCTAAGGCCCTCAGCTGTTTAGCCTTTGTGTTGTTCATCTATTGGTAATGGCAGCAGCACACAGCTCTTCTAACAGCATGTGTTGTGCTTGGCTAAGCTATTCCAGCAAACTTTTCTTTAGTCCTTTGGCTCTTCCAGTGGTGTGAGGACCCTAAGAGGGCTCAAGAACATGACCTACTCATTGCATGGTCCTTCCTAAAGCGCCTAGAGAATGCTACTTCCTCACCTGCCTCTAAATCAGTAGACTAAGAAAGGAAAGGGAGTAGAGAGTCCCCATTAACCTGGGGAATTAAGACTTCCAGCTGTCTGCTCAAAGGCTGAAACCAGCCTCATTCAGTACCTTCTGATACCTCTTACATGGTCTGTGTCTTACATATTTGGCCTCTAGGAACTTCATGAGAAATCTGGCTGGAGAAGAGCAAGGCTCTTTGCCTAAGTCTCTATGCCTTCAGTAAGACCATGTTTAAAAACGCCAATGGGAAAGAGAGGGGTGTCATTCTCAGGGGAAAGTGGTTAAAAACTCCTGACTATTGGAGAAATCAAAGCTAAGCAGAAAACAATTGCTTCCAGACAACACTTGTCCTTTCCTCATAAACTAAAATTAAGCCCAGGAGAAGTAGCACAGATGATCCATGTGCTATCTCTCGCTCAGAAATGGGAATTTCCCAGCAGTTTGGGACCCAGATGCTTTGTTGGTTCCCAAGGTCAGGTCAAGAGACTGATAGCTTCCAATCCCAGCACTTAAGGAAGCAGCTCTTAATGTCTTTTGAGGTTTTTCAATAGCATTTGTTTCATTTCTCACCAGAGAATTACTATTAGTCTGGTAAGCTAACATCTTTTTGGTCTGAAAAAACAAATGGATTTTAGGCAATGTAGCAAGAAATTTTAGCACAGAAAGCCAGAGCAACCAGAAATAAATCCAAATGTGCTGGGGCAGAACCATTTCTACCAGGAGTTCTAGTTGGTAAAACACAGGCAAGCAGCTCAGGGGAATAGTGGGGTACAGGAGGGAGGAAGGTACAGTCCAAGTTCTGGAAAGTCCTCTCTTCATCAGTTACCATCATCACCCAAGACCACTGGAGGACAGACTTGCCCATGAGATCTGTACCAGTTCTCACTGCCTTTGCTCTGCCAGCTGGGAGTTGCACCTCTGTGGCACCTTTGCCTGCCCTGGTCTTGGGAACACTGCCAATTTTCCTGTTAGCCTGCCCCTCTGCAGTCTGGCCAAACCTGAGCCCATACACCTCACAATACCCTGTCCCTACATAAGGCACTGAAGAAGCTGGTACCAAGCCCTCAGGATCGGAAGACATGCACGGCTCGGATCACGTACTGCCGGCAGATGGGACACTCATTCATGCGCTTGCCACACTTGGTACAGGTCACCATGTGGCCACATTCCAGTAGAACACAGTCAATGGGTGAGTCCATGCAGATCCTACACAGGTTCTCCTCCAGGATGGATGGCACTGCTCCCCCTGTACAAACACAGGACAGAAAAGGGGAAAGTAAGGGTATGGGGTGGTGGAGGGATGGAAGTGGGAAGAACAAGCACACTGTGAACAAACCCCCAAATCCACACACTTCCCCTAAAATAGAATTCCAAAAAAACACTTCCCCAGTAACTAATTCCAGGTGCTTCTTTAATCCACATTTCCATAGGTCAGGTTATAGATTACAAGAATAAAAGTACCTATAGATCAACTATATCCCAGAACATGAGAACTAAGTAAAGGAAAGTCCTCAAAGCTTAAAAGAAATAATTTTCAGACAACTGATGCTGTGATACAGTGAGTGAATGGCAGCTGGGGACTTATTATCCTGAGACAGAACAAGCTGAAAAGATAACACTGGTTCAGAAAAGTTTAGATATAAATGGAACCATAATGAATGGTTTATTCAGGATCGCAAGGCTTCTCTATCAACATATCCCCAAATAAATACAGCCATGGATCAAGGGGACTCCCTGTGCCATCCCACAAACTCCTCCTGGGCTCCCCCGAGGGGATTTCCTGGTGGAAGAAGAGCCCAATAGAGATTATAGCTCCCACTTCTGTGCTACCCCCGCAGAACTACGTTCATATACCTATGACTGCTTACCACACTGGGTTAGGATTTTTGAATTTGCCACCTCATCTCCCCTACTACAGTATAACTTCCTGAATTCAACAAATGCAGTCAATTTCTAGTGATATACTGAGCACCTGCTATGTACTCTTGAGGTCATTCATCTTCAAATCCATCAAATGCCAGTCATGCAGCAGATGTTCTCTAAATGTCTGATAAAACAACTCCCAAAGGAATGATAACAGTTCCCATTTAGTGAATGCTCAGGGTCAGGCAGGGTCCTAAGAACTTTGCATACTTTAACTCATTAATTCCATACAAAACCTATGAAGTAACATACTATTATCACTCATGTTATAGATGAAAAAGTCAAAGAATTAACTGGCCTGCTTAGGGACATACAGCTGCTAAGCAGAGAAGCTAGGATTCCAATAATCCAGGCAGGTGGGCATTCTGAGCAACTGGCCTCAGGGCAGGGGCTGTCAAGGTCATAGTATTAACTGCTCAGTGTACAGCGTTCTTAGTAACAACTCACTGGCTTGTTCAAGTGGTGACAGAGTCGGAATGGCCAGTATCCTAATTTAGCTGCACTAACAGAAAAACGTTCACATCCGAAACCCCAGCCTTCCCAGCCAGCATGTTTTAATGGCAGCCTGAAGCAGGTGGCCATAAAGACGGAACTGGATTTGTACAGTCACCTCTATCATTCCACAGGGGAACTCTTCCTGTACTCTGTTGCTTCTGCTTCTGCACTTTCTGTTCCTGTTTCCTAAACAGTCAAACACTTGAGGTAGACTGGCTATGAAGGGGAGTGAAACCTGTTCACCCCTTTGAGGAGCTATTGGCCCTAACAAGGAAGGTCTGGAAAGGGCTGAACTATACAAATACCTAAGATGAGCTGGAGTAACTTACAGAATTTCATTACTTCTTTTGGGAATAACAATAAACTCATCAATTCAGTTGCCAGCATTCTCGCAGGAAATGAGACAAAGGAAGACAACAAGTGGATTAACATGATGGTGCCATCAAGCAAGGGAGTAGATCTAGGACTCCAAATGGTTTTGGGGAACTGACAAAAGCTCAACTCTTGATAATTTATCATCCTGAAGAATGCTCATTCTGAGCAAAAAGCCATTTTACTGAACAAATTTAAAGTCTTCTGAAAGTTTTAAAATGCCTTACAGGCCCTCCACTACTCTGAGAACTTTCTCTTTTTGGGAAGGGCTCACAACCATATAGCATTCAAAAAGGTACATCATAGTGTTTTAGGATGATGCCCAGATCCAGTGAGATTCCTGCCGTCTACTCTGGGGGTACCCAAAGGCCCAGTGGTCGTCTTTAACACACAGGTGAGTGTGTGGCAAATGAGGTGGGATATACATCTTGTGCCTAGAGCCCCATGTGTGACACTTTTCTTGATCTGTCCCCAGAGCAGCTTTCACCACTGCCCAGCCCTGTACAAACAAGGCTCTCTCAGATGACCACCCTCTTTTTGGTACCAGAGGGTATTAAACACCCCAAATGATTTCCCCAAAGGTGCACAAAGAAACCCTCCCCACTCAGACCAGAACCGAGTCAAAACTACCGTGAAAGGAGTGCCTTTGCACCAAGAGTATGAAAAATGAACCAAATGTGACACATGCCACCACTCACTTTGTAAAATGTTTTACAAATGCTGGTTTCTGAGCTCTGACAACCCAGAGATGGGCAATCTGTCTGCCCCAGGTACGCTGCCACTGTTCTCCCTTCACAGGGAGGGAAGAATGGGAATTTCTAAAGATGCCAAAAAGCCCTGGTTCTCAGTGAACTTCTTCCATACCTTCTGTCTGGATGCTGATATGCTCAGAAATCTCAGAGTGTTAACAAGAATCAGGGTTGAAGGAGGAGGAGAGAGAGAACTAAGAGCCTAAGCCAATTCCCAAACAGAAATAATACATACCGTTTTGGTCTTCAGCACCACACACTGTAAAGGAAAGAGAAAGATGTCTGAATATGTGATGGTACAAGGAAAGTCTCCAGCCACCCTGACTTCATTTCTGACCTGTTTACCTGCTGGGAAACAAGATGGCCGAGAGCCCAGACACCCACCCCTCACTCACTCCACACGCTGACAACTCAGCTCCTGCTGGTGTGTCTGGTCCAGTCTTAGGAAAAGGGATGCCACTGGTTTGTAAGAACAAAAGTGTCAAGTTGGAAGGATACTGCATAAGCACAACATCCTTTCCCATTGCCTTTAAAGCCAGCATGAAAGGCAAGAGAGAAGGAACAGTAGGAACAGTCTGTTCTAGTCAGCCAGGACATCTGGATGAAGTTCCCAGGTGCAGCCATCTCCCATTCCCCATGTCCTCACAACTCTAGGGAGAATGTGGGGACAATCCCAAAGGGAAGAGTGAGTCTGTGATCAGGTGACTGGTCAAATGTCCCCTAACTCTGATGCATTTGAGCTACTGGGAGAGGAGAGCCTGAAATCTGACTTCAACTACTGTTAGCACACAAGGAATCAAAATTTGGATCTGCTGGAGCTAAATCAGTTGGGGAGAGAAGGGGTGGGTTCCAGGTGAAATCACTGTAGGAAATGTCAAGTTCAGAACTACCCACATTTCTCCTCTATAGGACTGTTCTGCCTTTACTAGTACAGTACCTACAATGAGTCAGTAACAAGGACGAATATAAAGTATTTTTTTCCCAAACTCATTTGACCACAGACCTAGACACTTCACTGAGCATGGCCTGAAAATGATACCACGTAGCATGCTTTAGGAAATGAAGAAGAGGAAAAGCCTAAGTGCAGGCAGAACACTGTCCTCATACAATGTATGCAAAGCTTTGCTTCCTAATCTCCCAGCTGTTTAAAACAGTATTGTTGGAGGTCGTCGTGAGTATGATAGGGGTAATATATGCCGGGAAAGGCCATGGACTTAATGCCAAGAAATCCTCAATTCAAATTTGGGCTCTATAATAAAAGGAAAATACTAATAATGCCTATTTCACAGGCTGCTCTGAGGATTAAATAAATGTATATAATGCCCAACCCAGTTCTGGCACTCAACTCCCATGACAGCTATTACTAGATGGTGCAAATATGTAAGGTGAATCCTTCCCTGGAGGATGCTTTCATGCTTTAGAGTGACAACAAGCAGTTCAGGATTCTGCGCAGAGGCCGCCCACAGAGCCCCTCACCCAGGTGCTGGAGTCCTTTCTGATCCTTGTACAGCCGTGTCACCCTCTCCATCAGCTCCCACTTCTCACAGCAGCCCTTGTAGTTGACGAAGTTGCGAGCCAGGATCTCTTTCAGCTGCCGCACAGTCAGACCTTCAATGTCCTCCAGGTCAGTCAAGTCAGACAGGGAAGCTCTTCGGCCCGGGACGACGCTGTCCTCTGAGTCAACAGACTGAAAAGGCAAAGAAGAGATCAACAGGCTCAGCTTTTACCTCCCAAAGTTTATCTCTCCTCTCTCTAAGGACCCCAGAGTACTCATGACAGCATACTTTTGGTAACTGACCTCAACAAGAGTAGGAACATAGACAGGGAGAGTACTGGGCATGGTGCTTGTAATGCAAAATAGACCAGTCTCTTCCTGAGCCACAGTTCTGTGCTCAGGCACAGCTAGCCAAAGACCAAGCAGCCAGTGTAGATAGCAGAAGGAGCACCAACTTGAGTCAGACGACCCTAATTTTTAATCCTACTTTCTCTATTAATGAATGCTAAATAGTATGAGGCAAGGCTCACCTCTCTTAGCCTGTCTCCTCCATGAAGGAGAAAGAAAGGAGTCCCACCACACAGGGTTCCCGTGAAGATTAAATGTAGCAAGTACCAGAAACCAAGCATGGCACTGGCCTTTCTCTCTCCCGGCTGGAGAGTTCTGTTTGCCCACACAACAGACAGACGTCCCTGGCAAGCACTCCTCTTGCCCAGAGGTTCACGGCCCTGATGGCCCTGTGTCCTCTGGACTGGCCCCACATGGCTGAGGCCTGAACTCCCTCTCATCTTTCCTCCTTGTTATCTGACCTCCTTCCCCTGACAATGGCTACTGTGTGCTGGAAGCAAAAGAACAACAAGATTTGTATGGCAGCCTATAAGCCTGCACTCTGGCAGCTCTTAGACAATTACAAGACTGGAAACTAATGGGCCATGAGGCTCCCCGGTCTCCACTATGACCTCACAATTCCACACTAACACACAAATAGCTTTGAAGGAACACTAACACTGCACTCCACCCCTGACAACAGAATTCCAGAAGGACTCTTATCATAGACTGATTTTTCTCTTTCTGCTTCTGAGTTTGCTGAGAGGCTCCTAATCACAGCCTCAGAACACCAGCGTAAGAGCGAAGGCAAAGGCACAGACCCGAGCAGAGCCCCCACCTGGGTCTCATCCTCAGCAGGTGCTCTGGCTGTGCCCTCCGGGTAGACGGGTTCTTCTTGGTCCTGAGACACATGGCCATTGGCCTGTGGGAAGAGAAAGGTGCCATCACATCCACAGAGATGTCCCAGGGATTTGCATAGCATGGGCCTCTTCCGACCTCACGCCATGCCTTAAATGTATTCCCATCTCCCCCAGAAATCTGGAGTCTCACACAGCAGCATTACGAGAGCCTACTCTCTCACCACCAATTTAGTCTCAGCTTGAACACTCCCAGTGAAAGGAAGTCCATTGCTGGAGACTAATCTCTAACTGCCTTCGAGTTTTCTTCTTTTTCTTTCTTTCTTTCTTCCCCCCCCCCCACCCCTTTTTGGGGATAGTTCCCTGGGATAGTAAAGTGTCTTGAAACCTGGTCAAAATATTATTTGAGTGGATCTAAGATTCTACTGGTCTAAGACTACATAAGACAAATGCCTATGCTTAAGGAGTTTCATTCTCCTTAGAATTCTAATTTACCAAAAGGTTTCTCCTAGGTACTCCTTCAAGTTTTGCGAAAGAGTACTCAGAACTATGAGCCTCCTAATCCCATCACCATTTAAGACACAAACCCCTTAACTAGATCCTCTTCACCCACTGCTTCCTCTAGGCAAAGGGCCTGGTGTGAGCCTAGAACAAAAAAGGGTATCTGAGTGCACGGGCTTTTTTCCACTATAGTCTTAGAGAACCCGTAAAAGGGACAACCTAGGAAACCACACACCTGCTGGTCCCAGCCACTCAGCCCATTTTAGGACAGATATATGGAGCTAATTAAGAAGAGGCAAGCAAAGACAGTGGGGATGAAAAGGGGAAATGAAATCACCACCACCACCACCAAAAATACCAGCTAAAAATACGGTAACAGGTAGGGCATACACATTCGGGGAAACACCAAAATAATGTCTTTATCAACACCTCTAGTTTTCTCTTTGCTTTATGCACATGTGGTACCTACCCACTGGCCTCCTGGTGTTACCCTGGTGTCACCCGGGAGTTATAAAGTCATCCAGATCCTATAACCTGTTCCTAAATAGACAGTTTTGGTATGTCCTTTTTCCTTAGAAAGAGAAATTGGATCTCATGCTGCAAAGTATGTTGTCTTTTCTTCTGCCCACTATCTAAATCAAAATCTACAACTATTATCTGTCCACAGTTTTGTTTATTCTACACACTTCCTTCCCTAGCAAATACGGCCAGGGCTTAAAGGTAAAGGAAAAACCCTAGTGGAGAAAGTGCTATGAGAACATTTGCATTCTAGGTACAGCTCACGTGTGAGACTGTCTGTTTTTCTGGCTTGCACAATGTAGGTCTCATCAGAACAGAGGACATGAGCTGATGCAAAGGGCCTCTGAAAACATCCAAGATCAGAGAAGTACGCTATTAGATGTGGTACATAGTATGACTTGTAGGTACAGTCTGGAAATTTCTGGTTAACAACAGGAAGCTTAAAACCTACTCCCCTTCTATCAGAAGATCTACCTGAAGGTTCTTTAGGGAAAAAACAATCTCCTCAAGTTACTCTCCTAGCTCCCCATAAACAGAGAGTACTGCTCAACTAAGCAAAGGGAAGAGCAGGAGATAAAACCTGTTTCGCCGACAGATCCAGAGCTTAGGGAAGAGTTAAACTACCTGGGGAGAAAGCATGCTCAAGCCACAAGGGAGTACATGTGTTTACTGCAGGCAAAGTATGCCATCACATTGGCCTTTATGCCTCAGTGCCCATCAGAGCTGAATAATGGGGCCCAATCCTGGCAAAGGAGGTGATCAACGAGCAGCAGCAGCCACCCACATCCCATGTGGGCACTGACAATGTGAGTAGTATGCCAGCTCTAAGGAGCTCAAATCGCTTCAGACATGACGTCACACTACTACTCAAGCCTCCCAACCTCCTGGCAAGAGCAAAACCTCATTTCATTGTTGAAAGCTCAAAGTTCACCAAGGTGACCAGTCAGTGACAAACTGGATGTGGAAATCAGATCTTCTAGGTCCTAATCCCCACTTTATTGCCCAAGTCATATAAATATAAGGGTCACTATGGCACTTAAGTACATGTATGAGACATCATCACTCCTTACACAATGGTTAAATCCACTGGCCTCACTCTCATCCAATAGCTGGTCTGCATGTCTACTGTGGACGAAAAAGGGGCCACGAACTAAACCTGACAAGCTCAGGGGAGGCCTGCATGATAGGCCCTACAAACTCAGAGACCAAAATTAACCACACAGGATGGTCTGAACACAAAATTCCTAACTAAAAGCAGGTCATGGCAAGTAGTCATGCCCTGGGCCTGAAGCATCCTTGACAAAGGTCAATCTTTACCTTAAATGAGCCTGTCTGTTGTCTTTTTGCATCTAACATAACATACCTTTAAATGTCAGAGTAAGATCCCTTTTTCCAGACCCCACCAGTGCAGGATACCACAGAATCCCTCATTATCTTGTTACCCAAATACCATCTCTTCTGTGCTGTAAAATGTTAACTATCCTGTACCCACCAATGTAAAAGAAGTATGTGTCTCTCCATTTTACTTTTTATCCACTCTCAGAGATTTCCTCGCTTTGCTGCCTCCCTAATCTACCACCAATAAATTTCAGGTAACTCCCACTTACGTCTCCTCCTTTGATTCTAATGTATAATATAAACTGCAAAACTGCCATTCTCCGAAGCATTTTCTCAATCTGTTGAGATTTTGCTTCCCGGCAATTCTCATCAGTTTGGCTCAAATAAAAACTCTCTACAGGTTTGGACATTTCCTACCTTCCCTTTAGAGATGCTTCTGAGGGCAGAGGGGATGCATTACTCATTTCTGCACTTCCTATGCCTGATTCATAATTCAGTCAGTGTGCTGCTCTCAGCTCACCATTTCCAGGCTCCACAGGGATGATGATAAGGCAGCTTGCTGTGCAATCGTATGCCAACCACTCCCCCGCCCAAACACTGGCAAAAGAAGCAGTGTCCTGTCCTGATCACTGCGCTTCCCCACTCTCCCTCTCCTCTACACGCTTGTTCCTCTTTTCCGGTGTGTCATGTAATGGGTTACTAAGGAACCAAGTTCCCCATCCAGCTAAGACAGACCACAATAGAGGTGAGTAAGTAGGGCAATTTGAATAGAACTAGATTTGGACAGTTAACAATGAGTTTTCTCAAAGTATTTCTGGGACAATAAATTTTTTAAAAATGTCTAACTGGGATAATGCATGTTTTAAACAAAGAACACAAAAAACCTACCATGCATTATCATCTCTGGAAAAAAGCCAAAACCTGAGAGTGATGTCAAGAAAATATCATTTATGCATCAGTAGACAGGAAGGTTGTACATAATCAAGACACTCACACTCCCACCCCACTCCCACAACGCAGGCAGGAGGGGAAATGAGACTGGCAGAGACTGGCAGAGATTGCAAACGGGCCCGTACCTGCTGATTTTCCTGAGCCTGCGCTGGGGGAACAGAGGTGGCTTGTGCTAGTGAAGAAGGGAGGCTGGGTGAGGTAGGAGGTACTGTGCTGGCATGAGGCTGGGACAGGAAGGCCTGCTGCTCGGGGAAGTCCGGGGACAAGGTAGGAGCACGAGTCCTGCCCTCCTGAGAGATAACAGGCTGCTGGCCAAGCACCAAGGACACCAGCTCCTCTTTCTCCCGGCACATTTCGGTAGAGATGTCGTGGAGGTTGAGGTAGTCCCTCAGGTCCTTCACCTTCATCTTCATGAGCTCCTCTCGCTGAAAGGCTGTTGCTCGAAATCGTTGGCAGAGAAGGCAGAGGCGGGGCCCATTCCCCTCTTGGCTCGAACAGGTCATGCAGAAATTTTTCTTACAGTCCAGGCAGGTCTGCTGCTTAAAGCAAGAGACAGAGGAAACCACGTTAGAGTGCAAGAACAAGACAGAGTGGGCTGGCGGCTTAGGGCTGCCAAGACTAGCTCTTACTCTAAATAAGCTATCTCCTCTACCTAAGGGTGCAGGCTAACTTACAGATTTCAGGTTAAACTCTATTCAGGTGGCAAACCCCTGTATATATCTGTGTATCCAAGTACAGAACACTACATTTATTACCCCATTTGGAGGATCTATTTGTTTTGGTTTTTTTTCTTTCTTTCTTTCTTTTTTTTTTCTATTTGTTTTTCTGATAGAGAAATGGAGGCTATTAAGACTACCTGCTTTAGAATAAAAAAAGCCCAGCATTTTCATTGTCTCCCTGCTCCATTTCTTATGGTATCACCTTCTATGTATAATTTAGCCTCTCTGGCCCTCAGTTTCCTCATCTATAAAATAGGGTGATAACAGTATTCACTTCATAGGATAGTGGTAAAGTTAAGAGATAATGCATTTAGTATACGTGACACAGGAGTCTTCAATAACCATAACTGTTTTAATTATTATTGCTAGGAAGTATGTGCTAATGATAAGAGCGGGGATTCAAACCCTGAACTAGGATTCCTTTACTTCATTACTGAGATAAGAAAGCAAACATATAAAGGTTGTGGTGGTGCATGTTGTTACTATTATTAATTAAATTTATTGAGGGGCTAACTATGTGTGAGAGCTATACCTAGCTTGTCACTGAATTCTCAAAGCAACCCCACCCACAATGTATAGGTAGGTATTCATGTCCCCTCCTATTGCACAGACAAAGCAACTGAGGTCTAAAGTTGTACGTATCATGTTCAAGGGCAGGCAGTCAACAGCAGAGCTATGATTCATACTCAAGGACTGTCTGTCTGAGTTAAAGCCCACAGTCCTGCTCTTTCCACCCAGCCGTGTTGCCTAACTCAGTCCCATTCATGCCAACATCAGTACTGACTCAAAAGGCCTGGCTCTCCATCTCTCCAAACTCTCGACCCTGGGCCCCATCCACAAAGGCCAGTGCCCAGGTTCCCCTCAGCCCAAAAAGGCCCACCCAGAGTGCTGGGAATTCAGTGGTACATAAGGATACATCCAAGGCAAATATTTAGACAGCTACAGAAGGCCCTCTGGACATGATTAGGGAGCTCTGGTCTGAGAAAGTACAAAGTGTCTCAGACAAGCAAAGAGAAAGCCTGGCAGGCAAGCTGGTACCGCTGGGCAGCAGCAACCCCCACACTCACAGACAACACAACACACAATGGCTTGCTCAACTCTCAGGAAATACATCCTCAGCCTCCTGTCCCACTGGCTGAGCAGGCACAGTGACATCTGACTGCTCTGTTATAGCCAAGAGCAGCCATACTCCTATAGGAGAGGTTATTCCTGGGCATACTGGGGTGGTCCTAGAAGGTACACTCATTAATCATTTAAAGAAATAAAAAACTTTTCATCCTATGGCGACTTAAGTATTATCCTAAATATTTCTGCTCCCTCTTTTCTAAGTCTAGAAAGCTATTCAAGCTAACAAGAATGCCCAAGAGACTTAGATTTTCACAGTCAAAGTCACAAACACTTGTGTGGGGTTGAAGTACAAGTCTGCATAGCTGAGATAGTTATATTTAGTTTTGTCTAAGTGTCATTTACATAGTAAAGAGAAATAAGTACAATGTTTACCATCCATTTTGACTTAATACTTAGAAGACATTGCAAAAAGATATATATCAAGCTCCTTTATTCTCTACACAGTTATGACCAGACAATAAAGTGTTCATAGATTGACTTAAAAGGACTCATGGCTGCATTAGCATCATAATGGTTCCGGGATCAGTAGCCACTCAGGGGGAAAATGGATGTTTTGGGGTACTGGGGATTCATTCACATATAAAACTTTTCTGGGAGTTCCCTGATGGCGTAGCGGCTTAAGGCTTTAGCACTGACGCTGTCAGCGCTGCAGCCTGGGTTCGATTCCCAGCCAGGGAGCTGCCCACATACCAAAGAGCAAAAAAATAAAAAAATAAAAAATAAAAGAATCACAATTTTTAAAAAAATAATAATAATAAAAATAAAAAATAAAAACAATAAAACTTTCCTACTGGGAAATGAAATGTGTTTAGGATGACTGATAGTGAAATGAAGAGGCTTCAATGTCATAAAGCTGTGGGTCCTGACATGAAACATTATTTAAGTCAATGCAGTTTGACAAGACCTAGCCTGACACAATTAAAAAGCCCTGAATTGCTCACTCAATCAGATCTAAACAATTCTCTTTTTTTTTTTTTCCCTTCTTTTATGTGGGTAGTTCCCTGGCTGGGAATTGAACCCAGGCCACAGCGCTGACAGTGCTGAAGCCTAACCCACTACACCACCAGGGAACTCTCCTTCTATTCTTTCTTCAAATGTGTGTGGCTTACTGGGTGCAAGATCAGAATGCAAGGCAGCAACCCAGCTTCTATGTTCATGGTCTCCTCCCTGCTCCCAGGGACTTGAAGTCAGCCTGCATCTGAAATACACCCTAAAGGAGAAAGACAGCGCTCAAGGCTAAAATCCCAGTTTGCAGAGGCAGGGGAGAACAAAGGAAAAGAAAAAAATGTCTGTTAACACGTGTGGACAGAACAAGCAAAGGAATCAGGCATATATAAACTCTAGCAAATGGTACAAAGCAACAGAGTAGCAAGGTAGCATGAAAGATGAACTGGCGGAGCCAACGGGCCTTCATGGATGGCAAGAGTACACACCAACATCCAGCATCGAAAAAGCTGGCAGTGGCACCTCAGGCAGGCACCACCCTTCAAGGAGGCTACAAAGGGTTGCTTCCCTTTGCCAATCTGCCCTTCCTTTATTCCTACCCCTCCCCACCCATATTCCCTGGCACATTTTCTCTCCCTACCACTCCTTCCTCCTCACCATCCTTCCTACAGGAGTTTCTTTCTTAAGACCACTGAAAGGAAAAAGTGACACAATCAGAATTAAGTCCTTGCTGGTCACTTCCTACCTAAGGAAATTTGTGCAAAACAGAAAACCTCAGAGCATCAGATCCCTCACCTGTAAAGTCAAGTGGTCAAACACCTCTAAGGACTACTGGAAGTATCACATAAGATTATACAAAATCTTAGCACAAAGTAGGTATTCTCACAAAAAAGTAACACTGTCCCCTTTTATTCCCTTTCCCTCATCTCTGAGCTTTTGTCAGTATCTAGGAACCACCTGCCTCTTTCCACTCTGAGATTTGAATATATCTCTTGCATGTTGCCTAACACAACCCCTCCTCCTCAAACTCGTCTAGAGTTTGAGGCTGGTGCCAAACTCCCTGTAAAATTAACAGGGCTGCTATTCAACCACATGTACATAGGTATTACCAATACAGACAGAATATTTGGCTGGTGGCAAAATTACAGCCTGCCATTTTTCTCCAAGACTGGAAACTCTAGGAAGACAGAGGGGGATATATCTTACTTGTGTAATCTCCGTAAAGTCCTAAATGTTATCTGTGCTTTGTACCAAATGAGCATTCAGAAAATAATGACCGCAATGAAGAAAAAAACAATAGCAGGATCCATTTTAACATTTCAATTCAACCACTTCTAGCAAAGACATAAAAAACTTTTCATTCTATGGTGATGAAAACCACATTTTAAAAGCCTGTGGCTATTAAATGCCAAACTCTTATGATAAGAATGCTGATCCACTTAAGCATAAAATTACAAATGAAAAATTCTAATAGGGAAAGCATCCTTAATATTCACGAAGTTCATTGTGAATTACACAAAATGATTTCTTAGCAAGAAAATGTTCTACCAATAACCACCTTTTACTATCCAGACTGAAACCTGTCTTCCCCTCCACAGAAGCTCTTTTTGCTACAGATGGTTTCTTCCTGTCTCTTGGAATGGCTATGTATTTGCCCCACCTTCCTGTCAACTGCAAACTCCCTGTTAGGCAGGGATGACTTACTTCATCTCTGCCTTCCTAGTCCAGGCAATGTCTGACAGAGTAGATATTCAATAATTTACTTTCCAATGAATAAAGGAAAGAAGTTCTGTATTTTAATCATTTGCCATGCTTCTAAGGACCCAGTCCAATATCCTGTCATCTTCTGACCTTCTCCCTCCTCCATTTCAACTGTCTTCATATGCCGTGTGCCCTTCTGTCTTAGTAGCTAAGTACCTTAGTGTCTCTGAATCTCATACTTTTCATCTGTAAAATTACTTAACAACTACCACTTCACCGGGTCTGGCACAAAGAGTTAGTTGCTCACTAAATGGTACCTACATCAATCAGTCTCAGCCACCACCCTAGATCAGGCACTGAGAACTTCTCGCCAGGTATGTAAGAGCTTCCTAAGTGCTACTCCTACCACTAATGAAGCCATGTCTGCTACCTGAAACAGGACTGATCAGGTCATTCCTTTGTTCACAATCTTTCTGATGGTTCCTTGTCTGATGGCTACAAGCCCCTTATTATGGCTCTTCACCTGACCCCAACTCTATTCTATCTACCCTACCTAACTTCCCAAGTAACCTGCACTCTGGCCAAACAGGCTACTTAAGTTCCCACATACACCTTACACTTGCCCTGTATCTGGTGCTTTTACTTCAGCCACTGTTTTGCAGATCAATAAACCTTCCTTCATCCAGCTAGCATTAGTAATTTATCCACAATGCCTGATTCCCTAGTACTTCAGTTATGCAACTGACTGTTACTGGTTCTTCACAAATGTGCGCCTCTTTCACCGGAGAGTAAGCTCCCTGAGGGAAAGGTCTAGGTCTTCCTCAGCTCTGTCTCCACAAAACTAGGACCTCTAGCTGGTAACATGCTGCTGGTACAGAATTAGGCCAGCAATGAAAATTTTCAGCATGGAATTATCAAGCCATAAAGTAATAAAAATAAAAACTCTCTGGTCTACTTCCTCTTTTTCAATTCAACTGTCTATTCATTCATTTATTTAAAAATTTGTATTGCCTTCCTACACGCTGGTCACTCTTGTAAACACTGGAGATAAAAAGTAGTGACAAAACTGACAAAATCCCTGTTCCTAGGTCCCATCTGAGAAGACAGGTAACCAACCCACAAATACATTTATGTCAGGAGGTGGTAACAACTGTGAAGAAAGCATCTTCCCATCTCCTAATCACCAGTCTCCTTTCTCTGGGGGTGGTTTCCTCGCTCAGTCACATTCTCTCTTCTGGCTGAGGAATGTCAACTCGCTAGATCCCCTGCTTCGCTCAAGTTTTCAACATGCCTGACAGGCTGCTCTCCATCATTGTCCTCTTTGCTCGTTCTCGCTCCATTTCCACTCCATAGACTATAACTGGCATTTAAGGAAGGGGGCGGGGTGATCCACAATACCCTATGGATACTGAAGAACTGTAGTTAAGTTTTTGAGGAGTAAAACGTACACACAGATTTCTGACTGTGAGGGGTACCTATGCCCCTAGACCCAACATTGATCAAGGGTAAAGAGAGAGAGTGTGTGAGTGTGTGAGTGTGTGAGTGTGTGTGTGTGTGTGTGTGTGTGTGTGTAATGTGGAGGTAACTATCAAAAGAATCAGCCAAAATGTTAGAAAGCAGCTGCCTCTGAGGAGTGCAAAATGAGAAGGGGGAGTCTACTGTTTGTAACTTTGTTGAACAGTTTGACTATAAGTTGTGTACTTACATAACAGTTGGAGAACAATAAGAAGTTCTGCACCCACAGGTTTAAAAATAGGGTCCAAACAAACATACTACAAATTCATGCTGCCTCGTTTAAACAAGGGTTTCCCCTATACTTTCTTGCCAATTACTTTGTCATTTCTGCCAGCAGTTGTTCCTAGCATTGCTCAGTGAAATATAGTGAAAACAGCAAGATCTTAGACTATACAACAGACTCTTGATGTACCTGAGGAGCCCTGGAAACTACTTCTTTAGAAAAAGAGAAAAATTTCATCATCTGTAAAATGGGAACAAGTAATAGTACATATTTCATGGGCTGTTGTTAAGGATTCAAGGAGATTAACACATTTGAAAAGCCAAACTCAGTGCCAGGCATGTGACAAGTATCCAGCGCCCCCTTCAAACACATCCCACCGCCTCCATCACTGAGAAGACCGAGGCCATGTGGTGTTGCGTTCCTTCTGTTCTCCACCTTAGACTCAATCTACTGACTCGGCCTTTCAGTCTAGAAGGAGGGGCACCTCTGCCACAATTCCCTGGCTGCCTATGGCAGCCTCTCTAGCTGCGTTCTCCTAGTGCCTGGGCTAGCCAAGCAAATCACAATGAAGTGCTGCAACATGCCCACCCTCACTTCACTATATGAAGCATAGGGAAAATACAACCTACAAGGCCAAATGCCGATCCTCCACCACCTTACAGATGCAAAGAGGTGGGTGGTCGACTTCATGCTGAAGAAATTATGATGACACGTTGAATGTCTCCTGGGAGACAGCTTGAGACTCAAAGACCTGGGTTTGAATCCTGACTCTGCCATTCAATAACTATTTAACCTTGGGGCACTACCTAAGTAGAGGGAAGAGAATGAGTATTTTAATGTCTCTTCTGCTATTTGTCAGGAACATGACACATACAGTTCTAACTGTTAAACTCTGAGGCTTAGTTTTTCATGTGTAAAATGGGAATTTAAGGACCCTAAAACCTACATTATAGAGTTACTATAAGGATTAAATGAAACAAAAAAATCTCAATTGCTTAAAACAGTCCCTGGCAAATAGCAGATGGTTTAAAAAAATTTTTTTTCCTCTCAAATTTCCCATTATTGCCATCTAACATCAACTTTAGGCTGCAAACCTCTCATTCTAATAGAAAAATACATGGAGTTCCCTGATGGTGTAGTGGCTTAAGGCTTTGGTGCTGGCGCTGTCAGTACTGTGGCCTGGGTTCAATTCCCAGTCAGGGAGCTACCCACATACCAAAAAGCCAAAAAACAAAACAAAACAAAACAAAACAGAATGCAGTTCTTGCTTTCTCCAGGTCAGGGTTCACCATCGGCCCAGTTGTGCTTGACCATAGAGAACACACTGCATCTGGGCACTGACAACAGGGTGGCCCGCACCCACACACCATTATTACCAGCCAATAATTTGACTTCCCACTCACAAATGTGGAAAACACAGCTATACCATACATTTCAAATGAAACTGCTACAGTAAATAAGCACCAGCATTTGTGGTGTTAGGGTCTTGATATACTCAAGACATCCTTGACATCATTTTTAATTAAAAAAAAAAAAAAAAGTTAATCTGCAGTCAAGCTTTTTATGATGGCAGCTAATGAAGGAAATAACATCAAGTGCCTGCTACATGCCTTATCTCACTTTATTCTCAAAACACTATGAGATGGGTAGGACTATCATATCCCCATTTTATAAATGGGGAAAACAAATCTCAAGAAAGGTTAAGACATACAGCAATTAAGTGGCAAAGCTGATATATTTGAATTCTAGTCTGGCTGGCTCCAAGTCTATGCTTGGTTTTGCTTAGTTAGTTTTTCTTTAATACTTTTGTGAAAGAAACAGGTCTGCATTACCAGCATCGCAGAGACAAAGGCAAGGCAGCAGGAGTTACAGACAGATCAGCAGATCGTCCACAGGCCTGAGGTTGTAGAGGCTGACATGTCCACACTCACCTTCCTGGCCATGTTTGTGAAGTGGGCCCCACAGGCCTTGCAGCTTGGTTCCAAGCCTGTTGGAGAAGGGAAGGAGCTGTATCCAGGGTTGGAATAGGCCTGCGTCCTGGCTCCCTGGGGGGATGGGGCCTCCTCAGGCTGTCCATCCAGGCAGAACCAGTTGCAGCAAGTTGCCCACATAATAAAATCTGGTGCAAGGGAGGAAAGGGTAAAAGGTCAGAGTTAAGACACATCTCTACTGCCTTCCCACTCCTGAGGGCAGAAGTGAACAGAGATACTCAATCCATACCTGCTACCAGAGTAGAAGTGAACATGTGTTTTGCGGGGGCCACAGATTTCTTGCCACATCCTCCCATGCTAGCACAGTTGCCTGTGCATGTAATAGGTGCATATAGACAGCAATCTGCCATGACAGCACGGCTGCCAAGTTGGCACACTTACCTTTGCTGCTAATGCCTATTTAGATTTAATCTAAGATCTAACTTAAAATCTTTTGCTATAGCAATTACAAGTGGCCTAATACCCACTTTATTCAGGAACATGACCTTGTCTCCACAGATCAGATAGAACTTCATCACGTACGTGAACGAGAGCATGCATGCACACACACACGTGTATAATGCCACACTCACACTGAGCTTGGGAGGAGGTATTATTATTTCCTTTATATAGGTGAGGCAAACCCAGGCTCAAAGACGTCAAAGTCACACAGCTAACATATATAGCACCGAGATTCTGAAAACCCAGGTCTTCTGTGTCTAAACCCGATGTTCTTCTCCCTTATATCACGCTGTTGCCCGCTTTGGTTTCCCCTCCCACCACCCAGCAGAACTAACTACTCTTAAATTTATACCTGCAACCCTACATAAACTTCCATCACAGCACCCATACAGTTTATTGCACAGATATGTTCACACTTTGTTTTCTACTACCAAACCATAAATTCCTTCAGGGAAGGAACTTCTACTTATTTATGTCTGTACTGTACCCTATTAGTGCTCAACTAATATTTGTTTCCTTGATGAACCAGTGTCTCTGGGAGCTTATTAAGAGTTTGGGGTTATTATTCCCATTTTACATACCAAATACAGGTACTTGGGACAAGGGGATTAATGATTCTTTAAGGTCAGAGAACAATGAGGATCCAATCCTTCAAATGTCAGCATAACCTAAAGATTGCAAGACAGTCCACTAAAATGCCAAGCCTACCTGTGATAAAGTTAGTGTGTGCTTTTCTCAGTAGACCAAGGGAGTCACTATGGACATTTTGAACCTGAACTCTATTTACAGAGATAATAAATGGAACATTTAGTACTTAATAATAAGTTCACACAAAAGAATGGTACTTTCTGCACCAAACCACTACTACAAGGAATGTTAAAGAGACTTCCATAAAGCTCTTGAGCCACTTTCCTTGCTTGAGTCCACTCCTACCTCTGTGGAGTGTACTTTTTCTTCAATAAACATCTCTTTAAAAAAAAAGAGAGAGAGAGAGACTTCGTAAAGATAGGAAAAAGCAAAAATTATAAATGATGAAATGGCAATGGCAACACGTCTATCAACAGTTTCTTTCAAGTTATACAGATTAAAGGTTTAAACAAACAAACAAACAAACAAACAAACAGGGGCGTTCCCTGGTGGTGCAGTGGCTAAGGCTTCGGCACTGTCAACGCTGCGGCCTGGGTTCGATTCCCAGCCAAGGAACTACCCACATTAATAAATAAATAAAGTTTACTCCATGAGCTCAAAAGAATTAAAAAACGAAACAAAACAAAAAAACAACAATGGAAGGTATTGCACTGAGTGGAGTGGCAGAAAAGAGATCAAATTCACTTTACTGATAGGTGAAATCCAAAGAAGAAAATAAAAAACAGAACAGAACAGATTCATAGATATAGAGAACATTCAGTTTGTTGACAGATGGGAGGAGGAATGGAGGGGTGAAATAAAGGGAGGAAATTGGGAAGTTCAGTTTGGTAGTTACAAAGTAATAGTTATAGGGATGTAGAATTTAGGGAATATGGTCAATAATGTTGCAATGACTGTGGTGTTAGATGAGTACTGGATTTGTGGGGATGATGGGAGGAGGGCTGGAGGGTGAAAAAAGGGGACACAATCAAGAAGCACAAATTCATAGTCACAGAATAGTCACAGGGATGTAAAGTGCAGCATTGTAATAACTATTCATATATGTGATGTCAGATGGGAACCAGATATATTGGAATAAGGATTTTATAAGTCATATAAATGTCTCATCACTACACTGAACACCTGAAACCAATATAATATTGTATGTCAAATGTAATTGGAGAAAAAACGGTGGGGAAAGGTGGAGGGGAATAAAAGGTCCAAATTTCCAGGTATAAAACAAATAAGTCATGGGGATATAATATACAGCATAGAGAATATAGTCAATAATATTGTGATAGCGTAGAATGGTGTCAAGATGGTTGCTGGACTTACTGTGGCAATCACTTTTTTTGGTATTTAAATGTAGAATAACTATGGTGTACCACTGAAACCAATATAATATTGTATACTAGGTATATTTTAATAAAAATCTTATTTTAAAGAAAGGGGAAAAAAGAATGGCACTTTCTACTATGCCTTCTGACTCACTGAAAGTGCCGTAGTTAAATAATAGTTCAAAGATGTGATAAGCTGGAAGGAACTAAGAACCCAGCAGATTCAACCCTGGTCATTTTATAAAGGTAAAGAAAGAGGCCCATTCCCAGCCAGGGAACCACCCCACCCCACCCCAAAAAAAGAGGTCCAGCAGAGGGAGTAAATTGCTGGTTCACAAAGCTGTAAGATTAAGCCTCTGACAACTCAAGGGCCTTTTTCGCTTCCCAACATGCCTCCAAAACACCTGTAATATAATTCATTCACTTTTGTAAGTGGGTCCAGTTAACACCTATCTCCCTACCTGCCTGTGACCCCATGAGAAAAGGGACCCTGACAGTCATACAGTGCCCAGCAGATAGGTGATTCAATAGGATTACTGGATGAATGAACCACACACGATATTTAAATCTTAACTAAACACATATTCATTCTATTTCCTACACATCAAAAACATTTCTCTCTGACTCACTATTACTTGTCTGAAGACTCTAAATTCCCAGAAGACAGGGATCTAATCTGCTTACTTGCAATAATAGCTCACACGTAATAATAAAGAGCAGTTAATGAAATGAGTTCACTATTGGCCAAGAGAATGAAGAAAGCAGTGAAGAAGTAGCCCTCTGAAGGAGGGGTTCTGTAATTCTTTAAATCATCTGTTGATAGAAACATCTGGGACATTGTATAACAACACAAAGAACATAGGATCAGAAGACCTGGGTCCCAAGCCACGCTTTACTACTTCTAGTCTGTGTTACCTACCTACTTCTAACAAGTCATAACCTTTCTGTATTTCATTTTTCTCATGTGGACATTCTCCAGGCTGTGAAGCACTAAGTAAACATTAGTTGTTGCTACTTGCATTATAACAATACTTCAGCTACAATTTCTCTGGGAAGGTACAGGCAAAAAGTAAACATAGGAGTTTTCACCACAATTACCATTTTGTCTTCTGGGCTTATCTTAAAAAGAGGCAGATTTTTGCCAGAACTAGCTGGATGTGTCAAGGAACTGGAGAGCTGGGGGCAGGGGGAGAGAAAAACAGTCTTGGATGATCCCAAGGTCTCTGAATTACACAGGAGGGCAGGCAAGTGGGACCATGAACTGCGATAAAGCCCTGAGAAGGTACAGGTCTGTGTGTGAAGGAGGGAAGGAGCGGGCAGCGGGCAGGCTAAGATGATGAGTTCTGTGTTAGTGGCACATGCTGATGCATACACAGCACACAGGGCATGGTCTCAGCTGAAGCCAACTGCAAGTATGTAAAGTCCAAGTAGGGCAGCACGCTGATGGACAGTCCGTGTCAGAAGAGCGGTGGGTCTGCAAGAACCCTTGGGAATACATGATCTGAAGGACAAATAGGGAATCCAACCAGCGGAACAGAGAAAGCATGCTCAGATGTGGAAAAACTGAAAGTGTTTTGAGTTTCCAGAAGAAATTACCAACACTGCCAAATGACCCAGAGAGTAGAATTCAATAAAAAATGAAAAATATCCAATGATCCTAGTTTTAGAAAATGTGAATGTGCTCTTTGCCTCAACGGTTTAGGAAGAGTGAAGCAACTGACAACCATAGGTTGGAAAATGAACGAAAAGTGAGGATTTGCCAGACTCTAAGGGTCATTTCAAGAAACTCTTGACTGTGAAGAGAAGAAATAAGGCAGTAGTTGAAGAGAACCCACTAAGTCAGGCTTGTCCAAATTGCGGTCCATGGGCTGCATGTGGCCCAGGACAGCTTTGAATGTGGCCCAACACAAATTCGTAAACTTTTCTAAAAACATTATGAAAATTATGCATGGACCTTTTTTTTTTTTTTTTTTAGCTCATCAGATATTGTTAGTGTTAGTGTATTTTATGTGTGGCCCAAGACAATTCTTCTTCTAATGTGGCCCAGAGAAGCCAAAAGGTTGGACACCCCTGCATTAAGTAGTTGAAGAAGTTACTATGACAACAGAAACATAGACAAGTTCACAGACTACAGAGGAAATGTCCAAAGACTAGGATATTATGGAAGAAGGGAAGTGGACAATAAATGATGGGAGTTAAGAGCCAGGAGTAAAAAGAAGAGACCGAGTAATCATATTCCGGGGACCACTCCTGGACAAGAGAAAGGTCTCCTCTTTCACCAGAGAGTGGAACAGATGTGAACACAGATGTAACCAAAGAATGAAATGAAAAGGAAAGGGAAGGATGTATTTAACCACAAGAAGAAAAACTTTTCTTCCATACCAGGAATCTACATGTTGCAATTTTATTCCTAAGAGATAAGAACTCTGTCACATACTGGGTAGAATCACATGGCTAGGCACAATCACTAGGAAAAAACTGGAAAGCTGGCAGGCACTGTTTCAGCTCATGTGCTTTTACAAGCACTTAGGAAGCACCAGGTATGTGGTGGGCACTAGGGATACCAAAAGTAATCTTGGCAAGGTTCTTGCTCCAGGGGACTTTAGGCCCAGTAAGGCATAGAGCTCCACTAGGCCATCTTGATACAAGAACTAAGAAAGCTCTTCCTTAGCTGGGAGTCAAGAAAGCCTATCTTCCTAAGCACTATTTTCATTTTCTCAACTCTGATTCTAATCTTAACTGCCTCCCCTGAATAGCTCCTGAAAGAAAAGCCACTGGCCTGTTTAAGTATTTGGCTACTCTTAGGAGGACTTGAAATTTGCCACTGTTTTTCTATAGGCCCTGTGTTTCGGTGGAGAGCACAGTCTCATCCTGGGGATTTATGTATGTGGAGAAGGGGTTATTATGGAGAGGGCTAGGTAGAAAGAATCTCCAGTGCTAAGATACCTTATACCTACTCTCTCGCACAGAACAGGTTCAAAGTCAATAGACTAGGCTTTTACTCCTTTTGACATGTATTTAAATCCCCAGAAAGACACATTACATATTCAGTTAAAAGTACTCTCTTGCCAAACTGTAAAGTCCTAAGCCTAAATAACAACTACATTCAGGACTGTTTCAGGGAATGAAAAGAGTTTATAATTGTAACACTGTCATACTAACTAAATGCTTTTCTCTTGGGAATATTTTTTCATTCCTCAGCCCTAAGCAGATACACATACATGGTATCTAATTATGTTACTAAAAGACTGAAAGTGGAACCAATTGTGGGGTGTATAAAGAAATCTTTTGTTGACAGCTTTGAAAAACTCCCCACTCTGATCTGAACCTCCTTCTGATCTTCAAAGAAAATTATCAAATCTTCACCGAGGGCTTAAAAACTCCTTCTCTAATTCCCCATACCCTCTTCAGAAAAGATGGACTTGGCAACTTAATTCTCCAATACCAGTCTCTGACTGCTCTCCTGCTGAGTTGAAAACCTGACAGACTCCTCCTCTTCCACTATGCCTAAAGGGAAGAAGGATGGGCGGTGGAGGGCTGGGAGGAACATGAAAATTTACTATTCCCTGTGGTGTGAGGCAAGAATGGCTAGCTAGCACATCAGATTGTCGGCTTGATAAGTATGCTGGTATCTCCTGGGAGACTGAGTCCTGCTGAACAGGAAGATTACAGTGTTAGCCATGGGATAAGATAAATGACCCGTCCCAGGTAGGCTGAGTGCAGTCAGTTAGAGACAAGAGGGGAGGTAATATGATTTCTCCCTACAATCACTTCACTTATGCACTTGCCCAAGTCAAATAATTTTAAGTGGATCTGTGGTTGTCATGGGCTTTACCATGGAAGAGAGATGGGTCGAATGGACCCATGAGTGAAGGGTCCAAATGTCAGTGTCCTAGTAAAATTAGTACTAGTGTGCAACTCCAAAACCACCTTGTTAACCACCAAAATCTAAGACAGTAAAGTCAAGTCCCCAAGGTTCCCATCCAATCTGTTGAGATTTCAATTAACTAACTAGTCTGTGTGCCAAGTACTTCCACAAGGACACAGAGACAGCAACATTTTGGAATTAACATACTTAAGGTGAACCCACTGTATACGACTTTATAAAAATCCTTTAAAAGCAGCTAATTAAAAAGTCCTGGGAGTTCCCTGGTGGTGTAGTGGTTGGGCTTCAGCCTGTCAACGCTGCGCCCTGGGTTCGATTCCCAGTCAGGGAAATACCCACATTTAAAAAAAAAAAAAAAAAAAAAGTCCCCAATCCTCAAAGTAGTACCTTTCTGACATGGCAAATCAGAAAATCAGAAAATGGTTAGATGGCAAGCCTTACAACATCATCTCCAGTTTACTGAGCGTGGTTTCCCTACAGTCACTACTATATTCCTGGAATTATTAAAAGCATCTGTGCTGTAGTGCATAAAGAAAAGTATCCCCATGTTATGCATTAATACAGAATGGGCTTTGCTTCATCTTGCATATTACCCTTAAAAAGCAATTGAAGTACAATTTCAATGGCTTTGAAAGAAAATGCTAGGAAAAGCCTATCAATATGGCTTAGCTATACCTCTGTGAAAGAACAGGTAAGTAATCACACATTTTAAGAAATAAGGAAGAAAGCAGCCATTCACTGGAAGAATGAATACTTATTTGCCAGGCACTGAGGTAGGTATTACACATACCTGGGGTGTCATCTCAAGTGATCCTCGCAATTCTGACAAGACAGATTAGTCCTTCCCATCTTCAGGTGAGAAAACCAAGGCTCAAAGAAGTTAAGTAACTTGCTGAAAGGTCATAGCTAGAGGGGACTATTAATAAATCCAAGATGTGGCTTTTGAGCCACTTTCCTGCTCAAGCCTGCTCCTACCTCTTTGGAGGGTACTTTCTCTTCAATAAACGACTCCTTTGTTTCACCGCTAAAAAAAATAAAACAAAATAAAATAAAATAAATCCAAGATGTGAACCTAAGTTGCTTAGACCCTGAAGCCTATGGTTTCTGGGCCATAAAAATGTCCCCCATTAAACCAAAAAAAGAAAATCAGTTTGTCTACTCTGCAGCCCATTCTTCTCCCAGCTTTTACTTTACATCTCTACTGGAGCTTTCACATCAGCACACAGATATGCTACAGGATTTCTCACTTTAAAAACTCTTCCTTGATATAAGGGAAGTACAAGTTACAATCACAAAGCATTACCACCACTCACTCACTGAAACAGCAACAATGGAAAAGACAGATACTAGCAAGGGTTGATTAAATCTACAGTTAGAAATCAGGATGGTGGTTATCCGTGGGGGTAGGACACCAAATGGAAAGGGCACAGGGAGCTTCTGATAATGTTCTATTTCTTAATCTGAGTGCTGATTATGTAGATTATGTTTAGTTTTGTGAGAATTCACCAAACCATACACTTAAAATTTGTGCTTCTCTACTTGTATTTCAATTAAAAGTTTATATAGGAGTTTTAAAAAGCATCTAGGAGAATATTTGTAATTTGTAAAAAGCAATAACCAAAAATAAACCATTTTATCCATGACCCCCACTCCGCAGTTAAGGGCCCTTTCCTGATCTCCTCTAAATCAAAATTTCTCCAAATATTTGACATTACTTCCGCAACCCCTAATTCACTCTTCAGCCTTCTCCAGTCTAGCTCGACCTAACCACTACACCTAATTTCTTCTTTGCAAGACCAGCAAGGAATTCCATGGCACTTTGCTATCTTCATCTGGCTCAACTTCCCAGCAAGGTTGGACACAGTGACCCTTCTTGCCTCCCCACTGAAACACTCTCCCCTCTAATCATCTCTTAGCTTCCAGAACTCTGCACCCTTGGTTTTCCTCCTACCTCAAAGCTTCACTGATGGTTCTTCCCCCTCCCTCTGTTTAAATCTTGGGAGGCCAGGGCTGTCTTCAGCACCCTCGCCATCCCACTCTCTCTCTCTCTGGAGGAGACCCAAGTCAGTGACTTTAAGTCCAGTGTTAAGCTGAAGATTCATAAATTCCCATCTCCATCTCCCCTGCCCCGATAGTGGTCTAAATGACCACCGTTCATCTATTACTCGCATTTCCCTCCTTAGACTCTTTGCATTTGCTCTTTGTTCCTTCTGCCTGGACTTTTCTCTCCAGAACATATATGCCTGGCTTCTTCTTGTCATTCATCCCTCAGTTTAAATGTGACATCTTCTAATCTCATGCATAACACTTAGTACTAGCTAATATTATTCGCTTATTTGTTAACTGTCTCACCTAACTGTAATAAAAAAAATCCACAAGGGCAAGGACTGTATTTGTGTTCTACTGTATTTCCAGAGTCTAGAATGGCTTCTTAGATGAAAGAACAGCCTAACTAGTTTCCCAGCTCCAATTCCACCCCCTCCTCCATCTCCTTCCAAGACATCATCCACTTTTCCCTAAAGCTTTTTAATGCATCCTACAGCATTTTAGAATAGAAATTCCAACTCCCTACATGAGTAAAAGTCCCTGCCTATTTCTGCAATTTATACCATGCTACTTTCCTCACTACTCAGTAAGCTTTTTAAGCCTTTTGGGTAGCCTTTCAGTTTTTCAAGCCCAACAAGCTCCTTCCTCAGGGTCTCTGCACTTGGTCTTGCTGCTACTACTGCTCCTTCTTGTCCATCAGGCCCCAACTCAAATATGAACGATTTAGGGGAGTCCTCCACAGTCACATACATTCTCTTTTTGCCATTTTAGTTTCCTTCGTGAAATTTACAATCATCTCTCAACTTGGAAGGCAGCTTACTTTTAAAAATAAGTTAGTCTAAAAAGAAACTTCAACTCCTTGGAAATTGTTTAATTTGAAACAAACTCAGAATCACAACTGGAATTTTCCAGTAAACCTGTCTGAGGTGTCCATATCCAAAAGGGAAGATTAAAATGCAGATGACAACACAATCAACATCAAACAGGGCAACTACTGCATTTCTAAGTAAGGCACCAGAGAGTAAATGATATTACAGACTCATCTCACTTGCTGGGTGGGGGTAAAGAAACATGTTCTCTGTGATAATGAGATTATTTCTGAGGTATTTATTTCAGAATAAAGAACTCAGAACACACAGCCACAGAGGAGGCAAGTATACTGTGGAATTTTAGAACCTAAGGCCTAACTTACATCAACTGACCTGCAGAAGTGATATACGGGCTGGATGTAAACAAGGGCTATGTCAAATGGCTGGAACATAGCAGAGGCTCTAAAACCGAAGAGGCATCTTCCATCCCTCAAGGCAGTTCTTTGTACGTGGGTAATGGGCAGTGCGTATTTCCTAGATAAGAATTTTCTTTCAGGCTACATTTTTAGAAAACAGAACATTTTTTTTAAAAACTTCCCAAACATACTTTACTTTGGTTTTAGACTCAGTCAGACCTGACCTTAAAGCCTGACTCTACCACGGAGTAACTTACTGAGCTTGAGAAAGCAGCCTCTCTGAGCTTCAGTGTAACAAGAATGAACTTACCTAATCTCACAGGCAGGACATGGACTAGATGCTCTGTACAAAGAGGAAGTATACCCTCTTTATACGAGGCAAATATGTACTAGGCAAGTTATGGGGCTTTCAATCTTGAGCAGAAGGCGGACTAGACATTCAGTAAGTGGTAAGCATTCCCCTAAGGCATGGGACTCATGTTAAATGTTTGCCTGTCTCCAAAGCAGCTTCCAGAGCCTCAACTCATAGACAAAGCAAAAACTTCAGACACTCAGGCTAGGTCTGGTCTTCTCTCTCTCCTCCATTTCCCAAGTTATACTTTAATTTAAATGACCAAAGTTTTAGGTGAGAGAGAGAATCTCTTGTGTTGTCATTACAGGTGTCAGACAAGGGGAAAAGTGGGGGTTATTATTCAAACTCGGGGGTTTTCAAATCCCTTCTCCAACTCAGGGGTTCTCAAGTCCTTTCTCAGATGACCCTAGAAGATTATATTTTTTAAGGAAATAGCAAAGCACTACAAAACACCTAACATGTGCCAGGTAAGTTGTCACCATCTGCATCTATTATCTCACTTAATACAATGATTCTGCAAAAATCAGAATTTAAAAGCTCATTTTGTAAATGAAGAGGCTGGGCCCCAAGCCTTGGGTAACTGGACCAGGGTCACAGAGTTAGTGATGAGATTTAAGTCCAAGTTCTTTGATTAATTAGTAGTCCTGCAGGAAGAGAGGGTCTTCTTTCACCATCCATACTCTCTACCCTTAACACTAATAATTCAAGGGCCTGTGCGCTAGGACAGCAGGATTAACGGACTGACTGTGACAGAAGACAACAGAAATCATCTAAAGTGGCCAGCAGCAGGGAGGAAGTATTTGATACTAATTTCTTATTCCCTCCTAGGGACAGCAAAAAGAGGTACCAAGCCAACCCTTCAACACTTAAGGGCCTTCTAAAAGGTACAACAGACATAAAAACTATCCCCGGGAATCCAGAATTTTAATTTATATATCCAGTAAGTCATCTACACTCCCTACTACTACCACTTCAGGGTACTGGTGCTACAGACAAACCCCAACTTCCTAACACCCTTACCTATATTTAAGATGGGTTTCAGTTTCTTTTCTTGCCTAGCTTTGTTTCAGCTGAGCAGGGTTGGTTTTTGTTTTGTTTGGTTTTTTTTACTCAACTGTGTCTATTACAACTAATACTCTATTACCCTCCTTTTAATAGTTTTTCCGTGGAAACCATTAAATAATAATGAAACGAATCCTTAGAGCTCAGGCCTCACTCTCTTGTTCTTAGTTCCAGCTACTGTAGTCTTCTTCCAGTCCCTCGAATGCCAAGCTCATTTTGGCTTTAGAAACTCACTCAAAGCTATTTTCTCACCCTAACCCCCACATTTATTTCCTCAGGGAAACCTCCGACCGGCCTATACTCTCCCAGCATCTTGTACACCTGCCAATAACTCTAATTTATTCACCTGATTGTCTATTTAGCACCACTGTCTGCCAAGCCCCCTTCTAGTTGTTGGGGATTCCAAGAAGAACAGAACCAGGCAAGATCCCTGCACTGCATGGTGATTACATTATGAGGGGAGGGGCATTCCAGTAGCACTGTATTTAATCAACTGCCTAAGAATTTGTATAATTCTTTGTAAAGTATTCTTTCCTATGGTTAGGGTATAGAGAGTGAAACAGGAAACAAGAGTGAACATCCTTCAGAGCTTTATTCCCAGCCGCCTTAGTACCAGGTCAATGTGATCAGTAGTCTGTAGTACTAATGGTAACACCATTAGAGCTTCAAAAAGCACAAGCGGGGGCGGGGAGAGAAATTCACGCTTGGAAACTCCACGACTGTGTTTGTGATTCCAGGGTGATCAGCAAATTAAGGGGTTTAGCCACGTAAATACCTGTAGGGTAAAGCCTAATAGTAACATGCCTACCTCACAAAGTTAAAGATAATTTTTAGGTGTCTGCTGAGATTACTTGAAAAACAAGAACAGACTGACTGGTAACTGACTTTCTATAAGCAACAAATAAATATGAAAGCTGTTAGTTATTACAGCATTAGAAAACCAGAAAGAAGAGCCTCGAAGATGAACAAGATCATCACCTCCATCCTTTCCCTACATCAAAAGGCACTGAAGGCTTCAAAGCCCTCCAGGGAACTTTAGCTTAGAATGGTGCTATGATGAGAAATGCAAATACAGATAAAAAATCAAAACAACAAATGGAGAAGTAAAATAACAGAGGAAATAAATGCTAGAAATCAAAGAGAAAGACCTTTACCTGATGTACGAAATAGGACAGCAGAGCATGTTGGAGCATAAAGTATTAAAATGACAATATGAATAAGGGGAAGAAAGAGAGATTTCACCTTCCAATAGTAATAAATGAGCTCTTTTCCTAAAGTGAAAAACATACATAATAATCACAAGTTATCAATGTTCTTGGAAATTCCCTGGTTTCGACTCGTCTATGACAAATATTTGCAGAGGGACCTCAGCATCTGCTAAGAAGTTCAGTGAAAAGTAATTCTAACCAATGGAGTTGTGCCAAAAATATCACTCTCCGGGTCTGACCAATAAAATGACTGCTTCTATATGTGAAGTTTAGGAGAGACAAGAGATTGCACACTGAAGCAGAGAAACGTACACATTTATTTAATTTCAGCCCAGGCATTTTGCCCCACAAGGTGAGTCAATCAGCAAAGAAAGCAATTCAGAGTAAAATCTCCTAACTGCTGAAAACAGAATAAACGAACCTGCAGTTTAATTATAATATAACAGGACACTTCTTCCATCAAAACCAAGGACAAACCTCATCAAGAATAAAGAGACTCTGGTGCCCCTCAGAGGAAACAGGACTTAACAGATAAGCTTTTTTGGACATTGACTTAAGAAGCTGCTTTCACAAGGTAGTATCACAGTGACTACATGACAGGGTTTCTGGCACTCCTATGCCCCGGGAAGAGGCAGCACTTCAGGACAGAAATTCTGTCTAGGATCAGAATTATGCATTGTACCTTTCTGAAGCAGGCTGCACAAAAGTTACTGTGGCCAAATGTGCAGTGGTATGGAAAGAACAAGGACTCTAAATGCTGGTGTTATTTAAAACCTAGCACTTAATAGATGCTCAATAAAAGCTGGCTTATAAATTATTTCAAGAAAATCTTTTTTAAGGTTCTTTAAAGTGACAAAATTTATCTGCTCTATCCCCTATCTACCTTTGCGTTAGGCATGCAGATACTTTAATCAGGCTCAATCTAGCTTTGCAATGATCCTCTAAGAACTATTAATAAATGATTCCAGGTCTCTCCAACCAGATTTTACTTTTATAATCCCTGAAGAACTCTTCTTAGAGATGGTCAGAAGTGGTTTACCCTCCATGTGGCCCATTTCTTCCCCATTCTACCCCACTGCTAAGAAGCCTGTCACTTTTCCAGCAGTCCAGCCACTGCAGACTTTCTCCCTTCACTCCTCGACCCCTCTTGTCCACCAAATCCAGAAGAAATAAATACACACAAAACCCTGACCCCACCTGGTACTCATAACTGCTTGTACTGCACTGAAGTCAGATGGGATTTTATGATAAATCAGGATGAATTCAGACTGCCCTCTTCCTTCCTCCCACAGACCTTTAGCTTGATTTGATGTTTGATCTCAATCTGGAAATTATGCTGACTTTTTGAAATGTCTTCTCCTCCTGCCAGGATGTGATATGCCCGGTATCTATGCCTAGAAGCAGATATAGAGATTTCTAGTTCACCTAGTACCACAAAGAAAAACCTCTGTATTCTCACCACATTCTTTTCCTGTGAACACTTGTGCTTAATGTGGTTTTTAGGTTATATACTTTGCTTATATCCCACAACAAAGTGCAAACTGGCTCATATTTTCCTGAGAAAAAAGACACTTGTGCTGATATCAGGAAGTAATGCTGTTCTCATGGATGTTGAGATGTGCTGCTGTCTCACCCATTTGCTCCTGGAATTACAAAGTGGAAGGACAGCCTTCTTTGCAACGTGGCAAGAATACAGAATGCATAAAAAACAGGACCCAGACCTTTATTTGCCCCACAATCATTTGCATATAGTTTGAGACCATTAGAATGGACCTCTTCTGAAATAATTCAAGCGTTTATAATAATCCACAAAGATCTCCAGATTACTCTCCACAGGTAGTTATTCTATAGCCAATCTAGTCCCCTAATGAACATAATAAAGCAGATTTCATAGTGGGGAGTGATGAGGAATGGGAGTAGGTTCAGAAAATAGGTGTTTCTAAGATTGCTTACTAACTGAATGACCTCAAGCAAATTACTTATTTAATCTCTTCTCCAGAAACTTCCCTAAGAGTAAAATGGTTCAGCAGTTAAACATCAAATCTAGCCCTTCGGGAGTTCCCTGATGGTGTAGTGGCTTGGGGCTTCGGCGCTGGCGCTGTCAGTGTTGCGGCCTAGGTTCGATTCCCAGCCAGGGAGCTACCCACATACCAAAAAGCAAAACAAACAAAAAAAAACAACAACAAAAAACAAACAAACAAAAAAAATCTAGCCCTTCAACCCTCAAGGAAATTTTGAATTCAAAGACTAAAATCGGAGTAATTTGTAAACTACCATGCTCAGGCAACACTCAAAAGATGTGATAGAAATTCTGGAAACCAACAAAAGGAACCTGTAATTTAAAAGGCTGGTAAATTCTAGGCTAAGATTCTCTATTGTTATTAAAAAAATAAATAGCCAAGCACAGCTTGCATCCTACAACTACTAAAAGTAACCATTCAGCAGTCAATTCAGTGGCTTCATTTTATAAAACATACAGATTCAAGTAAGCTAGGAAGAACCACCAGGCACCAGAAAGAAAGAGTGACCTGACCCCTAGAAGAAAGGTGTGCACTTGTACAAAGGCAAGAGCAGTAAAGGACTAGGTGCTTCTTTTCAAACCAGAAACAGACTTCTTCAGCCAATCTCAGTAATTAGAAGTCTTCTTTTTAACCACAGCAAGTTTCAAAACACAGGCACATAAGTTACAATAAAGACAAGCACATCCTGTTTGCACTTGACTTCCTGTTCTGGGCTGTCTCTTTACACTGCTGCTCCCTAGCCATAAATAGGTAGGTAACCTTTCATATCTGCCAACAACTGGTTCAATGGACAGTATTTCAATGACAATAAAACACACTATTCTATGAGTCAGGTAAAAGAGTCACCTAAAAAGCACCCAAAACAATCTTGGGCCTCTAAGACAGTTTCTGAATTTCCCATGCTTCATACTAACATCCGACCAACAGTAAACAATAACAACACAAAATATGCCAAGGTTAAGAAAATTAAGCCTGAAACAAAAATTGGAATATGAGGGCTGGGAAAAAGAGTAAGAAAAATTGAATGTGTTTTTATTATTAAATGCTGGCTGTTTTTCAAATGTAGGAGGAAGAGCTGTCAGCCAGTCCCCATTGAGATTTCCAGAAGGGAACACCCAGAATGATCACAAAAGTTAAGAGCCCTTCTGGTGCACTACACCCTACTACACCAAGCCGAATCTACTTTTCAGCATTGCAAAAGCACTCAGTTTTAGAGAACTGAAGCTCTACACTGAATGAAACTTCCATTGCTTTCAAAGAGCTAGTGGTTCCCACAAGTAACATTCAGTAACAGGAGTAAATGCTAGGCAACGATATCCCCATTTTTAGGGCATGTGATTTAGCCACGTTGGGTCCATTTTCTCATCTGGAAATTAGGAGGGTTAGACCACACTAATTTCTAATGCTTCTTCCAGCTGTAGAAAAAATTCAGGGATTCAACATTAACAGTTAGCAGAAGCTTCTGTGGTTTCCTGCATCATTTCTTTGGTCAAATAGGATGCCTCTGACATTCCCATATCCCACAGTGTGAATATATGCCTTGATCCATACCTCCCAAATACTCAAGGATTTTTTTCCCTTCCCCTTGAAATGTGGATCAGAAAGCTTCCCACTTAAAATAACAGGCTAAAAAACCTGAAGGACTGTTCTTTACACATGGTCTTTTTTATTAAAATCTTAATGCAATCACACTAGTAAGATGATTCCTGGAGAGAATGGAGCCACAAAAGGATGGAGGAAATCTGACCAGCAGCATGTGGCACTCCCACACAGTTACAGCTAATGGGGAAAGAATGAGGCAAAATCTGGGTAAGAAAAGGGAGTGGTGAAGGCAAGTTCAGTGAGTCAGGGCAAGGGAGAGAACAAGTTTAAAAGAAAAGAAAAGGAAAGGAAATGGAAAAGGAAGAAGAAAAGCAAAAGGGAAGAAAGAAATCTAGACAAATGAGCAGAAATGTAAAATTCTGCTTATCCATTTATTCATCCAATAGCTACTGAATCCCCACTATGTGCAGGGAACTGAACTAGACACTAAAGGAGATACAAAGGTCAACAGCTAAATCTACACAATGAGGTTATGGTCTAATAGGAGAGATAAAGACATGTACACAAATAATTCAAATATGTAACAGGAAGTATACCTGCACCATTTACGCTTCATGAAAAGAACCTATCCCACTGCAGGAGACATAAAAGAGAATCCTCTGAAACCCAGAAGAGGAAATGATTACTCCCAGTGAGGGATCAGACATGGAGGCTTCATAACAAGAATGACATTAGAAGTGGAAAACATAACAGAAACAAGGACACCCAAGTAGGAAATCAAGGACATATAGGTACAGTGAGTAACTGGATTTAATTTGTGACATAAGTGGGCACGAAGGAAGGGCTGGTAATAATATCAACTAGCAATCCAGAGAGCCGTGGCTAAATTGGATAGCTGAATGGGAGCCATTCCAAAATCAGACTCAGAATTTGAATTTAGGAATCTCATAACCCATAAAATTAAGATAATAAAATCAACACAAAATCAATGTGTGCAGATACATAAATTCCCTCTAAGAAGATACAGTATCTTCCAAACCAAAAATAAGAAGAGAGGAAGACAAAAAGGCATGCATGGCATTAATATATTTAAACAAAGAATTGTGACCACATCCAAGTGTGGTCAACAAAGAAGCTTAGAAAAATCTTTAGGGAGTTCCCTGGTGGTGTAGTGGCCAGGCTCCAGCACTCCCAACACTGCAGCCTGGGTTCGATTCCCACCCAGGGAACTACCCCCGCCCCACACACCAAAAACAAAGAAGAAGAAGAAAAATCTTTTAAAAAAGAAAGAGAAGGTCATTTTGACTCCAGAATCACCCAAAACAGAGAAATACTAGAGAGCTAAATGACCTGCCTCTTCTCTGCAGTGGGACAGGTTCTTTCATGAAGTGTAAATGGGAAAGAGCACATAATAGTAATTAGAGTATGGGCTCTTAGAACTTGATTCTCATTTCAGTTCAGCCTCTTACCAGCTTGGGCAGAGCCTTGGTTTCCTCATTTGTAAATTGAGGATAATTGTGCCTACTCTGCAGGAGGACCACTGGAAGAATGAAATGTCCTACTGTATGCAAAGCACTTAGTACAATACCTGGCATACAGTCAGCAATCAATCATCTTAGCTTTGTTGTAATTGTATCCTTCCCCACAAACTATTCTATCATGTTATTCCATGCTCATCAAGCAAGCTTATAACATTAAATTTCATTTCTCAGGTCTCTTGATATTGGAAAGGAATACTCTAGCAAAATCCAGAATCCTGTTAACAAGAAAGGAATACTTCACTCCTTCGTATGCACAATCACACTCAAGTCTGAATAGAATATGGTCTCCAAAAGACTGATCATTTCCAGGTACAAAACAAAATACATTTTATGATTTGAAAACAAGACCCTAAGCACAGTAACCAGTACCCTTAGGAGTCTTCCTGAAAAGTTAGATGGCACCGACCAGGCCAACCCTACACAATGCCACCCTCAATCTACAACAAGCCAATATGGATAATACTTCCCCACCTCTCTCAAACCCTTCAATCTCGTGCTATGGTGAAGCACTTTGTCTCCCTCTCTAACCTTCCTAGAAGTCAAAGATCCCATCTTACCCATCTTTGCATTTTTTTCCTCCATATTCTAATATACCTTGCATCAAACAGAACCTCAAAAAATATTTATTGTAAGAATGAATTTAAAACACAACTTTTTTTGGGGGGGGTGGGGGTGGGGGGGGGTGGTAGTTCCCTGGCTGGGAATCGAACCCAGGCCGCAGCGTCAGCGTCGAAAGCGCCGAAGCCTAGCCACTACACCACCAGGGAACTCCCCAAAACGCAACTTTTTGTAACAATACAATCCACCGCAATCTACCAGTCCTGCACCATGGGATTCCTTTCTGATTTACTGAACTCTTATTTTCTATGCTTTTCTTCCCCTCTCTTCCCCTCTCCTCCCCAACTTCTACACACCTGAGCTACCAAGTATGATAGATTAAGTCAGAAGACTTTATTTACTGGGTTGCCAACAAATTCATACACCAGAACCAAGCCACCACTAGACTCAGAAATCTTTTATTCACCTCTAGTCTCCACATCAGCTTTCCAAAGAGCAGTGCTGTGCAAAGTTTAGGATATGTGGCGTGGAGTCAGAACCCAGTCTTCCTGCGTGACCTCAGCTATGGCACTTAACTTACCTAAACTTCATTTTCCATATCTGTAAAACAGAGTACCTACATGAATTAATGCAAACCCTTAACAACACACAGTGCTCAAAAAAATGGGAATTAGAACTGTTTTATACTTTTCTAAGTAATCTTCCAATACCTATCCCCTCTTCTACTTCTTTGTCAGATGACTAGAACCCTCCTTACTTACTTTACCAAAACAACTGGGTACCGTCGGTTTATTCTAAGAGGTAATAATGGTACAGTGGAAAGAACACTGGAATCAAGAGTCCAGGTAGTGCCATATACATATGTGACCATGCACCAATTGTTTCATCTGTGTCTCAGATTCCTCAACTGCAAAATGGATATTTTAATATGTTTCTTATAGAATCACTGTGAGAATTAGATGGAAAAACATGAAAAAGCAGTAAGCAAATAAAGAGGGGAAACAATTAAGTGAGTGAAAAGGCTTTCAAGTAAAACAGATTAGGTTTCAAATTCTAGTGCTACCACTTAACTAGCTATGTGACCTTGGGCAAGTTTAATTCTTTAGTCTTCAGTTTCTTGCCTGTAAAATGGGGAAAATAAGTTTACAGGGTTCTTAAGATGTTTAAAACAATGTGCAGACTACTTGGCATGTTTATTTCCCATCCTTCTCTCTGCCTCTCTTTTCTCTCCATTTCAATAACTCCCCTTTATTCATTAGACCAATAGAGTCCACCTTTTCTTTTTCTTCTTTTTGGCCTTGCATATGCAAGGCCTCCCAAAATTACCAAAAGACCAAGATTATTTCCCTATCCAGAAATGTGTG
The DNA here is from genome assembly GCA_004026885.1 of Lyroderma lyra. Taxonomy (NCBI): domain Eukaryota; kingdom Metazoa; phylum Chordata; class Mammalia; order Chiroptera; family Megadermatidae; genus Lyroderma; species Lyroderma lyra. The sequence goes on along the minus strand of PVJL010001578.1, from coordinate 104,235 downwards.
CTAATAACCTAACATTTAGAGTCCACCGTTTTTTACTATTGGTTAAAAAAAAAAAATGAGCTTCTCCAATATACCTATACATAACAGCAAATTAGACAAATACGACTATACAAATATACTATGTTCTAAAACACACTAAAAAAAATTTCAAAGTGTAAGATAAAAATATAAAAAATCTTAGTGCTAGTATTTCCTTCCCATACCCAAAGGGAAGGTCTTATATACCCACCGAATTTAGGAATTCATTTTGAAGGTCACTACACTATCAGGCAAACTGTTTTAAAGACAAAGATAACTAGAACAGACTAGGTATAGCTCCTAGCACAGCGAATGGAATACAGTAGATGCTCAGTAAATAGTAGTCCATTGCAGTTTTTAAAAACCTATCTCACACATACTTATCTGTGCAAGTTTGCAAAATGTGAGTACTCTACTAGACCTCCCTTTCTCCTTAATTCCCAACATTCCCCAATAGAGAAGCAGGTATTCTGCTTTACTTTCATATCACACACTTGTTCATTAAATTCACTCCACTCTACTGAAAGCCCTTTCTCCAAAGTCACCTACAATCTTGATGGATAAATGCATGGCTTTTCCCCATGTCCTTAACCTTCATGACCTCCCTGCAGCCCCATACAACGATGACCTATCCAAGTTATTCCTTCAGTCTCTCTCATAGGCTCCTTCTTCCCCTTCAGCTCCCACAGTAGCTCAACTCCTTTGACTTTAAAGACCAATCTTCCCTCCCTGCCCTTCCCTAGTTCTTCCTTTGCCCCCTAAACATCCCCTGGGGCTCTGTACTAGCCATTCTTCCTTTCCTCCTCCAGTGAATTCTGTTGGCTTTATTAAATATATCCTGCAAATATCTGGTTCTCACTACATGTATTGCCATACCCTGCCTTACATGCCACTTTCTCAAGAACTACAGCAAACACCTACTCAGTGGTCTCCTCTTGCCACTTGATTCTCCACACAATAGTCAGGGTATTTTAAAAAAATATACTCTGCTTATTAGTCTCCTGCTACACAGCCATCAACGGTTTCCCACAATACTTTTTTGTAAAGCCTAGACTCCCTATTTGGCTCACAAAGGTCCCACCTGATGTGCCCATCTTTCCCACTTTACCTCACGCTGCTCTCCCCCATCTTTCATCTCACTCTAGTCTAAGCCCTTAGTGGTCTCCTTTTAGCGCCTCAAAAATAATAAATTGTTTATTGCTCCAAGGCCTATACACTTGTGGTTCTCCTTTCCTTCCTGGAACATTCTCCACAGCTCTTTTCACAAAGCTTGCTTCTTATCAGTCAAACTTCAGCTCACCTTCCCTACAACACAGTTAGTTGTCTGGCACACAATGGAAGCTCAGTAAGTATTCACTGAATGAATAGATTTCATAGTCTTCAATCAGGTAACTCCAAATCTAACTATCTGAAACCAATCTTACCTTCAGTAGCTCAAATGCCTGCTCAAGATCCAGACCCCAAATTTAGCATACCAAAAGTGTGCTAAAGTACACTCAAAACCAGTTCCTCCAATCTTCTGAAATTATACGGGCAAAATAATCCACTTTCTGCTTCAGGATTACAAATTCCCCATTCATTTGCTCCACCTATCCAAAATTCTAATCACCCTTTAAAACCAAATTCAACTATCACACTTCATTCATTCATGCATTCAAGCAACCCCTTTTTCATTGAACAAATACTTACTGAATACCTTTTATGAGGGTGGCACTATGTTAGATACTGGAAAGCAAAGCAGACATATATCTATTATACATTAGTCAAATAATCACACAATATTTAATTATAAACTAAAAAAATGCTATGAAGGAAAAAATTGCTAGAAACTATGAGAAAAAATAAGTGAGGCATCAAGAAACACTCCTTTGATGATGTGCCACCTGAATGAGATATACCCTAACATTAGGCAGACTGGAAGGCAGAGGATTCAGCCAATCCCTGGAAGCAGAAAGAGACCAGCAGGCCTACCTTAAGGCACCCACCAACCTGCCTTATGTATTCTACCTGTCTGGACCTGTCTTGTGCCCTTCCCCACTGTCATTTTACGGATACTTACTTATTCCCAAACCCACTATCATTTTACTGAAAGTTACTTTTCCCCACCTCCACCGTCATTTTACTGATAGTTACCTGAGAGAAAGGACAGAGTGTCTTTTAGGTGCCAACACCCTCAGGAGATACCAATTCACATGTCTGGTACCTAAGGAGCCCATGCTTATAAAAAGCTTCCAGATATGCAGCCAAGTTTGTAAATCATAAAGTTTGTAAATCATATAACCAAATTACCTATTCAATAAAAATGTACTGATTATTCTCTCATTAAAAATCTCTAAGGTCAATGTGGTCCATTGTTTCCAAAACTGGCCACAATAAACCCAACCATACTGCACACCACTCTGCAGTGTGACTTTGCCACTCTACCCTTCAAGAGGTGAAGTGCATGTACCTTGGATGTGAGCTACACTTGTGACTTAATTTAACCAAAAGAATGGGGCAAAAGGGATGATGCATGACTCCCAGGCCTAGGCCTTAAGAAGCTGTGCAGCATCCATTACAGCCCCTTGGATGCCAACCATCATGTAATAAGATTAATCTAGATTAATGAATGATGACAGACAAAGAGAGAAATGGACCTCATGGAGGTCCCAGCCAACAGCTAGCACCAAGGACCCAGATGTGCTGAGTGAAGCCATGATAAATCTTCCCATCTAATCAACATCACATAGAGCAAAGCAACATGTCCTTCTCTGAATTACCCACAGAATTATGAGCAATAAAAGGGTTATCACTTGAAGCCACTACAAGTTTTAGGGTGGTTTGTTACATGGTAACACATAACTGAAACAGTCTGAAAGTCAACATTCTCTTTTAGCAGTTATTCAAATTTTCCCCAATTTTGGGGAAATCAAGAAACTCCTCCTCATATTCATTATAATTACTCCCACTTCAATTTATGCCAATTTCCTCTTAAGTCTTTGAAATACAAATACATGAAGAACAATTAATCAAAATCTCTCTGGCAAAAACTGTTCTTGTTCTTCATGAAGATGGAAGTCAAGTCACCCCTTAGCTTTTCCTTCTGTAGGCTAAAATCCTTCCTTTTTTAAAAACTTAAAATAATGATTTATTTTAAAAAACTTTTTAATCACTTTATCCTCTTTTAAGTATGCGGGATCCAAAATTGAATATCACATACCAGTATTAACAGAGATTATTTCCTAGCCCTTATGGTTCATTCAGCTTCCTCTAATTAAATTCTACATAATCTCAAGTGTGGCATATTAGCATCCCAAAAATTGTGAATTACTCTAAACTTAATCATTTACTAGAATTACTGTGAAATCTTTTCTGCTCTTAATACTCAGTTTACTCCATTTTGCGATGACTCCCTTCACTCATCAACTTGGTTTGATACTCCACTATTGCAGTAGATTTTAACAAATTTTAGACATTTGAAGCACTTCAGAGGTTGGAGTGGGCACACTAGTAGTTTCAATCAATGTCTCTTTTAACACTGTCAAGGCCTTCCTGTAGGTCAAGCAGGCTCTGGGTACCCCCTCCTTCTACCTCGAAGACAAAGTGGACTTCACAAGGCAAGATCTTTAAGCAACTGCATTTTGAGCAAAGGCATCTTTTCTGTAGAACCCAATAGGGTATATTTAACTACAAAGGCAAACCAGTTGCTTAACACAACATAAAAACACGTTTACTCTGTGGGTCTTATATGAATGTATGTTTCCATGTCAGAAGTAGCTTTATAATCAACAGTAAAACAAGGATAATAAAACCTACCAAACACAGGTTATTGTAGGTATCAAATAAAGTAACACAAGGGAATAATTTTGTAAAATACTACAAAAATGTTAGGTGTCACTATGAAACTAGGTTTCAGCAAGCCCTATAAATCTTCAAATGAACTCTGGTTGGTTACTTGATGTTTGCAGGTGACATACACAGAATAGGCACCATGGGCTCAACTTCACAAATGGGAGCTAAAAACATGTGTCTAATAGGAGAGCTTATACATTTTCTAATCCTGCCAAGACTAATAAGGACATTTGGAATAGTGGTTTGACCCTAGGGACCCACTTCAGCCACTGTCTGATGGAACTAGGTCAGGGCCCAGGTTCAGTCAAGGCATTCAACAGTCTGGTGGAGACACACACAGTGCTACAGAAGTCCAAATCAGTAGGAAGAATTCCCTACTTGAGGAAGTCAGAAAAGGTTTAACAAACGAATTAAGTCTCCTGGGGGATGAGCACTTTGTCATTCAGAGAGGGAGAAGGGAGGCCATCAAGAAAAGGCAGAGTCTAAAAAGGATATGATTTAACCAGGAACTGGAAAAATCAGAAGTTCCGTGAGGTTAAAGAGGATAGAAATGGCTGAGGAAAGGAGAGAGAGAGAAGATAGGTAATACTAATAGACAGGATAGGGTCAAACTTTGAAGGACTTTACCTGCCAAGCTAAGCAGGAAGTACGGAATCAATGGCATTCTGAAAACGTGAAAACAAAAAGATTAGATTTGGCCTTTTGGGAAGATAACTTTGGCAACAATATGAAGATGGAGCACAGTTCAATTCCTAGCCAGGAAACTACCCCACCCCGCCACTGCCCCAAAAAAGATGGAGCACAGAAAGACAATGGTGGAGTGGCAAAAGCCCAGTCAAGATTTGATAAGATCTTAACCAGAAGTTACAAACTGATATTCCTAGAGGCCAAGGAGGCAAAATCTTTAGTGTATAAGATCTGCAAGAATGATGGTATCTATAACCTTTGAAGAGTACAGATCCTGCCTAAAAGTATTCGCACACAAAATTTTAATTAAGCCATTGGGCTGGTTAAACAAAATGTCTAGTTTTTTTTTACCTCTGGTAAATTAAGGCAATGCAGTAGAAATGAAGAAAAGACACATCAAACAGTACTCCAATACAATAAATAATCAAAAGGGTTTAGCAACCATAGATTTAGCATATTTAGAGGATGTAAGGCATAAAAAGAGTAAATAGGAAGATTTGGACATAATTAACAGAGTTCAAACATACAGCTATACATGCAGATAACAGACACTGGGTTAGGGAGATTAATGAGTTGTTATGTACGTGTTGAATTGAAGGTGCCTTTTGAACATCCTGGTAAGTTTGTCAAGTGAGAAAAAGTTTGTCAAGATTTGTCAAGTTGGAAATAAAGATGTGAAGTCTGGGAGAAACAGCTGTGCTGGTAAGACATACTGAAGATAGCTGGATTTATGGGTATATTAGAGATCCTTAAAGGAAGAGTGTAAATATATCCAAGGCAAAGCCTTGGAACATCTCAACATATATGGGATAATCAAAAGAGAATGATAAAAAATAATAGGAGGATACTCTGAAAACAGAAGAGAACTCAAAGTCAAATGAAGAGGTTTGCTGGGCAAAAAAGAACAGGTTCAATAGTGCCGAATGCTATGCAGAGATTAAGATGAAGGCTGGCACCAAGACATTGAGTTTGGCAAGCAGGATTTTACTGGTTATCTTCAGGAAAATACAAGTACGGTAATGTGGGCAGAAGCCAAAATAAAGTGGTGCTCTTTAAGAGAATCAGAGTTGAGGAAGCAGAGTATAGGCTCTTCCTCATTAACCCTTACTAAGAACCTACTGTGTACCAAGTACTACGGATGTAATTCTAAAAGATGCTGATTCTCAATATATCCTATGATCAATGTAAATACAGGGTTCTCCTGAATACTCATCCAATCTGGGTGAGTAAGAAGAGACTTCAAGGAAGAAGTGACTTCTAGGCTGATGCCAGTTGGCTAGGTTAAGTTGGGGTAAGGTGTTTCAGAGAAGGCTTATTTGTGCAAAAGAGAACATGGATCATTTGAGGTATTTTGAGGAGCAGAAGCAAACTCTGAAGAAGGCAACTATCTAGGGATGAGAATGAAGATTTTAAGTGTAGAGGTGAAGAGCAGGAGGGAGATAGAGGAGAACAGAATTAGGGATGAGGAAAGGCTCTTCATAATATCTCAGAAAGAAACATGGAAACTCACTGGTAAGACAGTGGTTTCTAACATTCAATATTAACAATTATTAGGTAGATAAGCAAATACATTTGCTTCTCTTTCTTCCTTTTACAATGGTTTAATTTGACTAAATTATTTCTCACAAGACACAAAAAGAAGAGAAAACACAAGAGCTAAAGATGGGTAAAGCTATAAACCCGTTTGACTTCCCTAAGGTTTATATATAAATGGTCCAATTAGTTCTAAAACCACATCCAGATCCCAAATGAAATGAAACTTTTCCTCCTAAGTCCCAAAGAGCTGAATGACTAACTTTAAGATACTCAAATTGATAAGGTATTGACTCACTTCTCATGACTAAGGATTTTCGCAGTTTCTACTGCAACTCAGTATAGCTAATGAAACGAAAAGAAAACCGTCTGGGGTTACCTGACTTTGCCTGTTTCAAAACACTGCCATGGCAGAAAGCAAGCTGCTTCCAGTTCCTGCTGCTGAGGTCCTTGAAGCCATGTTCAGATGAGATCATCTCAGGAACCAACAGCAGTGGCTTTCAGACAAAGTGAATGGTGCCGCCTGGGGACATATCTTTGGTAAGCTAGACTGCAACAGAGCAGGCAGTTTACCCAGGGCAGTGCTGACTCATGCTGAGCAAAACTCGTATTTCTCCGCCTGAGCCAAGAGCAATCAACTGCAACACTATTTTTTTTAAATAGAGTGTTGATTACTGGGGCAGGTAAACTTCACTCCCCCAGTGCTGGTCACCCAGCGGCCTCTGGAGCCCTCACCCGGAAAGTTCCAGTGGTCACTTTCTAAAATCCCATCTGAGGAGTTCCCTGATGGTGTAGCGGCTTAGGGCTTCAGCGCTGGCGCTGTCAGTGCTGCGGCCTGGGTTCGATTCCCAGTCAGGGAGCTATCCACATACCAAAAAAAAGCAAAAAACAAAAAAAATAAAATAAAAAATAAATAAATAAATAAATAAAATCCCATCTGAGAACAGCTAGGGCTCAGGACAGCAAGATTACTGGAGGTACCAAGTTCACAGCTCAAGATTTCCCCCAAGAAGCTGATCAAGAAATCATTTTGCATTTACAAATTAGAACACCTGGGTCACAGGACTGAGGGAACTTGCTTAGTCATCGCAGGCTGGTTAAATCATCAGGGTGAATTTCTGTCAGCTCTAACCAGGTTCACCGTTCTTTTTCCCCACTAGGCCTTCTCTGACCTATTTCCTTAGACAACTCAAGTTCTCTAATTAAGACAAATACTGGAGGATTTTTGTTTCATCAACTGCCATATTCTCCATACTAAAGCTAAATTAATTATCCACATCACACCTACTAGTAGATACTTAAAGATAGAAGTCTGTGAAAAATGAATTAACACTTGCTTTTTAAAGAAAAACCCCTAAATTTATGTCACTTCTCACTTACTGGCCAGCTATTTTTAAAAAATCAATTCTAGAATGACTGGCTCATCAACAGCAATTAATCATTATTGAATTTAATCTGACAGGTTAGAATGGGCATGGGTGCTATACAAAGAGAACAAAAGATTAAGTCCTTCATTTGACAGAAAAGAAACTAAAGTTCATATCAGAACCTTCTGTTCCCTACTCAGAACTTCCCATGGTCAGTAGCATGGGCACTCAAGGCCACCAAACCTAGCCTCATCCATCCTTCATGGTAGGTTTCACGTGGCACAAACTCTGGGTGTAGCGGCCAACCCACTGGTCATTCAATAAATGTTATTAGATCAATTAAATTATACATGCAGATGGTCATGATTTGGGTTTAAAAAACTGTGCTGCTTAATTTTATTCTTTTTCAAGGGGCTAGTTTTTAAAAAATTTATTTATCCAACTTACTTAATTCCCCATAATTACATTATTCTAGTAGGATAGCCACAATGAGCTTCTGTAAGGTTTTATATTCCCTTTTATTTCCTCCCCTTCAGTGTTTCCTTTTTAGAAAATGGCGGTGTTTAAAGTTTTCCTACAGTGTATGTTAATTAGTCCTTTTCAAATGATAAAAACATCTTCACAGCAGTTGTCAACCATTATCTCATGGACCACACTTTAAAAAATATCGCTGTAGTTGATGATAAGTCACAAATAATTCTAATATGGAACAACTCTCAAGGCACATACAGTATAGACAAATAAATACAAAACCTCTTTTGGAAAAAAAACAGTAGTTAGAAGCTTCTGATTCATTCTGTATTAGTAAACTTTAAATAAGGAAGAGAAAAATCCAGAGGGTACTGTGCCCAGGAAATAAATGTAAACTATGTGAAGAGCAACATGAGGGCCAGAAACATCAGAACTTCCTAATTCTGCTAACACCATTTAGCATGTGAGGAGAGCTAGCACGGGTAATCTTTTCCCTGTTTGGGATTCTGTACAGTTCCAATTAGTTTCCCCAAAATATAATCATAGTCCATCCTAGTTCCTTCTTTTAAAGTGGAAAGGCTGAGGATTACATATTTAGAGCTTTAAAAAGATGGTAAATTTGAATTAATGGTGTCAGGCACTTGAGGTTCTACAATGTTATATGAAAACTATGAAAACATAAGACTCTGAGAAATTTTAAAAATAATTTTGTGGCTTTGTGCTTAAGCTCTTTTACATTATCTTAAAACTCAGCCAAGTATCAGTTACTTCTTAGGGGTTGCTACAACAGGTATGTTATAGGTGTGTATGTATCAGTTATGTGTGTAAAGGTGTATATATAAATATATAAAAAATATGCACATACCTATACCATTGTTTTACTTGAACAGAAGAAATGTAATGCCATTGATGTAACCCACATTTGGTGTTTTTCCTGCACTGTATCTCAACATTATAAACAGTAAACAGGTGTAAGAGAAATAAAAATATTCATTTCTCAGAACTCTGTAGTCTTGCAAAACCCACTGAAAGTGACCAAATACACACTAAAAAAAATATGGGAGGATACACACGCTAGGAAGGGAACTGCAATGGGAGCAAATCAAGGAGGTATTTAAAATTTTTTAACAAGCATATATCCAAAACTTCAGTTAAAGTTTAAAATGTTTTACCATTTATAAACTACTTTTATCTTTTCCCCTTCCCACTTTCTCTTCCAACACCTACCTTATTTTTCATTCCCCAAACCCTAAATGATAGTGCACATTTCTTCTTTATAACAAAATTGATCTTACCTATGTCCACATCCTTTTTCTGATTGGTGAACTGATAAACCCAACTTTCCAGGAAGCAGTGGCTGTCTCACCATTAGGGACACTGCCAAATTCTAACCTTTGGTGTTCTGGAATTTTATAACCTTTTTTTTTTTCTTAAACTAGGGTACCTCCTCTTCAAACTGGACAATATGCTTATCAATCAAACATCTATCATCTAATAAAACACAGAACTTAAACATGAAAAAGAGAGTAAATTTCAGGCTACCTGAGAATCAACTCTAGGGGTACTTAAGAATCAACAGAGATGTTTATTGAAAATGATCATTCCTCATCCCCTTCCCAGACACTGAATTAGCAAAAGTGAAGGGGGAGGGGCCCAGGGTCAAAATTTTTAATAACCATCTTGTTCTCACAAATGAGTCTGATGCAGACAGGGTCTTAGATCATGTTTTGAAAGACATGTCATAGCTATGTCCTGGAAGCACTATTACCAGTAAAATGAAGTTTTGTTCAGAGACCACCAAACTAAACAGTAGTCTCACTGAGCAGGTCTTAGACATTAGTTCCCTCATCCACAAGAATCACCAAGAATGTAACAATTGAAGTGAATGTATTTTGTTGACTGGACCATTATTTTCTTCAAGCCTCCAGAGACAATTATCCTAACTACTCTAAGGATTTTAGGTTTCACCCACACTTGTGTTATACAGAGACATTTTTACACCTGGGATGCAGTACAAGGAGCTTAATGGAATTTTTACAGCTGTGAAAATTAAAGTTCACTTGCCTCAACAGAACAGTCAAATAAAACAAAGGAGAAAACCTCCCCAAAGACACAGGTTGAAAAGTAGAGGCTTCTGACTTCCTGATGAGGCAGTTTTGCCCAGAAATTCAAACCATGGGATGCTATATAGCTCATATGTCTTGAGAGTACCCAAATGCCAACTTATCACCACAGCATCAGCCAATGCAGGCTTACTGTAACATTTGGAAGCAAAAACCTGCTGTATAAAATGGCCTCTCCTGGGAGACACAGGCTGTCGCCACGGAGGGGATCATTCCATCCCGGGGCCAGAAGGACCAGGCAGTCCCTTTAATCTTTAACAAGCCACGTTCATGTTCAGATACAGGAACTGGCACTGCATGAAGCACAGCCCACTTCACAACACTTTGCTGCAAAACAAACCCTGAGCTGCATGAGGGCACACGAACCAAGTCTGTCCCTACTGTACAGTTACCAGAATCTGTCTATGTTATTGTGGGCACATTATTATCCACTGTGGTAAAATACTTCGTAGTTCAGAAAGGTATCCTCTATCAAGGATATAGCAACGGCCTATCTCAGGCACAAGGAAATACTAGGCTCCTAAACGTTAGTAACTAAAAATGTAACAAGCCTGCAGGAAAAGGAATAATCCAAAGCTGACAAGACAGAGTCTGAGGACCTGATGACAAGCTTGGGAGACAGGAAATCAGCAAACGGCTATCTTGGGCAGCTAGCTCACTTTAGACACCTGGCAGTGGAAATTCTGGAACCATCTGATGGGTGTAATTTTCTATACAAAGCCATTTCTTCAGAGAAAAGGCCGTTGTCATCAAACTCCACCACCTAAATAATTCCAACAGCTTCATAATGAACTGACTAGTAAGTTCCTGTCCTACTCCTCAGTCACCACCCTCTCAGAACAAAGATTCTGTAATTTGACTTTGAAGATTTCCTGAATTTATAATTCTTTACCATATACTTCTGGATTCTTCTCCTCCCCACATATGTAGACTCTCCTCCTTTTGTGTGTGTGTGGGGTGGGGGTGGGGGGGGCACGTTGGTTCCCCTAAGTGGGGATCAAACCCAGGCCACAGTGTGAGAGCACCAAAGCCCAGCCTCTGCACCACCAGGGAACCCCACACACACACTTTTTCTCTTCCTTTCTTTTTCTCTTCCTCTTCCTCTCTCTCTTTCCCCCAATCCCTCATCCCATACTCATGCCCTGCCTCCGATAGGTCAAAGTTCCTAAATTTTCACCCTGGTTTCCACCGAAAATGCTACAAGATTAAGTTACCTTCATTCAGGTCCCCAAGCCTAGGAGGACTTTGTTGACATGTGTTTCATCTTGACGGGTGATGTCTTGCCAAGTATATAAGATTACCTGCTCACCTAAACTTAATCTTCAAACTGGCTTCTGCACGCTATAGAAATAAAAGGATTAGACTGCACAGCTTGAATGTCCCATCAAGGTAATCAAAGTAATGGAAGAGGGACAGAAGACAGAGGAAAGATTTCAAAATAAAGACTGAACTGTGCATTTCAGCAGCACTTAAGAAAACACTCCATCTGACTAAGCAGCTGATAAGTAGACAAATACCCAAAGGGCTGTGCGTCCTCTAAAAGATTATTGTGCTCAGTTCTTACTTCCCTCAAGGTTCTGCAAGAGATCACATTATAAAAGCAGACCGTGCATTACTTATAATAAAATGGATAGATACTAACATACAGAATTCTACTGATTTACTTGCAAATAAAGCTACAATCTTATTTCAATACAAACTCAAAAAGGGTTAGGGAAAGGAACCCAAAGCTCTGTGCCAGGCATTAAGTGCTTTAAAAAAACAAACAAAAAAAATCACAAGAAAAAATAGCCATAATACATTATCCACTGGGGGGGAAAAAGCACTATAGAACAGCAGGTGAGGAATGAATACACATACACACACACGGAATACATATATACATAGAGAAAATGAATACAAAATGCAGTAAAAATCTAGAACCATTTAATAGCAGTTACTTCTGATAGGAAAGGGGGTTTAACTTCTGCTTTACATATTCACTTTTATGCTATCTTAGTATTTTTAAATGAGCAGTATAAGCTAATTAATATTACCAGAAATAAAGTACCTGCAATCATTTCACAAGTAAAATGAAAACAAAATAATGTGAACAAATTGTTATGGCCATTCTGAGCCAAATTTTCAGTATATTTAAGGCTATATTCATAGAGGGAGATTTATAAAGAATTGACCAAAAATTTCTAATTTGGGGATAGCACTGTTTGTTTGCTCATTCACCATCGCTGGCAACACTGTGCTAGAAGTGGGGCTGTGCTAGGTACTGCCAGGTAAAGGGAGAGTTCCGTCTTGTGTTCACCGTTCCTGCTTTCCCCTAAGTCCAGTCTTGGTTGGTCTTCCCTCACTCGAGGAAAGCACAGCAGTGGGATTAAAAAACAAGTCAACAGACCACTGAGCACTGTACAGAGGCTAATAACACACAACTCAAAAACCTTTGTTCTTTGTCAGTCAAATCAGTTTTACTAAGTAATCTGACAAACTTAAAAATCAGCTATGCTACCTATTAGAAAAGCTAAAATAAAAAATGGTGACATCTCAACGCCATGGCCTGGGTTCGATTCCCCACCAGGGAGCTACCTCCTCCCCCCCCAAAAACGGTGACAATATCAAATGCTGGCAAGGACACAGAGAAACTGGGTCTCATACATTCCTGGTGGGACTGTAAAATGGTATAGCCACTCTAGAAAATAGTTTGGCAGTTTCTGTTTAAAAACTAAACATACACTTACCAAAAGATGCAGCAATTGCATTCCTGGGCACTTAACCCAGAGAATTTAAAACTTGTATCCACACAAACACTTGTACACATATATTAGTAACAGCTTTCTCTCTTAGCCAAAAACCAGAAACAAAATGTCCTTCAATAGGTAGATGAATGGTTAAAAAAAACTGCTGTACATCCATACCATGGAATACTACTTAGCAATAAAGAGGAATGGACTATTGTTGCACACAGCAACTGAATGGAGGACACCATGCTAGATGAAAAATGTTCATTTCAGGTCACATACTGTTAGGATTCCGTTTCCATAATATTTCAGAAATTCAGCCATAAGTCTCCTACTTGAAATCAAAAGCATCTAAAAACTGCACCAATTAGACAAATGCATTGTGAAAGATGTGGTTACCAGGTAGGGCACCTCACACATGACAGGCTTCTTACAGTTTTTTTCTGACAAAACTCTCAGCAGTAGTCTCTAAAATGTGAGGGAGAGATTAGTGGAAAAATTAAAATGATGATTCCTCTGTAATTCTCCAAGCCAGTCCTCACAGGGTCTCTCACATACCAAAAGGACACGTGCCTCAAAAGCCCCAATAACCAAGTTTTAACTTTCTAAAGCGATCAGGGTTTCTTACTAAGAGTGGTCTACCACCATTTATTACACTATCTATTATAACATGAGGCCCTGTGGGGCAACAACACCTATGTAGCGTATGTAGAAGTCAATTTATTGAGAAGGCCTACTGACAAACAGTAAGACTCCCCCAAATAAAAAAACTGAAAAAGAAAAGTAAACTCACGAATAAATTCTCCTAGTCCAGCCCTAAAACTTTAGTTGTTTAGTCAAATGTGCTTTTAAGGATGACTGGTTTACATACTAAATATAATTATATTTTAGAATTAGGAATAAACAATCCTTCAGTGCTAAAAGAATTAAAACAAGTAACAACTATTGGGAATATCATTTTTAAATCACATTCCACCCCAGAGGCCCATGTATAAAAGGATAATTATAAGCCCACATTACATGAAATGGAACCTATTTCTAAAGACCTACTATGAAAAGCTATCGTAATACTAGATGAATTGATAGAGTGTGAAGAAATTGTATATGTAGCCTACTAGTTGAGAGCTAGGCCTTTATAGCCAGACTACTTGAGCTCAAAATCTTCTCTGTGCAGCATTTTCACATCTGTGGAACTATTAATATTACAAATAACAGTACCTACACCTCATAGGATTGTTGAGAGGATGAAATGAGTTCACATAATCAAGTCTCCAGCACATGGGAAGCACACAATAACTGCTGGTAATTTTTATACAGGCACAATGTGACACAAAGTTAAGTTACCACACAGCAAAAGGAATGCCAGTCTTTTGATCAGTCTTACACAAAATTCTCTCATATTTTTTACAAGAATAAGCCTTTCCTCTAACTCCTACAAAAGAATGCACACAATTTCATTCAGAAAAAAAGTGTCATCTTACACAATGGAATGAGTAAAATAAATCCTGCTGAGTGAGCATGCTTAAAGCTTCCGAAGCTGTTGCCAACATATGATTTCAATAGGAAAGGGAACTGTTTTATAAAGACAGTTTTATAAAGTCCTTCACCAAATGAAATGTTTAAAATGAAAATTCAAACTTCGCATAGCAAGCAGAAAGACTCCAAAACACCTGTACCCTCACTTATGTTCTCTACCCTTCTTTTCTAATCAAGGTTATCATAACCAAAGTCCTCTGCAGTCTGGCACACAGCCTGACAACATGCTGTCCAACTGAATAGGCACTAACTAGGGAAAAAAGGCCTAGGCAGTCAAAAGTCCCATAACAGCCTCCGCCCCCACCCTGCCCCAATCAGAAAGATGGAGTTTATTCTAGAAATGCTTCAAGAAAAAAGACCTGACTTGAATAACCTAGACACACACAATACCTTTCTCCATTTTTAGGTTACTCAACTATTTAAGGAACAATAACATTTTGGAATCCGAAACATAAATTGTTTCCAAAAATATTAAACAATTCTTGTGCAAAGGCCCCAGTATAGCTAGTCATTTAGACAGCTGTGCTAGGAGCCACGGAAGCTGCATTTTCTAACTAGTATTGCTTCTGAACAATTGAAACTTTCTGTAGCACAGAGTCCAGACACAGGGAGCAGTGTTCCTTGCAAACAGTTTCATTATTGTTTAAACACCAAAATAACAGTTCCAATAATCTATCAAGTTTGACATTTCATCCAACTAAGCAATTAAACCAGGACACAAAGCATGCATGAAGAGATTTTTCTTCCCGGCTTCAAATCACTGACATTATAACCACACTAATGCTTGTTCCTAGACTACTTATAAAAGGCTTCTAAAAAGCAAACACAAACTGAAGTACCTCAAAGAAACTGTATATACCCAAATTATTTTCTGTCTCCCACCTTTAAGCATCTTTATGAACTGTGAGTAAAGTTATAGGCCAAGAAGTTTAAAGAGGTAAATACCTCTCCTGATATAGGCATCAAATGCAAGTTCTATCAGTTAATTCTTTTTTTCTTTTTTTGGTTCCCTGAGCGGGGATTGAGTCCAGGCCATGAAAGCACCAAAGCCTAACCAGGGAACCCCCTCAGTTAATTCTTAAATACTGGATCACTTATGACATGATCTTATGTATAAGTCAATTTATTGAGAAGACCTTTAACAAATAAGACACTCAAAAAAAAAGACAGACAGACCACCAATAAATTCTCCTCTAACCCAATGTTTTAGTTGTTTAGCCAAATATCCTTTAAAGGGTGACTAGTTTATTCAGCAAATACAATTACATTTTAGAATTAGGAGTAAACTACAAAACAATCCATCAGTGCTAACAGAACTAAAACAAATAAGTATTACTAATATCATTTTTAATTATTTTGTTGTTGGGGGGTAGTTAGTTCCCTGGCTGGTAATCAAACCCTGGCCATGGCATTGAGAACACCCAAGCCTAGCCACTATACCACCAGGGAACCCCTTAATATCATTTTTAAATCACATGCACTCAAGGAGACCCATGTATAAAATGGTCATTTTAAGCCTACATTATATAAAATGGAAACTATTTCTAAAGGTTAAGTATCCCTCACCTAATCCCCAGATATTAAAATTTTGGTTGTGATCTAGCAAATCGCCAAGTGACAGAACTTCTCTTTCCAAGTAGGAATGGGAGTTCTCAGTTGGTTTCTTCAGTTACAGGTTGCATAAGAAGAAAATGTTCAAAGACCTCCGATATCAAGTTGCTAACATGTCCTCAGAACCACCTAAAACTGTTTTATTCAAAGAGTGCAGGTGCAGACCCTCCATGGAGGTCCACATCCAGTAACACCCACAAAAAAATCATAGCAAGTATAGAGAAATTTTTATATAACATTTTGACATTGCTGTGACATCCAAACACATGATTTTTTTACAATTTATTTTTCTTATACATTACAAAAATATTTGTTGGCAACAGATTGGAAAAACTTTACAAAAGCTGGTCCTTCACCAGAGAGTTGAGAAGCACTAATTTTTCAACTAAGTGCCAATTTAGTCATTTATTGTTCTGAAGTTATTAAAGCACCCTTGCCCTCACTAGTTTATAGCTTCTGATTTTGAAGGTAATTAGAGAAACCAACACAGAGATATGGTGTAATCTAATGGAAAGCTATCAAATTAAGAGTCAAAAGACCTCACTGCTTGTCTCTAAGAGCCACCTCACTAGCCGGAGGAGACCCTAGGAGTATCTTCTCTTCGCTCCTCCATAAAATAACGGCTGCCCACTAATATCAGTGTTTCTTAACCTTATCAATTTTTTTAAAAATGTGTGGTTCTTTCTTACAGTAATCCTTTCTCTAAGTATGGTCTGCAGGCAAGCTACATCAGAATCCTCAGTTTTATTCCCCAACACTGATTCTACAGGTCTGGGCTAGGAAACAGGAATCTTACTTTTTTTTAATAAACACCCAAGAGATTCTTAGACACACTAAAATTTGAGATCCACTGCAGCAATCCCTAATCCTCCTAAATGCCTTTAGGAATATTAAAAAAGTCACAATTTGTATGTAATCCCGGATAAAGAAATTATTTTAGGTAAAAAACATTTTTAAATAAGCATATTGAAACAGAAAGCATATTTTAATGGTTTTATAGTATTTGCAATATGTAACAAATAATATTTTAAAAATATTTACTTGCAAAGATCAAACATATATATTAAAATACACATAAACATTAACTATGTTTGACATCAAAAACTACTTTACTGATATGATATTCAGAACTCTTGAATTCTGTACCAAACAAAACTCATGGCTTATTTCTATGTTTGCGGTGTTTCTAAAAAGATGAGACAAGGCGACAAAGCTGCTATTTGTGAGTGTTTTCACAAATAGCAGTACAGGTGTAGATAGCCTGTATCTCAAATAAAAATGGCATTAGATGTAACTGTCAACATATTTTCATTTTTAATATTAGTTTTGGTACAAAAAAACATGTTGATTGCTTTATGAAAATTTTTATCAAATAAGTAAAAATTAAGAACCTGATGAAGACCATCTGGAAGTAAAGCTGCAGGACTAACATTTTTATGTCCCCCATTAATCAGCTTGTCACTGTCACTGCTCATCAAGCTGCTGGTCTGCAACTACGTCAACAGTCCAGAGTTAGGAAACACTAAACTAGACCAGTGGGCGTGGGCGTAATCATTCAGAGTCACCTGGAGCCCTGGGTCCAACTACATGGGGGAGGGTTGTACGGAAGGTGGAATGCCTGTTTGTCATATTCCCTGGGAATATTCTAGAATGCTCCTCCCTACTTGCTCCTAGAAACACTGGCTAAGGTACACTTAAGTTCTTAAGCACAATCTCCCATCAGTATATGATAAAATGATCAAGAATAGTACCTGAATCTAGTCATGCCTAAAAGGTAGAAAATAGAGTTTGACAAATGTGACAGAACCTGAAGGACTAAGAATTTTCCACTGTGGACTGCGCAAGTCCTAGTCCCTGTGGTTATTCCTTCCCACCCCACACTCCCTGTACAAAAATCTTAGCCCCATTCCTCTTCAATTCATAAAATCCAAATTGCTCAAACAATGACTGCTCATCTGCAAAAACAATTCCCAGACAATTACTCTCTCTTACAGAACCACTCGACTAAGAATTCCTCAAACTGGCTGAACTTCAGTTGACCCACTCATGCTAAAGCTCCAGAAATCATTCCACCCTCTTTCCCCAAATTAGAACGGTCCCTTTGCCCAGCCATTTTCGAACAAAAGCTATGCAGTAGTGAATCTTCTTCCATGTGATGTAAAATACTAATTTAGAAGGGTCTAATTGATTGGCTATGGACCCACTGACTCAAGACCTAGGAAAAGGATGGGAGCCCACAGGCTTGGTTACTTCTCAAGCAGACATCTTAATCATTATACAAATAAAAAAATACAGTTAGAGTCAAAGAAAATGCTGTAGGACAACATGCTTTCCTGTGTTTTTTAAGATAAAATATATTGATTCATGTGTGTAGTTCTGTGTGCATATGAAAGATTTTCCAAAGCAAAAGAGTAAAACAAGCAAAGGATTGAGTGGGAGAGGAAGACATTCCATTTACTTAAAGAAAGCTTTACCCCACCCCGCCCCAAGTCTTTTAACATAATCCAGCAGTTGCAAATAAACAATGGTGCTGATTACTAAACGAACTACATTTAACCAGCAGAGCCTCCAGTTGGCCAAACTTCCTGTAAGTTTCAGGATGACTAGGCAGCATTTCTTTAAAAAGTTGCAAGACTTTTAAAAACAAATTACTCTGGCTCCAAGTAGTTCCAAGTAGTTCCAATAGGGCTGGGCCTCCCCTACTCTTAGAAGTGGCCTGGTGGGAACAAATGGTTGTCCCAGGGGGCCCTGAATGACCACTCCACAACCCAGAGCTAATAAAATTATACTTTTATAGGCAATTCTAGAAAAGGCAATATAAACATTAAATGAGGAGACAAAGGCTTAACCTGTAGCACTGTAGAGGAGCAGATTTAAAAAGTCAAGAACATTTACTTGCTCAACGAAATTTTTTAAAAGTTCAAATTCAATGCAGTATTTGCTGAAAAAGGCTGCTGGGAGCAAGGTTTATGTATCTTTTTGTAGACGACAATGGAGAAATTACCAGACCAAGGTCACTTCCCGTTTAAAAAAAAAAAAAAAAAAAGGTTAGCAGCCTTTATTTACAGAGATAAAAACCTGTGTAGGTCATAACTCCATGACAATAAGCAGCCTGGTGAGAATCTCTCCAGGGATGCTGTATGAAATTAAGTACAGATCAGAGTAAATAAACATAGTCTACTTGACAGCAACTTCTGTTTCTGAAGACTAGAACCCTTTCTGTGAAACATACCATACCACAGAAAGATTATGAAGTGAATTTGCCAGGCATCACAGCCTTTGCACTTTCACTTCAGGTCTGCAAACACTAATCTAACAGAGCAGCGATCTGAGAAGGGAATTAAATAATACAGTTTATCTGAGAGAACCACTCCATTCTCCCGTCTTTGCAAAAATTCACATGCTCAGTTAACTGTAATATACCTAGGGATTCCCCAAAATTACATTTTCTCAATAGGGTTATAGAAAAAAAAATACAACAACAGGGTAAAGGCCAAACACTCTCTTCTGAATGCTTAAATAGCCAATTATAACTTCTATAGAGAGAAAGAGACTATTATAGGAAAGTTAAATAAGATATCTTTTAAAAAAAATGTACCTGGGGCCTATGTCTATTCAACTGACAGTAAAATCACCCCTCAAAAAAAAGCAGTTTTATGCAACAGCTAGTATTTTAATTTCCTAGCTGCCAACAGAAATATGTAAGGAGCAGAAATTAAACTATTTATGTCAGCAGCTCAGTGAACAAAACTTGTATTGTATTACACACTAGTTAGACATTTGGAAAACAATACAAAGGCCCTGAAGGGAAGAAGTTCTTTAGACTATAAATTATTCCCAATCAATACAACAGAAATTAGTCTGTTTGGGCAATAAACAGATTCATGGTTTAGATGTAAAAATTCAATCAACATCGTAATTCAATACGAAAAATACATGGTATAAGAAACACATCTTTAAAACAGCTAAAATCACTCCATGATTTACATATGATGTATCATTAATAGGTCCTTTAATCCAGTATTGTACTAATCAGCTTTTTTAACACCCTGCCCACAAAAGAGCCTATTCATTTAGCTGGGAGACAGGTGTTAGTAACTGGCAACAACCTCTTTTAGCCTGGAGTTCCAGGGGCCTGGCTGGTCTTTGAGATAATTGTGGCATGACTGGCAAGTAGAAAGGAAGCGAAGTTTGAAAGAAGGAAAGGGAGGAGAGAGCATGGGGAAAAGAAACAAAAGAGACCAAAAGGGAGAAAGGAAGATGAGGAAATAAATGGATGTCAGGTGCTACCTAAAGGCTCGACCCTGAAAACCTGGCCTAATCTGAACTCCCAGGCTACCACCCAGACACATAAAGCAGAATTTGGATAGCATTACTAAATTATTCCTGCAAACAATAACTCAGGATATATGCCTATACTCCACACCTTCTAAAAAAAATTTTAAGTGTCCTAAGACTCATTCTTCTCACCTGTATTCTCTAGTTCTTAACTTTAGTCCTCACTCTTTCATACATCTTCTAAAAGAGCTGACTGAGTAGGAGGTTACAGGAGATAGAAGTGCAGACTCAGAAAGACATTTTAAGCCTATGGAATAAAAATCCTATGAGAATGTCGGAGAAAAGAATATTCATTGAGTTGCCTACAACGTACAAAAACCATTTTCCCTTTTATAATCCACATAACAACACCAGCTATTATTTGCACCTTACATATGAAGGCAATGAAGCTCACAGAGGTTAAGTAATGTGTCTTAGGGAGCATGGCCAGAGATTCAAAATCACAGCTGTCTATTTCTAAATTGTTATGCTTTTCCCAAGTTTAATCCCCTAACATTTGTGACTCAGTTGTTTTAATTCAGATGGTTTTGTATTTCAACAATTTTCCTTCCTTCCATGGACACAGCAAAGTACCTGTGACTAGATTTTACTAACTATTATGCATCTATTATTTTCAATAAGTGCTTCAGCTATGTAAAAATGAAACATCTGGCAAGCTGGCTTTATTTTTTAAATCCTCTATACAGAGAATTCCCAGGGATCTCTTCTATCCATCACTGACTAGATTTGACTACCTTTCAGACATCCAGTTGTTTCCACATTATCACTCCTTTGTCCACTCAGGAAATGAAGCTACTTTCACCAACCCTGCCTCATGACTCGTGATAGATAATACAGCTGAGGGGGCCTCTCCGTAAAGTAATTTACATAAAAGTTTTTAAAGCTCTTTGTTATCTGCTGTGACTAGGAAATGGGCTATTCTAGCAAATCAAACATCCTGAATAACATAATGATACTTTTTAAAGGGACTACCAATTTATAAAGAATTTCAAAGCATTGCAACAGTGGCGCCAAACCTGCTACAAATCAGAATCACCTGGGGGAGCTTTTTGATAACACATGCCAGGTTTTTTAAATGTAGATACTGGTCATCACATATCCACTCAATCAAAATCTCCAGGAGGTGGGACTGGCAAATCTGTGTTTTTAAGGAACCCCTCGGTGACTCAGTTGTAAACTGCTAGGTACAGAATCTTTCCAGAAGCACTAGCTCTTTGCAACTCCTTGCAGTAAAACATGCTAAAAAGGCTAAAGCTGCACGACATATGATGTGACATTCTTTTGATGATTCAAGAGACTTCAGTCTCTCCCACTGCCTCCAGTTCTTATACTGGTAAAACCAGAAAGTAAGGAAAGGTTAAGATTTCAAAATGGTAGAAAGCTGGAAAAACCAGCTTTTGTTTTTCTACCAGATTCAAAGAGCTGGTTTTCCCTGAGAGGAAATACAGATTTTATGCTTGGCTTTGAAAAAGGAAAATGTTTAAAAACATACAGCAGCGTTCTTACCCAACTGCTTAGCTCCAACATTAGCAGGCCCAAATGCATAAAAAATGTGGAACGTTAGATCTCAGTAAGAGAAAGCTGAGAAACTTCATTGACAGTCTTAATGAAGAGAAAGAGGATAATGGGTTTTAAACTAAGAATGGTATTACAGAATAAAAAGCCAGTGTCCTGCCCATGGCAACTGCTAAAACCTGGAATCAGGAGAGCTGTCTTTCAACACACAAGGCTGAGGATTCTGAGGATTCCTACCTACTGGGATGGCTTTCATGTGAGAATTAATAGGATATCCTATTAAGCCCAAATGGTTTTAGGATTTTAAAAGTCAATGAATAACAAAGTCAAAACAAGAAAGTGACCACACCATTTCCCCACTGAATAGTTTGTTCAGATATAAAAATAATTGTCCTTACAACTGCCCAAATTTTTCTTACATACACACAAGTAACCACTACCAATAACCAGTAACCAAACAAAAATAATCAGTAACCATTACCAAACCAGTAGCCATTACCAAACAATAATATTGATGAAGCAGCTTTCCCTTGAAACTTCACCAACAATTTAAACTATGTGTTCTCATGTTCTCATTAAGCTCTAAATTATAAGCTCTATCTTAGCTTTGTATTGCAGGGGTGATGAGAATCCTAAGTGCAAAGGTTAAATCTTTCCTCCCAAAACATGAACACTATGGCTAGTACAAGTTTGATATAAGCCTCTAATTTAGCATTAAAACAATAAAGTTTCTATCATAAGGACAAAAAAAATCAAGGTGGAATTAGTTTTCCTATACTCCTCAAGTTTACAAGGGCTGTCTGGAAAGCATTCAGCCATGTAATATCAAAAATAGAGCATATATGGCTGGATTTTTCCAGTCTTCATATGCTGGCATTTTCAGAAAGTCCTAGGCATAACTCTCTTACCTCTTATCAATGAGTGTGGCTGCATTAATCATAATAAACATGTAATTGGGGGAAAATTGTGCCCTTTTTTATTGTTGTTGCTGTTCGTTTTGTCTTCTTAAATGCTGATCATTGAAAATGCCTTCTCCAATGCCATTTTAAAAGCCTTTAAAGAGACATGACTATTAGATGGTGCTAAGCAGAGTTGTATTAACTGGCTTGGCTGTAAAAAAGTTTGAAAACAAATTAATTTCCAAGCATTCTGAAAAGGGCTCTCTTTTTGTGCATACTACGTTAACAATTGCTTAAATTAAGTCAATTTAGAGAATTTACAACCTTTGACTCCAATATAGTCAGGATAACAGCTGTCTACCTGATCAATATGAAAGTTTTTAGTTTGGAAGCCAATGTTTGCCACTGAAATTCACATCTATAGTAGTAGGTTAGAGGGTTCCCTGGTGAGCTAGTGGCTAGGTGTCGGTGCTCTCACCACCCCGACCTCAGTTCGCTATCCCGTCAGGGAACCAACAACAACAAAAAAGTGGTAGGTTATACTTTCATGGAACTTTTCTTTTCAAGTGGCATTATGCACAGAGTTCATTTCTAGTTCTTGATAGACCTATACTTAATTCCCAGTATTCTTGACTTTTAAGGGCTACATTATATATAATGAGAGCACGTTCTATCTTACTGTTAAAATCTAAGTACATATGCTTCAGAGTTTTCTAAGATGTCCTCTGGGTCCTGTAAATATGAATTGTGACATAACTGCTAATAAAATTATACAAAATTGTAGAAAAGGAAAAAAGAAAGTTTTTAGTACATTCGTCTTCATAATTAGACAGACATTAAAAAGGGGTGTGCCCTAGATTACATGGGAATTTTCTTCAAACTCAATCAAATTATAACTAACGTCCTGCCATACCAATCTGCAACTGTTATACACAATTTTCAAACATTTTAAAATTTAAGAAAATAACCTCTAAATAAACTGTAATTTTTTAATTATATGCTGAAGCCCATTATATGTAGCAACAGGGGTGACAGGAAGTAGTCTTTCCTCCAAACCACCTGTAAAATGGATGCATAAGGTACTTCCTGCTTTCTTAGAAGGCCACACGCACCTGGGATGTTTGTTCATCACGTCACTGGCCTTAAGCCAGGGTGCAAAGTGACAGCTGGGAGTAAAGCCCTATTTCCAAGCTAACTAAAAATATTCCTTCCTTGTGGTAGACTGGGAGGATACACTATTCCTTCATTACATGATCAGTTTCCCCCTAGAATGAATGACAGACCAACAAAAAGGAGAAAATGAGTTTTTATATTCTGCCTGCCTGAAATCAAGCTCTAAGCAGATAAATGCCTGTGCAGCTCTGGCTCTCCTGGTCTTGCCATACTTCCCCATGCCTGGTCAAATGTCTCATGAGCAGCCAGCTGAAGAGAGGCCCCACTTCCCTCCTCTCGGTCTTAGCCACTGGTGACCTCACACACATCACCTCAAAAGAAGAAAGGACAACTCCCAAGAGTAAACAGTGGACCCTTGCGGGTGAAAGCTACATTCCCAAACTTCTCCATCAAGCCTCCAAACTCCAGCCGCCTTCATCTTCCAAGGAGCCCGCAGGACTCCTCCACTGGGAAGCAGGGACAGGCTAATTCTTTTAGAGGAGGGAGCAGGCCGCCGCGTACCTGACTCAGTTTCCTCTGTCGTAAAGCAGCATCTTTCTCCCACAAGCTAACTGGATCTGCTGGCCCGTAAAGCGTTTGGAGATACTTGAGGCTACATGGTTCCTGTTTACTGCCCCCACAGAGGAACTGCTTTCTCAGAAGGGACTTCTAATGGAACAGGTGCGGGCTACCATGAATGAGGACTTACAGCGAAGGAGCTTCCCCCATCCTCTGTAGGTCAGGGAGAGTCCCAGGCCGCGTTTCGCAAAGGAGGCACCCCCAGACCACAGCCTGGAAAGACCCGAGGCCGAGCAGCCCCCCACCCCGGCCTGCCGCTGGACCCAAACCCAGGCTGAGCGCCCCGCGGATGCCAGCACCGCCGCTGCCTCCTTCTCACCTGCCGCGGCCGCCTGCCCGGCCCACACCTGGGAGGGGTGGGGAGAGCCCGGATCCGGGCCGCGGACACCTCAGGCAGGGGGGCTTCGGGCTCACCCGCGGCGGCGTCTCTGGGACTGAGGGGCACCAGGGGTCGGTCGCGACATGCTCGCGGGCTGCCCCAGGAAGTTGACCCCCCCAGCCATCCCCACCCGGCCGGCCTGGCTGCTCCCGCCCCCCGCGTGGCCCCGCCCCCGGCGCTACCCCGCCCCCTCGGGAGCGCGCCTTCGTGCCCGAACCACCATAGAGAGGGACGAGGCGCGCGGCAGGTTACACCGCGGCCTCCGCGCGCGCCCCCTGGCGGAGCCGAGGTCGCCGGTGGCGGGGCGGGCGGAGTCTGAGCCGGCGCGAGGCGTCAGCCTGGGCTTTAGTTGCCTTGGTCACCACCGATCTCTGCATGAGAAGCTAAAGGGTCTAGGCCCGAGTGTCAGCTGGGCCATGGCCCAGCTTGCTGACTTTGGGCGAGTCCTTTAACACCTCTGAACTTCTTTCATAATAAAAGTTTGAAAGTTGCCTCACTTTCGGATCTCATTATTCCTCACAATGCTATAAGCAAGTGATGGTTCCCCAAATTACAATGGGAGAAACCCAGTCCTATCAGAGTTCACTAGCCTATTCAAGGTCCCATAACTGGCAGGTATTAGAATCCAGATATGCAGGACACTGTTAAACAAAAAATTTAACTTCCAAGGCTGAAAGCCTTTTTAAAAGCAAAGGGTTTATTGGACCACAAAGGACTAGGTCCTGGGGAATTAAGTGTAAACTACAGCGATAGGTGGAAAAGGCAACATATCTACTCTCCTGGAATTGACTGGGGTTTCATTTGTTTTTACTATATCAAGTAGGGGAAGGAAAAACGTTAAGTTGTTTGAAAGAATTTACATTGGTTACAAATAAGGGGGTGTGTGGGATAAGATGAAGTGGAGGCAATTCTATGATAGGAGCAGTCTGTAAGAAAAAAGATTTACTACTTTTGATTGACTGCAGGGAATAATCCTATAAGTTTATGTACACGCAAGATGCGATGGCCCATTTAGTAGTCAGCTAGTAGCCACCGAAATGTTGATTCGAAGCTCCAACATACATATTCAGTAATGTGAGCAGTCAGTCACCTGGCACCCAGCTAGTAACAGGCTAAACTACTCTCTCTCCTACTCTCCCGGGGCTGTAATTTAATTAAAACCTCTCGAATTTTTGTATTGTCAACATTAAAACCCATGCTCGTCCCACTCACTCTATAGCACCTCTGTCGTCTCTCACTTCCAAGACTAAACCCCCAGGGCTAGCTAAATTTCACCTTAGGAAGGTGAGGAAACTGCTCAGAGGAACACCCAGGTAGAATGAAAATGGCTCTGTGCTGAGAAGACTGCCCTGGCCATTCATCAGCTGTGTACCTTTCAGCAGGACTGAACCTTTCTGAACTCCAGAATTCCTCGCCCTGGAAATGCAGGTTGGTATGAGAATTTAAATGAGCTAATGATCATAGAAGGATTAGTAAACTATAAAGCACCAGGGTTGCATAGAGTATTACTAGCCAGCATGAGCTTAAAAAATGCCTAGTCATGAAAATAATATAAATTTTAATTCTTCTGACTGGTGTGTCTTGAAACTTAATTTTCTTATGCATTAGGTTCCTGTGGAGACCTCCCAGAGTTCTGAGCAATTTGGGGTGGAGGTGGGGTGTTGAATTTTTAAAATAAGTAGTATCACAAGAAAAAGTGAAGTAAAAATATTTATAACTACAAACTCTGTCGTTTTACAAGTATTATTTCAAATCTTCCCAACAACCCAGTAAACATAGTAGTAGTATACCCATGGTATTAATGAAGATCTGCAGATTGATTAAGTAATTTGCCCAAAACCACAGTTAGAAAAAGGCCGAGCTGAAATTTGAAACCTAGTCTTTCCACCACAAGGAATACACGGAAGGACGGGCCTTGGAGAGGCCTCCCGCACCTAAAGTAAACGTGTCCATCTTTTCCCTACCTGGCGATGCTGAAAATTGCCTTGATGCAATTCCCTGTCCTCTCTGCTTCTCTCCAGTGCTTTATTTTCCCACATGAAGGCATTTATTGTCTCTTTTCCCCTCTCCAAGTCCTTTCCTCTCTTATCTCTGAAATGGATTTGTGAACTGTGATTAAGACACAGCATTCTCCACCCGATCTGTCCTTCTCTCCATGTTAATTATAGTTATAGGAAGTTAATATGTCCAAAATGAAGACAGGGTGGGACCCAGAGATGTCTTTTTTGTAAACTTAAGTTTACAAACTGAGTGTTCAGTTCAAAAGGGAGTGTGCTTAATCCACTTGTGAACCCAATAATTGGAGTGTGGATTCATGGCATCCTGTGGAAATCATTTTTCTAGGTCTGCTGGTCCATATTACAGCTAAAATATTGGAATGCTGCTAAATAATGTGCATATCACTGAAGCCGGGAGGTCTCAGAGCTGCTTTTACCCACATTCTTCCTTTTTCCCCCTTCAGCATTATCACCATCATTATTTTTCATCTTTATCGTGCCCTTCCACAGAGGTACTCAATAATGTACTCATTGTGCAAGTAATCTGAAATCCTTTTCGGCAAGCAATAGTCTTTAGTAGTAATAAAACACTAATTTGTCTACCAAGTGACATATTTATAGGAGCTTTGACATATTTTTATTATTTCCACTCATTTGCTAAGTACTTTCCAATACATATTTATGAAGCACATGCCTTTTCCTAAACAGTGAAAAACATAAATCATATTATTTCTTTTATTAGTAGGAACAAGGCTTGTTAAATCCTATTGCCCTGATTTTTGTCACTTCATACAAGAGCCAGAAGAATTAATGGTGACTGAGCACCTACTATGTGCCAGACTCTCTGTGAAAGGCAGTTCACATAAATGATCTGTTTAATTCCCCTGGGACATGTATTATACCTATAAGGAAAATGTGATTCCCCTGCAACATAGAGTTTACCCGGGGGACAGACATTGATTGCCTCATCCAAGCAGTTCTGCCGTAAAGGGCCCAGCAGAGTTCTGAACCTAGATCTTTTCTTGATTCCAAAATCCTGAATCATCATTGCACTCCACCAGCCCCCTCTTGACTTTTCTGGACCTAATAAATTCTGTAAAATACTATAAAGTAATCCTTTCTGAGACAGACTGTATAGGTTACCCCAGAATGGAACAGTCAGAAGTAAACAGACACAGGATGCCAACTCCAGTTTTTCTGTGGGAGTTATTCCTAAGAAATCAGTGGTGGGTGTTTCCCAAAGAGAAGGGTCAGTCAGTACAAGAGTCCTACCCACCCCTGGAGACAGGACTGGATACATAGGTTGCGAGGCATGGTGCAAAATGTTAGAACCTTGTTCAAAAAGTATTAAGAATTTCAGCATGGCAACAGGAGAGCATTACACTAAGCTCAGAGGTCTGTGCAACTGCATTAATCACACTACCATGCAGCTGGCCTTGCCTGGATGGAGGGAAGCTGTCACCAGTATCTCCCAGGCATAAGTCATGCCATGATGAGACTGAGTGCCTACTATATGCTGGCAAAGCATTCGGTGCTTTACCTAAAGTAAATGACCCTAAAACAATTCTATGGAGCAGGTACTGATATTCCCCTTTCAGAGAGGATGAAACTAAGGCTAAAAGAGTCTACGTGATTCATCCAATGACATAAAGCAAGTGAATGTCAAAGCTAAAACCAAGTTAGGTGAGATGTAAAATAATCTTACTCCCTGATTTGTAGCCTTTCAGCACAGGCTACTGGCAAAACACTGGCAAAACACAAGCTTAAAGTGATGCAATTGCACCCAAAAACTAGTCAGGGGAGAGCTATGATTCAAAGGCTACTCAAGGAGTCAAGCTTGTGCAGCCCCTGAAGTGTAGTTGTATAGCCCCAGAATGAACAGGCCTTCCATTGGCAGGGAGAACTCTATACATGGCAAATGTAATGACCAATATTCGGACTCCCTTCTCCAGGACAAACAAGAAACACATGAGGTCTTTACCTTGCTTAAATAGGGACCTTACGGCATCTTACTTAATGACAAAATATTGGTAACAGTCCACTAATACCAGGTACAAGGACCATGGCTATTGTTGCTTCTATTCAACTTAGTACTGAAAGTTAATCTAGCTGGAGCAATAGGACAAGAAAAAAATGAGGAAAAGTACCTTTTTTGAGGGTAACTTTTGATGAAGACTATATCTAGCTTTAATCTAAGTTCCATACACCACAAAGTCTTCTCCAATGCCTAACCCCAGTACAGTGGTTCTCAACCTTCCTAATGCCGCAACCCTTTAATACAGTTCCTCATGTTGTGGTGACCCCCATAAAATTATTTTTGTTGCTACTTCATAACTGTAACTTTGCTACTGTTATGAATTGTAATGTAAATATCTGATATGTGTTTTCCGATGGTCTTAGGCGACCCCTGTGAAAGGGTCATTCGACTCCCAAAGTGGTCATGACCCACAGGTTGAGAACCGCTGCCCCAGTACCCGCAGTTAGACATTATTAATTCTACCCAGTACAATCCATGCCAGAAGACAGCAAAACCTAGTGGAATGTCTAAATCCCTTATCTCCTCTTGGCTCACATCTCAGGAACACATAGACCCTGTTGGTTTTATTCAGCTTTATTTACCCCTAAGGCTCCAGTTGACTTTAATACCAATATCTCCCTTCTCTAAGTGTTTGTCATTCTTTCACAACTTCCCTAGGGAAAATTGGAAAGAGCTGATAAAATAGATATCTGGTCCAACTTTTTATGGTGAGCTAAGATGAAAAGAGCTTGGGATATGTATGTAGTCTTTGCTGCTATCAGGGCAGAATATGAAAAAGAATTTTGTTGAAACATTTATATATTCACAGCCAAAAGCAGCATGAGGAAAGAAAGAAGTAGGATTTGGAATCAGACAGATTTGAGTTTGGATTCTAGTGCTGCCACTTATGAGCTTTATGTCCTTAACCTCACTGAGCTCCTACTTACTGTCTGTAAAATGAAATGATTCCCCATGCCACAAGCTGTCCTAAGGACTAAATGAGATGTGTACAAAGAGCCTAAGCGCACAAGCCTCGATAAACTTGCCTTCTGGACTGCAGCACACACTGTAATGATTGCCCACACAATGTCCAATTCCTCCACACTCATTGCCTCCTATCTATTAGCACCCCCATTTTCTTCTGAGGATCTGGGGGTGTGCTTAAGGAAAACCTGGCCCCAGCTCCAGGGCTACTTCCTGGTTTGTCTGAGGCAATCACTGTGGTCCCATTGCCCTGGCCATGATTTAGATGTGGGTGCGTGAAGCAACTCTGCACCAATGAGATAGGAAGTCAGTCATCTTTGGTTAGAAAGAAGTTCTGGTTTTTCCTGGTTCTCAAAAAGACACAACAAGAGGTGGAGGGGGTTGGGGGGCGGGGGTTCCCTGGTGGTGTAGTGGCTAGGCTTCAGTGCCCCAACTACCACGGCCTGGGTTCAATTCCCACTCACGGAACCAACAAAAACCAAAAACCAAAAATCACAACAGGGACGTATTCACTTGCCTGCCTGTAGATACTGTCCTATCTGGCTGAGGCACAATAGCTACAGCCAGACCTTGATGAGAACGTGAGCTTGAAGATATAACCAACACAAAAGGAGAGCAGAGCAGGAAGATGGAAAGCACCCACTATCACTCCTTGACAATGAGCCACTGAACAAGACAATCTTGGACTTCATATTCCTAGAGATAATGCCCTTATTGTTTAGGCCTCTTTAAGCCACATTTTGTTACCTGTAGCAGAGAGAAGCCTCAATGATACATGGACCTTTTGTCTGAGTCTTTGGGAGTTCAAGTGCCTGATTTAAAGACATCAAGTGTGGAGTTCCCTGATGGTGTAGTGGCTTAAGGCTTCAGTGCTGGCTGTCAGCGCTGCGGCCTGGGTTCGATTCCAGGGAGCTACCCACATACCAAAAAGCAACAAAAAATAAATAAATAAGGTCATGAAGTGCTAACACATAATAAGGACTCAACATCAATTTTATCTAATATCACACCGAGGACATACAATAATCCTCTGTAGAAAGATACATAAAAAGACATTCTGGGAACTCAATGACTATTAAAATCAGGACAAATAACATTCCTGAATTCCTCTTTTATCATCTTTAAAATGCATTAAAGCCCACCCATTCATATATTTAACAATTACTGAGTTCCCATAATGTGAAAAGAGCAAAAGAAAAATTGACACAGGTGCCCTTAAAGTGGGTCCTGGGCTTACGGGCACACAAGTGAACTAAATTAAAGGCAACATGGGGACAGAAAGCGTCCTGGCCTAGGAATCAGGAGTCCTGATTCTAGCCCCTGTTCTGCCACTGGGAGTGTCACTACTTTTCTTTGGGCCTCAGTTTCCTTCTCTGTTAAATGACAGGATGGACCAGATAAATGAACTTTATAGACCTCTCAAAAACTGCATTATTCTAGGGTCCTCAGTCAGAGACGAAGCACCTGGAAACATGGCAGGCCTGCCCAGGGCGGAGATGACAACTAGGCTCCACCCTGAATGCCAATTCCAACTGATGGGTTGTGGTTACCTGGAGTGTTATGTGGAGGAAAACTGTAAGACTCAAGAGATCTGCAGAAAAGAATGGGTGATTGGTTGGTGATGTCTGCTGCACGGGCTCAGGATGCCCAAATGATAAGAGTGGGCAGGGATTTGCCATTCCTAGCTTAACATATTGTTTCCTCCCATTGTTGTAGAAATGTGCCAACCACTCGTGGTATAAGGACACCAAAGATGAATTTCTGCTGAGGTCCACTGTGAGAGCAGCAGCGCCAGGGTTCCCACAGTTAGGTTCACCAACCTTCCTCACTCAGGCAGATACTCTTGAGCCAGTCTGCCACACATTCCCAGTCCTCTATGCTTCTTGCTTCTATCCCTGCTGCGTTTATCATCTCTAAATGTCATTATCTTCCACCTGTAACTCTGATCCACCTTTTCTTGCAGCCAAGACACAACTAATTAATTACACAATAGGCTCTTTAACCAAGAAAGGCAACCTCCTTTAAAATATGTGTTCAGTAAACAATCTTTTTTTTTTTTTAAATGTGAGTAGTTCCCTGGCTGGGAATCGAACCCAGGCCGCAGCGTTGACAGCGCCGAAGCCTAGCCACTACACCACCAGGGAACCCCAGTAGACAATCTTGATCATTTCTCTACTTTGCCTTTTATTTTCCCTTCCCTGGGGTCCTCCTCCTCTCCCAGCCAGGGTTACAGCATAGTGCTGGTAACAGACAGGGGGGGTTCCTTCATACACTAGGACACTAGGCTGTGGTACAGCTGGCAGGAAGAGAAGGGTAATTATATTGCATCTCGGAGCCACCAGCAATGAATTTCTGCATAAAGACTAGATTTGCCATGTATTATTTATGCTAGCATCAATTTTCCCAGCTGGCTCTATTTACTGAGCAAATTCTCCTCTATTTATGGGCAAGGCCATGGTTCAGCACCTCTGGTTACTTTATACTGTGGAGGGGCCCCACAGGGCATCATGAATATTAAACAAGTGGCTGAATTCACCAGGAGCAGGTCACATGCTCCCTTCCTGTTAAATTATATCCCTGGGACTGCAGCGAGCTCCCAATCTCACCTAGTCCAAGTGATGCATGCAGGTGTGTGAAACCAAATCAGCAAGAGCAAAAGAGGAATGACCGTTTTTTGGGGCCACACTGGGGGAAACTGAAAAACAACCTTCTGAGTGGAAATTAGGTGGCTCTGGGGCTCAGGGAATTTCCTTTTTTATATTTTTAAGAGCAGGACATAGATGAAGAAGAGTTTTGCATTTATGAGATTACATCAACCCAGTAACTCAAAAGAGCTAAGGGGAAGGGAGCCTCATTTTACAGTTTAAAAAAGAGAGGCAAAAATAAGAGGAAGAGGAAGAAAAGGCAAGCCAGGGGCTTCATGGCTCAATCACAGTGTTAGGTATATGCAGGTGTGATGGTCACACACGGGGTTATCCATCCAATCACTCTGGTTATCCATCCAGAGGCACAAAATACAGTATGCCCCTTCAAAGATGCCCCAAACCAGGGTAAACTCAACTCCCACTGGAAACATACATGGTAGAAACAAGGGAAGAAAACTTAGCACCAGCATGAATTTCTGGGTCCTTCCACCATAGCATCTTCTCTTGTCTGTAGCTTTATGTTTTCACACAGAGAAAAGCTGAAAAAAAACGGAGGTGTCTTTTTTACCCAGCCCAAGAGCTTCTCCTACAGTCCCAAGTGCTGGGTGGCAGTAAATAGCAGGCATTCCTGTGCAGGAGAGTTAGGGGCCTTGATGCCTTTCCCCATCCCAATCAACAGCACAGTCATATCTGATCTTCCTGTAACACTGGGCTCTGCTCTGGAGTCCCCCAGGTCCCAATATCTACAGTTTCCTGGATACCTGTTGGCTGGAAGAAGACAGGAAGGAAAGGTAAGTTTTTCAGTGAAGCAACTCAAGTGGGTAGCTTCTTTGGTTGCAGGGTCTCAGCATCCAAGAATTTCTCTATAAGACATCTGTGGGCATGGAAACAACCCCCAAGGTCTCAGATTACTGCCTATCTCCTGGGGGTGGCTCACCAGACGGGGAGATTTTGTCAGACACACTGTGCGCTGACTGCCTGGTGCTCCTGCTCCTTCACCAACGGCCAGGACAATCCGGGTACTGGGCACAAAGCTCCAGGAACGGCCCAGGGCTGGTTTGAGCTTCCCGCTGTCCCTGTCTCGGGTCATGTGGTTGGTCACCTGAGGCAGAAACCATCAAAGACTTATAGATCCATATAATGCTAGTATAAAGGACATTTGTTCCTACTGCTTCGTTTTACAGATGGGAACCCAAGAGTCCTCGCACAGAGAAATGCCTTCCCAAAGGCTCCTTCACCTTACCTATGGCAGGTCTAGAACCAGAACGCTGGACTCCTGACTTGTGCACAGCTCTTTCCATTAAACCATGATGCTTCATGCTTGACTCTAACAAAAGTGCTATCTACACTTTCCTGAAGCGGTGCTATCTACACTTTCCTGAAGGGAAGCCAGTGGTGGGTTTTAGCCTACTACCTCCATGCAGACAGGCATCCCGAGACCATGTCCATCTACCCCTGTGTGTCAGGAAGCACATCTGAGTGAATGGGGGTGGGGGAAGTTATGGAAGGGGAGTCTTCATCTAGTCGGTGGGCTCTGCTCTGTCCAGGCTAGTCGTAGGTAAGCAACCTAAGCCTCACAGCACCCTCTCAGTGAGGTTCTCTCCACGCACCTGCTGTCCCCTCAGGGCAGGGACTGTGGCTTGTTCATCATTGAATCCCCACTGCCTAAGCCAGAGCCTGGTACAAAGCAGGTGTGAGGGAGGACCCAGGATAAGAATGAAAGAATAGGAAAAAAGATTTTCTTACAATATTGGTGGGTGTGTTCATTAATATAGCCTTCCTGGAAATTTGACAATGTCATATCTAAACATTTAAAATGACTCAGTAACTATACTTTTAGGAGTTTGAGAAAATAATATGAGATGTGCAATGAGATTTAGGTATAAGGGTGTTCACTATAGTTTTACTTAAAATAGAGGAAAACCAGCAATGTCCTAAAGGCTCCAAATCACGAAATGGTTAGATCATTAGGATATACTAGGAGTTGGAAAACTATTACCCACAAGCCAAATCTGGCCCAAAAAATGTTTCTGAAAATCAAGTTTTCTTGGAGCATAGCCATGCCCATTTGTTTAGTTATTCTCTAAGGCTGTTCTCATGCTATATAGGCAGAGCTGAGTAGTTGAGACATAGACCATAACGTCATAAAGCCTCAAATATTTACTGTCTGGCCCTTTACAGAAAAGTCTGTCAACCCCTGTAAGATAGATATTAAAAAAGATAATATATAACTGCTAATAATGGCATTCTTAAAGACATGGGAAATGAAATGAGATGGTAAGCTATTTTTTTTTTAGAGGTGAAACCAAGAAGCAGTTAATTGAAAGGAAAATAAGGTGTAACAAAGAGATAGTTTATTAAAAGGGAAGGTACACTCCCAAGAGGTAGGAGCGGGCTCAAGCAGAAAAATGGCTCAAGAGCTGGCAAGCCACTTTTTAAAATCAAGGTTACACTTTAGCTGGAATGTTGGTTAAACGCATATGTATATATGCAGAGAAAAAAGATTCTATGGACACAGGTAAAAATATGGTTTCTGTGGATGTGGAGATTGATTACAAAACTGCCTCAAGGGAGTTCCCTGATGGTGTAGTGGCTTAAGGCTTCAGTGTTGGTGCTGTCAGCGCTGCGGCCTGGGTTCAATTCCCAGTCAGGGAGCTACCCACACACCAAAAAAAAAAAAAAAAAAAAAAACTGCCTCTTGTATTTAACTATTTTTACCCTATGAGAAGGGGTAAAAAATTTAAGAAATTCCTCCATAAGCAGAAAAAAGCTACTTTAAAGCAAAAAGATCCCTTTCTATGAAGCTCTGGGAAAGGCAAAACTGTTAGGATAGTAACCAGGTCAGTGGCTTTCTGGGGCTGGAGTGATAGAAATATTCTGCGTCTTCACTATGGAGGGGTAACAAGACAAGATACAGTGGTATTATCAGACAAACTTCAAACAAACAGATAATTACTTTATATAAATTTACCTCAATAAACCTGACATAAAGAAAGTAAAAACAAGACTGTCCCTGATCTCTTGGCTATTTATGGTCTGATCCCTTCATGGTCCAGTGCTCTAGATGACCCAGGGAAGTAGAGCTGTGACCCATTCCTAAAGGTTCAGAAGCTGCCATTTAAGGAAAATAAAGAGCTATAACTAGAAATGGTGTTGCCCTCCTCCCTTGGTGAAGCCCTGGGATCAGAGGTTAAGATAAGTACAGTTGGCCAAGCCCACTTCCTCACCACCACTGCCACACCAAGGTCCCGGGCCAGGGTCTTTAGCTCTTGGGCCAGCTGCATCATCAAGGCCAAGCCTGGAGGAGGAAAAGCAGAGGTAGAGGACAGCAGGGCAGCAGGATTGGGCTGGCCAGCGACGGGACTCCAGAGCTAGGAGACAAGATCATGTCTCTGACCCTGGGGTGTCACAGCACTCACCTTCCCTCTGCTGACCTCCCAGAAGTGGGGAGACCACAGCGGTGACTGAGTCCACAACTACCAACTTCACAGTCCGAGAAGACTCGCTCACCTGGCGGGGTTGGAGGGAAACAGGAGCCATGAACCAGTTGGCCCCTAGCAGGCTCTCATTATAGGACAAGCTTGCTCCTCTCAGAAAGTGATAACTTCCCCTGCCAACTGTGCAGGCATCACCTGATTTCAGCAATGTCTTTTTTCCCCACCCCCACCTGTATATATAACAGATTTTACTGAAGACGTGGGTAGATAGAGAGGGTTTAAATTACAGGACATCACAGATATCCTAAAATCATTAAATTTGAGAAATGCTTGTTCAGAGTCCTGTGGTCCCTCATCAGGAATTTTCTTAGTGGTCATCTTTCTCCTTAGGGCCAGCATCTTGTCAGGCCCCCCTTTTCCTTCTGCTCAACTTCCCCAAATCCTAACTTCCTTTGAGTTTAGCCTTCTCTTTACTTCACTGTTTCCTTCTAGATCATGCCTCTAGGGTCTTGTCTTCCATGTCTAAATGGTTCCAAGTGTGGACTATATAGACAGTCATCTGTTAAAACCATAATTTTCTGTCTCTGCACAAGCATTAGCGTCCTCCAAGTTTCTTGGACCTAAACTGTCATTGATCCTTCCCTTCTCTTCTTTACTCTTATATCCAAGTCATTTGCTGATTCTATTTCCACAACTTTTTTTTCACTTCATGATGGCCCAGTCTTGGATAGTCAGCATTAGCTGCTCTGTCTTCCTTCATCTTCCACTTTCTGACTCTTGGCCAATCATCAGCTTGTTCAAGAAAGGATGGCAGAAAAGAGAAGCTAAAACTGAAATCAGCTTAGGCCTTCCTTACTCTCTGGGAGCACAGGTTGAACTCTGGCTGAAATGAGACAGCAAGCCTTACTTCTGCTTGTAATTATGGTGCTATCAAGTCATCTGTGACAGACGGTCCCCTAAGGTGGCACCCACAAACCACACCTTTAGGTTCTCAAGCCCCTCCCCTTGACTATGGGTGAGTCCTGTGACTTGCTTCTGACTAATAAAATATCAAATGTGTTGCAGTGTCACTCTCTTGATTAGGCTATGTTATATAGCAAAGGTAATGAGACATCACTCCTATAATTATGTTATATTATATAAGACTGCATGGTGCATTTTGCTCACTCTCATGCTGTCTTGAAGAAGCAAGTGGCCATGCTGTGAACTGCCTATGAAAAAGGCCACGTGGAAGGGAACAGTGGGTAGCCTCTAGGAGTTGAAGGTGGCCTCTGGCCAACTACCAATAAGAACTGAAGCTGGAGTTCCCTGGTGGTGTAGTGGCTAGGCTTCAGCACTGTCAACGCTGCAGCCTGGGTTCAATTCCCAGCCAGAGAGCTACCCACATAAAGAAAACAAAAAACAAAAAACAAAACTGAAGCTGCTCTCAAATACATGGTGATGGAAAGAGAACTGACTCTGGGTGATAAAAACATAACACAACACTGATGATGCACTGCAGAATTGTACACCTGGAACCTACGTAATTTTTACTAACAAATGTCACCCCAATAAATTTAACAATAAAACAAAAAAACAATAAACAAAACTGAAGTCACTAGGAAATGAATTCTGCTGACAACCTGAGTACATTTGCAAGCGGATTCCTCCCCAGTTCAGCCTCCAGATGAGAACACAGCCCAGCCACCACCTTAATTACAGCCTACTAGACCCTAAACATAGGACCTAGTCAAGCTGTGCCCAGACTCTTGACCCACAGAAGCTGTACACTGTACAAACCACTCGATAAGGTGTCGTAACAGGCTTATTTGTAGTGCTGCCAGCATGAGCGCATGGTGGCAAGTTTGCGAACTTAATTGGCAGATTTTGGGGATGACAACAGCTCTGATGGCCATTTCAGAAAGAGTTCCAAAATTGCTTTGAAGGGTGGACTGGGTGCTGGCATCATCAGTGCACAGCTTCCCAAGGAGAGTACTTCAAAGGTGACCACAGTGATACTCAGCAATGAGGTATGTAACACTTTTTCTAGGATGAGTTCACAAAATTAATTGTCTGACCTTGTATAACTCAGTTCTGGCAAATTAGACATAAGGGGACGTGGGCAGTCTACTGGTGGGTTTTGGAGAAAGATTTTCTTCCCTGATAACAGGAAAGAGGTACTAAGTTTCACTGCCATAAATATGGATGTAGATGTATAAAAACATGACGCTTTTAGCTGTACCAGCCACTCTGCAATCATGAAGGGGAAAAGCAAGAGGATCAGTCACACCAACCTAGAGCCCTGATATTGTGGCCCTGCCAACCTCCAGACTCATGTAAGATAATTAAATGTCCTCAAGGTTCAAGTGTCTGTCAGACAGACTCTATTACTTGCAGCTGAAAACTGATCCAGTGGGGCAATGCAGAGATGAATATGACATGATCCTTGCACTCAAGGGGCTTCCTGTGTAGTGGGGAAGACGAGCATGTAAACAGTAAGGCACTCGGAAATGAATTAAGCACTCAGGAATCCCATCCTGGGAGTGGCAGGCACAGCGGCAGTTGCCAGATTGCACATCTGCATTTCCAAACAGTCTGCAACAGGACACCTGCTTATATACAGACAGCACCTGGCAAGCTGGGTGAAACAGGGAGGGGAAGAACGGCAGGCTCACCTGTTGGGTCACAGCACCTCGGAAGTCCTGCAGCACGTGCAACATCTGAAAGATGTCAAAGGCGTGCACCACCTGGATCCTCTGCAGAGCTCCTGCCTGAAGGGGGAGAAAGGGAAGGAGGGGCTTTGAACAGAGGAAGCAGGGGGTCAAGCATATGAGAGATTTTAAGGCTGAGCAGGAGAAGGCACCTAGATACAAAGACTCGAGTCCAGGATGGCACATGGGTTTTGTCTAATGGGACAGTTCTCACGGTGTTGGCTGCCTGGGTGCTGGTCTGCAAAGCCAAGTTAGAGCTCAGGGAGAAAAGAGCGATAGGACTGATGAGTGGTATCTGCCATGAGCAAGATAGGGCAAGAAACACAGATGTTGGGTGTGTGTCAGCCCTAAATCAGGGTATGCAAGGAGCTGGGTTTCCTGGAAGGGTAGTGTGGGCAGCATCCAAGCTGGGATGATGTCACAACAGGGGAGACTTGAAGAATACAGGAAGTATTAATAGAATAGCAAGCTTCAAAGTCAGAAATGACTATACATCCCAATGGCCAAAACTCTTGCAATGTAAGAGATAATGGAATCTTTATATGTCAGAGCTTCAAAGGAACCCAACCCTCCTGCTGTTCCTTACCTGCTCTTCCTCATCTGGGGTTCTGGCCTGAAGTAGCTGGAGTATGCGGGAGGCTGTCAGCCCTCCATTGGAATCAATGTACAGGACATTCTGCTGTAGGCCATGAGCTACATTTGCAACCACACAAAGACATACCTGAATGGAGACATGGCATTGAGTGAACCTGAGCCTTCAAAGAGGGTCAAGAATAGGAGATTTCCACCAAATCTAGTCCAGAGCCCAGTGACACAAATGGGTCAAGTTCAAACCCCACTCCTGACCACCCATCTTCTCTCTCCTGAGTTCTAAATCTCAAGTCACTGGCAGAAGCTCTCCCAGGAAAACAGGACTGTACACCTACCACCCCCAATCCTCCTGGCTGCTGGCTGCATGTGTACCTGGGTTTTGCCGCTACCTGGGCCTCCTGCGATTTCAGTCATTTCTCCAGTATAGAGACCAGCATCAAGCAGTTTGTCCAAGCTGATGGCAGAAAAGTGAGGAAGAGAATGAATCCAGGGGACTAGAGAGTATGGAGGGAATAGGAGTCAAGAAGAAAAGCAAGACATTCCTTCCAAGTACTGGTCCTGACCAGAGACATCCTTAACGTCTCCAGTCAGGAGGCTTCTCTTGGTGGAGCTTCCTTTGAGGAATGAAGGCAGGACTAAGTGTTCCTCCATGGCCCCTCATCATCCTTTCACTCTCAACTTAAAGAGCACCTCTCTACATGTCTTTGCTACCCCATCGAAAGGTCTTCCTTACATTCTCCATCTCAGCCCCTTGTGAGTTTCCTTGATAGCATTTCCCATAACTTATCTTTTAACTCTGAAATAATTACAGATTCACAGAACGTTGCAAAAAAATGCCATGTACCCTTCACCTAGATTTCCCTAAGGGTAGCATCTTCCACTATTAAGATGAATTGTACTTTGATACAATCCACAAAGCTTATTCAGATTTCACCAGTGTTACTTCTGTGTGCGTTTGTGTGTATAGGTCTATGCCATTTTACCACACGTGTAGGTTTATGTAACCACAACATCAAGATATAGAACATTTCCATTGCTAAAAGGCTCTCTTGTGCTACCCTTTTATAGTCACATCCCTACTCCCGCCCCTAGTCCCTAACCCCCAGCAACCACTAATCTATTCTCCATTTCTATCATGTTATTTCAAGAATGTTACATACATAGAATCTTATACATAGAGTATGTACATAGAGTTATATACATAGAGTATGTAACCTTTGAGATTGGCTTTTTTTCTCTCAGCATTCCCTTGGGATCTACCCAAATCATTGTGTATATTGATAGTTTGATCCTTATTATTTGCAAGTAGTATTGCATGGTACGGGTGTACCAAGTTTGTTTAACCATTCACCCACTGGAGGACATTTGAGCTGTTTCCAATTTGGGGCAATTATGAATAAAGCTGCTCTGAACACTTATGTACAGGTTTATAATGTAAATCTAAGTTTTTATTTCTCCAGAATAAATGCCCAAGAATACAATTGCTGGATTGTATGGTAAGCACATATTAATTTTACAAGAAACTACTAAGTTACATTTCCCAGCATGGCTCTGCCATTTTACTCTCAAACTAGAGATGAATGAGTAATCCAGTTTCTCCACATCCTTACCAGCATTTGGTGTTCTCACCATTTTTTTTCTTTTTTGAGCTATTCTGGTAGGTATCTAGTAATATCTCATTGTGGTTTTAATTTGCATTTCCCTAATGATTAATGATGTTGCATTTCCCTAATGATTAATGACCATCCTTTTGTGTGATTATTTGTCACCTGTATGTCCTCTTTGGTAAAGCATCTGTTCATGTCTTACCCATTTTCTTTTTTTTTTTTTTTTTTGGGGGGGGGGTGGATGGTTGGTTCCCTGAGTGGGGATCGAACCCAGGCCGCAGCGGTGAGAACGCTGAAGCCTAGCCACTACACCACCAGGGAGCCCTCCACATTTTCTAATTGGACTGTTTGTTTTATTGTTGAGGTTTAAGAATTCTTTATATATTCTAGGTATGTCTTTTTTTGAATATGTGGTTTTAAAATATTTTTCCCATTTTATAGCTTGTCTTTTCATCCTCTTTTACAGAGAAAAAGCTTTTAATTTTGATTAGTTTTTAATTTTTAAAAAAAAATTTTAAATTGTTTTTATTGATCATACTTTCAGTGTTAAGTCTAAGACCTCTTTGTCTAGCCCTAGTTCCCAAAGATTTTTTTTTCTGTTTTGTTCTAAAAGCTTGATAGTTTTAAGTCCATTTAAGTCCATGATCCATTTTCAATTTTTGTATATGGCAGGAGGTTTAAATTTAGGTTTATTTATTTATTACCTATGATGTCCAATAACTCCAGCACCATTTGTTCAAAAGGCTATATTCCTCCTCCACTGAAGTGTTTTTGCATCTTTGTCAAAAA
The DNA here is from genome assembly GCA_004026885.1 of Lyroderma lyra. Taxonomy (NCBI): domain Eukaryota; kingdom Metazoa; phylum Chordata; class Mammalia; order Chiroptera; family Megadermatidae; genus Lyroderma; species Lyroderma lyra. Next base: position 62,710 of record PVJL010001578.1, on the reverse strand, counting down.
TCAGCTGTACATATCTGGGGTCTGTTTCTAGATTTTGTATTTCACTCCATTGATCTGTGTGTCTATCTCTACCAATACCACGTTTGTCTTGATTACTATAGCTATATAGTAAGTCTTAACTTTTTTTTTTTTTTTTTTTTTTTTTGTAGTTCCCTGGCTGGGAATCAAACCCAGGCCACAGCGTTGAGAGTGCTGAAACCTAGCCACTATACCACCAGGGAACCCCAGTAAGTCCTAACGTTTGATAGAGTGATTCCTCCAACTTCATTCTTTTTCAAAATTGTTTTAGCTATTCTAGGCCATTAGTTTTTCCATAAAATTATTAAAATAAGCCTATTTCTACAAATAACCTTGCTGGGATTTTGGTAGGAACCGCAATAAGTCTGTAGATCAATTTGGGGAGGACTGACATCTTTGCTAATGTGAGTCTCCCAGTCCACAAACACAGTTTGTCCTTCTATTTATTTGGGTCCTCTTTAATTTCTTTCATCAGCAATTTTAAATTTTCAGCATACAGATCCTATACCTTATTTGTTAGATTTAGACTTAAGTATCTCATTTTCTTTGAAATAATTGTATTGTTTTTAATTTCCATTTCCACATGTTCATTTTGAGTATATAGAAATGCAATTGATTTTTATGTGTTGCTTTTTGTATCCTGCAACCTTGCCAAATCCACTTATTTGTTCTAGGAGTTTGTAATCATTTTCTATGTGCTCGTTTTTGTCTGTCTTCCCCATCTGGCCCAGAGTACCCTGGGGCAAGGACTGGGCCTTGTTTATGATTACATCCCCAACACTGGCACAGTACCCGAAACACAGGAGACACACAATAAATGTTCCCAGAGAAAAGAGCAATAGAACAGTGCTATTTAGTTGTTATTATTGTCAGCACTCTGGCTGTGGAAGCCCTGGGATAAACTCAAGACACAGCCAATTCCTAGTCCAAGTTCTGTCCTTGAACTATCATGAAACAGGTCACTTAATCAGCCTCCAATGGCCTGCCCATTCTACAGGCTGAAAGCTTCTCCTCCTACACCACAGCCTATGCCAATGGCTCTGTGTCCTGACCACACACATCCCTTTTCTAAGCCTTCATTCACCTTCACACGTGCCAGTCCTCTGAAATGGTTCTGAAAGACCTCCCATGACCCCTCAGTATATGCCAAATAGGGACCCAATGTTTCTAACCACAGGTCCTTGCCTATCAAAATGCTCTAGTTACCACTGCAGTCCTGTGGTTTCCTGAGACAACTGTGTTCATCTTGTCTCTGTGTTCATCTTGTTTAATAAGCACCTGTTTAAAAACACACCCAGCCTCTGCCATTCCTGGATCCCATTCCTCCCACTGAGTTCAGAGAAGGTGCAGCCCCATCACAGCAGTGCTTCTCCCCATGTAGTCTGATATAGTCTCCAGACCAGCGGCAGCAGCATCACCTGGGACCTGGTTAGAAATGCAAATTCCCACCCTACACCTACTGAACCAGAAACTCTGGGGCTGGAGACTGCATCTGAGTTCCACCAAGGGCTCTGGGTGATTTGGATCCATGCTCAGGTCTGAAAACCACTAGGCTAAGCTAGTGATTCTCAACCCTGCCTGCCTATTACAGTCACCAAAGGAGTTTAAAAAACAGGTCAGTAGCAGCAATTCCCAAACCTGCCTGAATCTGGAATCACCTGGGAGCTTCAAAAAATACGGATGCCTATGTCTCGCCTCCAGAGGGTGTGACTTCTCTTTGTGTTTCTCTGTGTGTTGCAAATTGTTTATGATGTTTATGTATTACTTTTATAATCAGAAAATCACTGTTATTTAAATCTTTTTTATGGTGCTCTAACATTCAGATCTGTAAAGAAAAATGTATCCATTGAAAAGGATTCTCAGGTGATTCTAATGTGAGGACAAGTTTTAAAACCACTGGCCTAGAGCAGTTATGTCAGAATTTTTTTTTTTTTTTTTTTGGCAGGGTGGGGGTAGGGGGTGTAGTTCCCTGGCTGGGAATGGAACCCAGGCCACAGCGTTGAGAGTGCCAAAAGAATTTCTAAAGGTGAGATCCAGGCATTAATATTTCTTAAGCTTCCCAGATGATTCTAATGTGCAGCCTGAACTAAACCACTGGTCTTTACTCTCCAGTCAAGAATCAAGCACATTCTTGGCCTCTGAATAAGAATTTCCTAATCCACCTCCCAGCTGACTTTTCATCCGTTTTGTCCCAAGTCTCCTTCTGCCTAGAGGATCTTCCTACCAGTGACCTCTAACTCACCACTGCTTGAAAAATCCTGCTCTCTATAGACTCAAATGTCAAAAGCCAAGTGGGAGGCAGCCATGTCCTCCAGCCTCTGAACTTCTTCCCCAAGTTCACATACAAACCTTCCAATGCCGGTAGACAGGATGGCAGTGGAGGTCTTCAGTTCCTCGTAGAGATCAGCGCCATTGAAGGGGAAAGCTGAGAACTGAGCCAGCAGTACCCGTCTCAGGGCAACCAAGGCCTGCCGGAGGAGTGGGGGCAACTCAGGATGAGGCCAGGGGAACTTCAACCCAAAGCAGGCCAGACTACTTAGCAATGAGCAGTGACCTTCAGTCCCTTGGCTCTGGGATGAGCATGTAGAAACACCCAGGTTTGAGGCGTGGAGATCATCAACTCACCTTATAAGACAAGCCACATTTCTGTGCTACCTCCTCCAGGTCTGCGGAAACCAGGTCCACCACTGAAAACAAACACGCGTGGATGACTGGCAGGAAGGGCGGGGCTTCCCACACTTAGCTTTTCCTCATCTATTAAATGAGGTGACAATTCTACCCCGGGGCAGGTCATCTTCGGAGGCCTATGGGAACTACCAGAGCTACAGGCACTAACGTTCCCACCTTCCAAACCTCTCCAGAAGTGGGGTGGGGGACGAGGAAGGCGGGGATACTCCCTTCCCGGGTATGCTAGGGCCGTGGGCTCGGCCTCCGCGGTGTACTCAGCTGTGCGGCGCGCACATGCGGTTACCTGTCTTGATCCCGCGGCTTCTCAGAAGTTGGATCACGTCCTGGGTGAGGCCTGGGCACAGTCCGGCCCTAAGCATGCCCATGTTTACTGGGGACCCCGGGACGCTCCTCCCGTGGGCGTCTGCAGGGTTCTTTCTAGACGCCTCGCAGCGCCCCTTTCTGGAGGTGCCGCGGGGGCGCGGAGACCGGAGGAAGCGGCGGCGCGGAAGGCGCGGACCCGGCTGGGTCTCCTGTGCCCAGAGCCCGCCCGCCCGGGCCGCACCGCCGCTTCCGGCTTCCAGGATCCCGGGCCGGGCCGATAGCGCCATCTGTATGATACCACAGATTATGTCATTGGTGCTAAGCAGCAGCAGAGCATACAGAAGGCACCTGCTTCTCTGTATTTTCCATTTTGTTAATGAATGATACAAAAAAAAAAGCAAAACACAAAAAATAGAATTTGGCATTTAAAAATGTCCTTTGCCTCATCCTGGGAGAAACAAAACAACTTTTCAGGGTTATTCCCTCATAATCCAGTGAGGCAGGTCCTATTTTTATCTCTATTTCACAGGTGAGGAAACGGAGGCTCAGAGAGGTAAAGTCATGTGCGGAAGATTACAGAGTTGGAGGACGCTGTAAAGGCAGAGCTGGACTTAGCGGGGACAAATCCACATCTAAGTGCAAAGCCGGTACTGTTTTAATAGCCTCTTTTCTCACCCCTGAAATTGTATGTTTTCCTACTGCAGAGTGGGTTCCTTGAAAACAGAAGTAATGTTTGGCCCATCTTTGTTCCCTTGCAGCATTCTCAGTTGTTACTCAACATATGAAGACACTTGGGGTGTGGGTATGACATGTTTGGAATTCTAGCAGTAAAACCTGGGTATGTGTGAGCTATGAACTCCATGAACCTAGGGCCTTTCCCTACGCCTTGGACGTAGTGGGGATTTGCTTCCTAGAATTTCTGGACATGGAGCCTTCAGCATTCTACAAAGTCTCACACTACCAGAGACCCATTCCAGTGCTGCCTACCTCGATGCTTAGGTGCCTTTCTCCCTTCATCTTTCTTCTTCCCAGGGCATCACCAAAAGGGCACAGGTGGTAAGCAGTTTGAGATCTTCAGAGAGGGGCAGGGTTGCTCTAACCACAGACCGTTTCAGCTGGAATGGTGATGGAGTCTGTTCCTTGGCTCTACTGCACTCGGGATCCTGGCTGCTGTGCAGCAGCGGCCTCAGGTCAAGGGGAGGCTGGCCCCTAATTGTTATGCTCTGTGATGATTATGAAGTCAGCTCATTGCACCCCCATCCCACCCAAACTAGGGTGGGTATGCTGCCCCCAGTTTCTCTCTGCCTCCTATCAGCTTGGTTGTTCTGCATGGTGACAGCTGTGGTCCCAAACAAACTAGATGGCACCAGAGGTGCTCTGTAAAGTGGGAGATGGGGAGGAGGCCATGCTGAAAAAGAAAAACCTCAATGTTTTAAATGTGCTTGATCCAAAGTTGAAGCCCTTTCCAAACCCCAAGTCTAGGAACAAGACAGTTACTACCAAAGGACTCCCACTTACCTCAAGGGGCAGTTTGGTTAACTTCTTGGATGAAGATACCATCAATCTACCGTAAGACACGCGTCTGGTCCTTTCTTCTTTCTAAGGCCAGAGCTGAGGGGTGGGGAAGAGCTTGAAAAAGTGGTACTTTGTGGACCTGTCACAACCCAGGTCCTGGGCTGCCAGGAAGAGCATGTGTGCAGGTTGCATTATGGATTCCTAACTTCTAATCAGTACTTGAAGGCAGGTAGGCCTTCAGCTCCTGGAGGCCTTCTGGGATTAGACAGAGATCTGTTGACAGTGCTTCTCATCTGCTTTGACTAGTTAAGGTCCTCTTCCCTCCCTGACAAGCCCCCACAGACACTCCTGCCCATTCTACTTCCCTATGGTTCCTCTCTCTCAGTCCTCCTTTCTGGTGCCTTCCCCTGTCTGATTATGTCCCTCATTGGCCTGCCTGCCTTCACACTGAGGTTTACTCTTCCTCCTCAGTAATTCTGGGTTCCCTTTACCTCATTCCACAAAATGCTTTGAGTTCCTGCAAGGTGCCTGCCTCCATGTTGAATTCTGGGAATGCAAAGCTGAAAAACACAGTCCCTGCCCCCCCCCCTCTCTCTCTCTCTCTCTGTGTGTGTGTGTGTGTGTGTGTGTGTGTGTGTGTGTGTGTTGGGAGGGTATCAAGAAAGAATTGAGAATAATACAGCTATGACAGGACACAGGAACCACAGGGGGTTTAGTTAAGGAAGGCTTCTTGGAGAAGATGATAAGTGAGCTGAATCTCCTAGGAAGGGAAGCAGTGAGACAGTGAAGGCATGGTGGTCCAGGTTGATGTAGGCTGAGGGAGTTATCTGCAGGGCATTTTTATGGGTGTGTTACCTGTGCAGTCACACACAACCCCACATTTAGAAGTGTCCTGTGTTTAACTTCAATACTCTGCTGTCACTAACTTAAAATTCTTAATAATATTTTATGAAAAAGAGCCACAAACTATGTAGCTGGTCTTGATATGAAAGAGATATGGTGTTCATTCACTAATGGACTTGTAAGATATGGCTAAAGTGATGGATGCTTATGGGAAACTTTATGGTGTACTGAGAAAATCTAGGGCTCATCCGTATTCAGTCTCTTTAGCCTATGAAGGATCTTGGAGGGAAAATCATCTATTCCAAATGTCCACCAAAGGCTAACATAGGATGTTTGGGTTGATCGGACATTTTAGGAGGAGGCCAATGGGGCTAGAGCTCAGGAAAGAAAAATTTTGGCCAATCAATCAACCATGAAGCTAGATGCTAGCCTGGAGTGAGGGATCCAGGGGTGTGTGTTGATTGCTGCATTTGGCCAGAGCAGCTGGAGAAGATGGGGTAGGAAGCAGAGGAGAGAAGCCAGAAAGCACCAGGAGCTGTATAGCATGGGGCAGGCCTAGGACTCAGGATATACTGGTTTTAGTTCCAACACTGCCATCAACTCACTGTGTGACCTTGACTGCTCTCAGGCAAGTGCTCTTCAAACTGTGAATTGTGACCCATTAATGGGTCAGGAACTCATTCTAGTTGATGGAGACACTATTATAAAAATGAAATAAAACAGAATAGAAAATTCCAGAGCGTATCACACATAGACTAAGTACTGGTTTGTGCAACTGTGTTTTAGTTTTGTTTATGTATGAGTACACTACATTGCCATGTTAAGTGAATTTCTTACTTTGAGTCAAGGTAAAAAGATTTGAAAGCCAAATTTTTTGGGTTCTGCACTTCATCAGTAATAAACAAACAAATAAATAAATAAGTAGTGGGAAAAGACTTACAAGGTTTTTCTTTATAATAGCAAAGAATAGGTAACAATACAAATATCTCTATAATGGAAAAACTATACAACAATTAAAATGACTGAACCAGAGCTACCTGTATAATACAAATGACTAAAAACCACAATGTTGATGAAAAAGCAAACTGCCATGGATATGTACTCAATGATACAATTTATTTATGTAAAGTTAAAATATATGCAAAATAGGAGTTCCCTGGTGGTGTAGTGGCTTAAGGCTTCGGTACTGGCACTGTCAGCACTGTGGCCTAGGTTCGATTCCCAGTCAGGGAGCTACCCACATACCAATAAATAAATAAATAAATAATACAATAAAATAACATATATGCAAAATAAACCTTGCTTAGAGATAACATACATATGTAACAAATGTATAAAGACACATGGGAATAATAAACACAAAATTTAAAATTTACTGGTTACCTCTTAGAGCAAGCTGTCAATTGCAGTCCACTGGCAGACTCCCAAGCATTTTGGGGTGACCCCTGAATAATAATACAAATAGCTAGTGGACTGCTATTTATATTATTATTAGAAGTGGCTCTTGCCCTGAAAAAGTCTGCTCAGGCCTGTCTTAGAGGGAGGATGAGGACTGAGGTGGGGGACAGAAGTGTCCAGAGGGCCTTAACTATATTGATCAGGTTTTAGTTCTGAAGTTGGATAGTGGCTAAATAAAAGCTTAATATGTTATTCTTGATATCTTTGGGTATGTCTGAAATAGTTAATAATTGTAAAAAATTAGAAAGAAGAAAAGTTTTTGAAAATTCACCCCAATATGTGTATGTTCATATCAATTTTACATGCTATATATTTTTCATGTTAATGTTATAAATTCTAAGTAAATAAATTAGTAAACAATAGTAAATAAACATTAGAAAAACTTTATTTATTTCTCTTTTAGATACTTTTAGATATTTTTTCTGTACCCCAGTAGATCATTGTGATCATTTTTGGGGGCATTTCCACCTCACTTTGGAGGAAGGACTTAAAGTTTTAGCAGTCTGCCTCAAATTGTAGTTCCCAGAACACCTGCATTAGAATTGTCTGGGAATCCTATTAACTTTAGCAGCTTCCCCAGTCTCATCCCACCAGGGAACTGGGAACCAGGAATCTGCATTTTTCACTAATAAGTGTCCTGGTGGGTTTGAGGTACTGCTGCACACCATTAATGATGCTCTGAAATGTTCAGAAGCAGCTGGAGACACTTATAAGCCAGTCCCAAGGCATGGCCTCTGGGAGCTTCCAAGCTGCATAGGCTGAGGTGGCCTCCTTCATCTGGCTCACCTGTCTCCCCTCCCACTCCAGGAAGCCGATGCCAGCGGAAGATTCTGAATGCAGCTCAGATGATACCAGCATCTCCCCCAGCTCACCCACCTTGATGCATCCCATCAAACTGGCAGTGACTCAGCCCAACGACAGCTTCTTTACAGGGATGCTGGAAGGCGAGCTAAACAAACTCAGCATCTCCTCCACAGCCAAGAAGGCAGAAAAGGGGGACCTGGCCCTCTGCCCCCACAAATCTAAGTCCCAAATAGCCCCTGGAGGCCTGCTGGACTTTGACAAACCTGAGCTGGACACAGACACCTCCTCAACACTCTCAGAGTCCTCCGTGATCATGGACGTACCAGAGGCGCCCTTCATCTGTGAACACACAGTCAGCGATTCCATGGCTGTGGTGCGTTCCCCTCCTCGTGCTTGCAGCAAAGGCTTGCTGTCCGCCCCCAGTGTGTCAGGCACTGAGCTGTGAGCACTGTGGGGAGTGTAAAGATGCCTACCACCAGCATTCTGACCTCAAGTGCATAGGTTAGGAGAGAGGGCATGTTTGTAAAGAACTCCAGTGCAAGCTAGAAAGGGCTCAGTGCTGTAGGAAGAGTTCAGATGCCACTGGGAATTCAGAGGGAAAGAAACATACTTCACAGGAATTAGCCTGGTGGCTCTTAGTAACATTTGAGCTGGGACATGGAGGTAGGATTTAAACACCTGGAGATGGGGGAAAGACATTCTGTGTTGGGGCTGACACAAGCAAAGGCTCATAGCCAGGAAAGTTGGGGAGGAGACACCCACAGGGCATCTCACGCTTTCTTGTGTCTGCAGATCTGATTATCCTGTTAAAAATGATATTTCTGGGCCTCATCCCTCAAGATTCTGATTCAGTAGGCCTAGGTAGGACCTGATAATTTGTATGGCTAAATTCCCAGGTGCTGATGGTACACAGACCACATGTGGAGTAGCACTGTCCTATAGTAATGAACGGAAAATGGAAGGGGAGTAAGTCTGGGGTCATTTTCCGGAGATCTTCCAATATTGGGCTACCGTATAGATTTTTCTGTAAGCAAGAGGGAACAGCTTTTGGCAGCTTTATATCTGATGATGGATGCAATTTGAGCTCTATTTTAGGAAGATGACTCTGGAAGCCCAATTTTTAGATTGCCTATAGTAGTGTTTCTCAAGTGTGATTCCCAGACCACCAGCAGTGTCAGTAAAAATGGCAACTTGCAAGACATTTAAATTCTTGCTTCCACCCCTCCCAATTTAGGCCTACTGATTCAGAAACTGACAGGGCTGGAGCCAGCAATCTGTGTTTTAACAAGTCCTTTAGGGTATTCTGATGCACACCAAAATGTGAGAACTACTGGCTTAGATGGAGGAGAAACTGGAAATGGGAGACCAGACAGAAGACAGCAGGCCAGGAATCTGCCATGTTATTAAAACTCCCTCAGATCCTTCGCCAGCCTTGGCAACCACTGTTGTGGTACAAAGTATATGGGCACTAGAGCTATTGGTTTGAACTGTGGGTCTGTTACTTAATTGCCATATGAACATGGGCCAGCCACTTGCCCTCGCTGAACACATTTAACCCCATCTGCAATGAGCAAGTTGGACAAGATGATCTCTACGGTTCCTCTCAACTGACGGTATAGAGGGCACACTCTGAGGTGGGTGGGGTTGTGCAGGGCAAGGAGCACATGCTGCGGAATGGTGGTTCCACATCCAGCTGGAGTGCCTTACACCTTCCAATAGACTGCCTCAGCTCTAGCAGGTGTGGGGGATGAAAGTGGGGGTCAGGGGATGGGAGTGAGGCATTCCTGCCCATGTCAGGTGATGGGGGCAGGGGAGAGGGGGGCCAGGCCAGGTCTGAGGAAGCCTTGGGGGCTCTCTCTTCCCCTAGATTTCCTGGACATATGCCATGGGCAAGCAGCAGGTCAGTTTTTACCAGGTCCTGTTACAGGAGGTAGCCAAGAAAAATGACAGTGAGCCTCCCAAGGCAAATAATCGCCCATGGATCTTCAACAAGATCTTGGGCACCACCATCAAGCTGATGGAGCTGAAGCCTAACACAAGTTACTGCCTCATCGTCCGCGCTGCCAACACAGCTGGAGTGGGGAAGTGGTCCAAACCCTACAAAGTGAGCTCTGGGAGAAGGGGGCCTGAGAGGTCAGGGGGAGAGGTCTGTACCAGGGGCTTTGAAGGTTGAAGACACCCTTCTACCCCCAAAATTCATCTCCCTGCTTGTTTTCCTTCTGCCTGGGCAAATACACCTCAATTCCAGGATGCTCTCTTCTGGAAGCTTTAAGCATTAAGCCACTCTGGCACCCACTGGGAATGCAAACTAATATATTCATTAACATCACTATGATGTTCATCTTTCAGCTCGGTACAGATTATTTTAAGTGGGTTGGGAAGCCAAGGGCATTGAGGAAAAGGGGAGGCTAAAGGAGGACAAAGAAGGGAGCCGCCTGGGGGCAGGGTGGGCAGGAACACGAAGTCCAGACGAGGCCCAGGTACACAGCCTATGAATGGAAACATCGCAAGTCTGAACCACCTCTTTGTACCTATTTGTGGTGCTGATGAATAAGTTGGTAAGGCTAGCTAAGACCCCATTTAGCAAATGAGAGGGTGGCGGAGATGAAGAGGTCAGGTCTGGGAAGAAGTCTAAGGGGTTTTCTCATGTTCTTTCAGTTTGCAACTGTGGCCACTGACCTGAACAGCTTTCCCAAGAACAACCCCATCCAGATCACCGTGCAGCGCAAGGAACCCCGGCGGAGAACAGTGACCATCGGGCTGGGGGACATGCGGAGGATGGAAGATCTGGAAAACCTACATTCCTACTAAGGAGGAAGGCCCCAGGAAGCCCCTCGCCTACCAGCTTTGGCCCAGGGCCCACAGAACCAGAACCATGAAACATACCACATGTACCATGCCAGGGAACCACTGACAATCCCACCAGCCCCGGCCCTGGGTTGGGGCTGAGGCTAGACAGAAGCTCCATTCCCTGGAGGCACTGTGGGGCAGAACAGATCAGCCACTGCCCACAGCTGCTAGGCGACCCACTCCCAGATCTGGGCTAGGTCCAGGTCCCTCATTAAAGAACTGCAGGTCACCCAGCACCCCTAAATTCTGCTTCATGTCGCAGACAGCCTCAACTGGGCTGCTGGCATCCAGGTTCCTAGCTTCTGCTAGAACCATGAGTCCAGGTGTGTGGGCAGGGGGCAGAAAACAAGGGGGAAGGTAATGGGTGCCACCACTATCTACTGCTCCACTCTGCCAACATCACACCTTTCCCCATGAAGAGAATGGTACTCAAAAACTAAAACACCCTTATCAGGAAAAACAGCAATGCTGGACAGAGGTGGTGGCAGCCCTCAGTGTCAGCATCAGACTTGAGCTTTTGAGGGACTCGGTGCAAAGTGCACAAGCTTTGGGGCAGTCTGATTTAATTCAGGTTCTTGAATGTGAGGGCATGGGCAAGCCATTTGAGCTTCCTGGGCTGTTTCCTCATCAAAAGAATGGGGATGTAAGACCCTTTCAGGCATGCCTGCAGGGTTACTGTGTGGGTCATGTGAGAGCACACACAACAGAAAAAGTGCCTGCAGATAGATTAGCGATTGGTGCCTCCTTTTGCCCCTCCCACAGACTCACTTTGGACGTGTAAGGTAGAAGTTGAGAACCACAGTTAGCCATGTGTAAAATCATAGAAACACATATCAGGGTGAGAAGAAACATGAGGTTAGAGATGCTGTGGCCCTGAGCAGTCCATACAAGAGTGGTTTAAAAGTTCAGCCTGAGTGGATCTGCCTAAGCACTGAAATGTGAGAAAGTGCAGGTAGGATGCATGAATGGCAAGATTTTGGTCAAGGGTCTGTGCTGTCCTGGTGGGGATTCCCTTCACTCAGTGAAGTCCTCACAGGACAGAGAACCATCTTCCCATATCACACCACACCCACTTCTGCTAGAGTTCTCACCACTACATGTCCCATTAGATAGGGAGTCCTCCGGGACAACCATTACCTTCCTGGCTTTACCTCAAGAACCTAGCACAGTGCTTGGTGCATGGCAGGGCCTCAGGAAGTATGCTGTATGAGAGGCTGGCACTCCTACAACAGCAAAGGCTGGCAGAACTCCCTGTGATAACGACATCATTGTCTATTAGTGCCGTCTACTACAGTATTTGTGACCGACTACTGCATTTCTAACTGCCAGTTCATGGAAATAGCTACATGTGGCTAGTGCCTACACATCAGACAGCACAGCCTTACAATATCCTCTGGCCACCATCACAGTGGCTTTAGCTAGCATCCTCAGCCTCAGCTGCCTGCAAGGGAAAGAGTGGCAAGGTGACTTCTTGGACAGTATGATTTTGGTGTAGTCCAGTGCAGAGGGAGGAGGTAGGCAAACTGACTTAGTATAGACCTTGGTTGAGCCCCATGGTTCTAGACAAGAAATTATAACCCAAACACACAAAATATAAAGTTATTTATTTGGTCACAGAATCTGGTGTCTGACCCTAAAGAGAGCTGACATCTGGGAAAGGAGGCCGGGAAGTAGCAGGGGTCTGGTCATCATCGCCTGGCCTCTTGCTACCCCTTCCAGCACCAGCAAGGTACAGAGTGATGGCCAAGGATTGAGCTCTGTGGTAACCTCCTGTGACTTCTGATCTCCTGCTTTTGGGAGGGACCTGCTAGAGTCTATGCAAAGACAGCAGGCCACGCCCATTCTCGGGGTCACCATCCCAGCTTTGGTGTTCAGGGTAGGCAGCTGACACAGGCCGAGTCCAGGTGAGGTCAGAGAGAGTGGTGGCATTTCTCATCTCCTCCATCTGTGGAGAAGGGAAAGGAATGGGGCCAGGAGTCTACCACAGGAAAGGGAGGCTGCCTACTACAGGAAGAACTTGTGGTTTCCCATGACTCATCAAGAGCCTGGCTACCATTGCTGCTCTGGTCACCCAAACACAGGCTAGGCACCCACTGCCTGCCTTAGCCAGGACCTCAGCCCAGGGCCTGGCCACTGGGATTCCCACCAAAGCTGTTCAATGACAGTGACAGGCCCCTACAAGTACACAATGCTTCAGTTCCAAGGTGTGTTCACTTCCTATCTCTGATCTTTTTGTCTGAGGTTTGATAACCCCCAAGCTCTCTAAGACTGCATACTGAAAGGCAGAACCAGGATTTGAACTAGGTCGTAGGACTCCCAAGTCGAGTGCTAACAAAGAACTACTGCCTTGTGCTGGAGTAACCCTGGACTCACCCTCTGGAGAGTGGCCTCAGAACAGTCAGTCTCTCCTATAACCCCTGCAATTCTCACAGCCCTTCCACTGCCCACTGAGAACCCGTCTCCACATGCGATCTCAGGATACTCTGGGCCCCTGGAAAACCCTCAGAAATCTAGGCTAGAAGGGAAAGTCGCAAAGAGTAATGACTCAAGGCAGGACAGCCAAGCACACCAACCACCATCTCCCCCAAACTCACATCCGGAGGCATTTGTCCTTCCCACCACTTGCCACTCTCTGGCCATCTGGACTCCAGTCAACAGCATATACCTAAACCGAGGAGGAGGGGGGCAGTGAGGAGGGTCAGGGAAGGAGGATCCGATTTCAAACCAAGCCACCTCTTGCCCACAAGAGTTAGGCATACCTCATCGGCATGGCCTGGCAAGTCTGTGGCCAACTTCTGGGCCTTCACGTCCCACACCTTCAATGTGCTGTCACTGCTGCCACTGACCAGGAGCCGGCTGTCGGCTGACCATGCAATCTGGTACACAGCAGCCACGTGGCCACGCAGGGAAGCCAGGTACCTGGGTCAGGGGAAGATGAGGAGGGACATTAAATCTTCAAACACGCCTGAAGGGTCCTGTATGCCCACGGCAGTGGTTCTCAACCTTGGCTGCATGTTAGAATTACCCGGGAACTTTTACAAAATCCCACCACCTGGCCCCCACACCAGACCAATTTATTTTATTTTATTTTGGGGGGTAGTTCTCTGGCTGGGAATCGAACCCAGGTCGCGGCATTGAGAGCGCTGAAGCCTAGCCATTACACCACCAGGGAACCCCCTCCCAGATCAATTTAATCATTACTGCTCATTACATATTTGTAAAACTTTTCCAGATTAGTTATTTCTAGGGTGCCTTTTGCCAGGCCTCCAAATCCACTCCATTGCACAGCTTACAATCCAACGTAGCCATGTGTTTAGCCCAGCTGACTGACATTCCCTCAAAACGACAGCTGCTTGCTGACAGGTGGCATGGATTAATAATGGTCCAGGCCCACCTGGAACTTTCAGGTCACCACAGACTAGCTTTGTTTATTAGGGAAGGTTATTGAGACTCAGTTTCCTTACCTTAAAAAGGAACTAGATGGCCTATGTCAAAGGGTTCCGATGTGAAAATACTTGACTGACACATAGGTGTCAAGGGTTTCCCTTGCTCCTTTGTGCCCATGTTTTTGCCTCTCCTTCAACCTAATTAACCCCAAGGGCACTGTGCATAATTACACCGGTGCTTCTTAGACTTGATGACAAGCAGAATCACCTGGTAACCTGATTAAAATGCAGATTAAATGGCTATGATCAATAAATCACCAAACAAGTGTTGGTGAGGATGTAGATAGAGCAGGGGTGTCCAACCTTGTGGCTTCCCTGGGCCACACTGGAAGAAGAATCGTATTGGGCCACACATTAAAATACACTAACACTAACAACAGCTGGTGAGCCAAACATAGTTCTGTGCATAATTTTCATGTTTTAAGAAAGTTTACGAATTTGTATTGGGTCACATTCAAAGTCATCCTGGGCCGCAATGTGGACCATGGGCTGCAGGCTGGACAAGGATGACGTACTGAAAAGGGAACCCTCATGCACTGCTGGTGGGACTGTAAATTGGTACAGCCACTATGGAAAAGAGTATGGAGATGCCTCAAAAGATTAAGAATAGAACTACATATGACCCAGCAATTCCAATTCTGGGCATTTATCTGAAGAAATGCAAAACACTAATTCGAAAAGATATGCACCCTTATGTTCACTGCAGTGTTCATTCTTAAAGCAGACAATATATGGATGCGACCGAAGTATCCATCAATAGATAAGTGGATAAAGATGTGATGTGATACACAGGCTCCAGCAGAAGTAACATCCAGATTGAGTTAGAATTTTCTTACAAAATCATAACCATACATGCTTAAGATTTTGTAGTAAAAGATTTGGTATAGATTACCAGTTCATTAAAAAGGGCCATTATTTGAGCCAGACCCTGTATACCGGGGTGCCAAAAATATGTATACACATTTTAAGTGATGTTATCTATGCATTACTTTTTGATGTTGAATTGAATTACTGTAGCCATGTATAGTATGGCATTCGCTCAAAAGATGGCGGTAATTAAATGAATGCTATGTCACCATGTGATAGGCAGGGCAGCTCAGAAAATGGCAGAGGCATGGTTGTCGTTCGAGGAGTCCAAGACCATTCTGAAGTGGCACTGGAAATACGAGAACATTGTTTTGAGTTTCCCCTACGTTCTCCTGATTTAACATCCCTTGATTTCTACCAATGGGGGACCTTAAAGGATGTGGTGTGCCGTAGAAAAATGGCTGCATTTAGTAGTACTAAAAAGTACTACACTGGCAGTACTTCAGGAGAAAATTGAAACAGCATGTATAGCGATGCAAGGGGACACTTTGGTCACCCTTCTTCAAGCAGTAGTTTGCCGTAATCTGAAGTGTTTGGACGCTGATGGTAACCACTTTGAGCACCTCTTATAATTGCAGAAGTCAAACATGACTTGTTTTCATCTTCTGTTATTGGTAACATATTCAGTATCACAATTTCAATAATACAGTTTTTTCCTTTCTTAAAATGTGTATACATTTTTTTGGCACCGTGTGTGTGTGTGCGTGTATCTACATATACGTGTATATATATGGATACACACACACACGGGTGCTGTTCAGAAAAAAATCCACTTATTGTCAATACAATGAGAATGATTATATGGCTGGATACTTTCCAGACAGCCATGAAATATGAAAAATAGAGGCATTTATGGATGGATTTTTTTCCGGACAGCCTTTGTATATACAATCAAATATTACTCAGCCATAAAAAAGCATGAAATATTGCCATTTGCAACAATATTGATAAACCTAGAGGGTATTATGCTAAATGAAGTAAATCAGAGAAAGACAAATCCATATGAATTCACTGATATGTGAAATCTAAAAATAAATAAAATGAACAAACTCATAGAGAATAAATTATAGTTGCCAGATGGGAGAGGGTTTGGGGAATGGGTAAAAAAGTTGAAGGGATTATGAAAGTATAAATTGGTAGTTATGAAAATAGTCAGAGGGAATATAATCAATAATACTGTAGTAACTATTATGGTGTTGGATGGGTACTAAATTTACCAGGATGATCACTTTATAAGTTATTTAAATGTCTAATCACTATGTTGTATACCTGAAACTAATATAATATTGCAAGTCAACTTTAATCAGGAAATAAATTAATTAAAAAAAATTTTTTTAAATGCAGATTCTAATTCACTAGGTCTGGGGTGGGCCCCAAGGTTCTGAATTTCTATCAAACTCCCAGGTGATGTCACTGCCACTAGTTTGTGACACAGTTTGAGGAAGGCCAATTTTAACATCATTTCTCTAGATGTGAAATGAACTAGCATTTTCAGTGCTCATTTAATGTTAGTGCTAAATACACCATCTTATTTAATCCTGGTAACAAAGCAGAGAGATAGGGGGTCTGCATATTACAGAAGAGGCAACAGAGGCTCAGAAAATTCAATCACTTGCCAAGGACACACAGCTAGTAAGTGGCAGAGCCACACTTGTTTCAGAGAATAGCGGCCCTCCTCCCCCTCCCCATGCACCCACTCACTTGCCGGTCCTGCCATCCCACAGTTTGATGGACTTGTCAAAGGAGGCACTGGCAACGATGCGGGAGTCAGGGGAGAAGAGCACCTGATTGATGAGGGCCTGGTGTCCCGTCATCCGTGCAAGGAGCTTCTTGTCCTCTGCTGGGGACCACAGGAATAAGGTGAAGTCGTCTGAGCCAGACACCAGCCTCTCCGGGCCCTGGCCCTAGGGGAGGCAGAAAGCACACCACTGATGACTCAACACCAGCATGGATGCCAGGACTCAGAAACGAGTCCTGGGCCAGCCACGTGGGTTACTTCCCCGAAAAGGAAACTATGAACATGGGACAATTTCTAAGATATGTAGTTACTTGCAAAAGCAAGGTACAGAATGGTGTGGGTTTGTATACATATGTATGTATATGTAGTCATGAGCTGCTTAACACAAGGGACAAATCCTGAGAAATGCATCATTAGGTGATTTCATCACTGTGGGAATTTCCATAGAGTGTACACAAACCTAGATGGTATAGCCTATCACTTCTAGGCTACAAACCTATACAGCATGTTACTGTACAAAATATGCAAGTACATCAAGCATAAGAGAAAATGATGCAATCAAGAGACACAGCAAACGCAAGATGTATGAGACTGCTTCTGGTTTAACATGAGTACTGTTTTACAGTAAACTTATTTTATAAATATAAAGAATAGACTCTAATAAAAGAAATAGTCTAATAAATATATAAACCAGAAACAGTCACTTATTATCAGGTATTATGTACTGTACACAACTGTATGTGATATACTTTTATATGACAGTACAGATTTGTTTATATCAGCATCACCACAAATACCTGAGTAACATGCTGTGCAAGGATGTTAGGACAGCTATGTCACTAGGCAACAGGAATTTTTCAGCATCATCATAATCTTATGTGACCACTGTCATACATGTGATCTGCTACTGACTGAAACGTTGTTATGCAGCACATGACTGTTTGTATACAGAGTACATGTACATGCATCTGTATGTAGAAGTCTCTGGAAGGAGAAACAAGATACTGGTGACACAGATGTTTCCAGAAGGAATGAATGTGCAACAGAGATGAAAGATTTTTCATTATGTATTTTTTGTGTTCTCTGAACCTTAGATCATGTGAATGTGCTACTTAAACTAAATAGAATTAAAAAGAAAGGTAACTTAGGAATGCAGTAAATACAGAAGCAAATAAAATAAAATGATCCCTAGCACATTAGGACCTTAGGATTATAAACTAGAATTATCAAGAACAACTTCCCAGAAAAGGTACATTCTGAACTGGGGTTAGAAGGCAGAGGGGCCTGAGTGTCCACAGTGCTGCAGGGGGAGCAGGAGAGGACAGTACAGAGATGGACGTGCTGGCAGCTGGCTCACACTCACTCGCACAAGGTTGTATCGGCTCACAGCCCTCTTCTTTAACTCCTGCACTGTGTCCATGTACCAAAGGGGAGAGGAGATGAGAAATAAGGCTGATTAGATACTCCAATACAAACAGCAAACACGGGTCCAATTCTCACGCATCAAGCTAGAGAACTGGCTCTTTAACATGCAGCCTTCTTCTACCGCTTACTCACAGGATCCTTGGAGATCTTGGGCATTAACTGAGGCCTCAGCTGGCTCAAAGGCCCCTGTGCGCAGGGCATAGTCAGTGCTGAGGGCCATGGTATTCACCCAGTGACCATGGCCTTGTAGAGTCCGGCATAGCACACCCTAGGACCAAGGGAGACAGGTCAGGCACACACACACCAGTCGCCATCCTAGGACCCTGAACCCCTAGATTAGTCCATCATTCATTGTGATCTAAATGAAATCACCTCTCTGGGCTGAAGTGTCTCCTCACTTGTAAAATGAGGACACCAGCCCAGATCAGTGTTCCTGAAAATACGTTCCATGGAAGGGAAGTTAAGTGTGTCAGAATAAAAGGACTCCAGTCAAGTAAGTTTGGGATATGGCAGATTCAGTAAAGGCTTTCTCCAGCAGGAATTCCCAGAGCCTGACTGTGCTAATGGACCGGAACCTCTACCACAATGCAGCGCCAACCACAAGACCCCTTGTTCCCAAGGCACCTCCCCAACCTGGTTCCCAGAACATGCTCAGGAAACACTGGTCAACGTTCCTTCCAGAGTGGGCTGACATTTCCCCAGGCTGGTTTCTGAACCCTCCCAGCTCTTACATCATGAGCCCTCCAGACTTTGATGGTGCGGTCCTGGGAAGCAGAGTAGAGAAGCCCGTCCCCTCCCCACCGGAGACAGGTGACTGACTGGGTGTGCCCAGTGAGGATGCGCTCACAGCGGCCTGCAGTTGTGTCCCAGACCCTCACACTGCCATCCTTGGAGCTGCTAGCCACGTAGCGGCACTCAGGGTTCCTAGAGAGAGGAAGGAAGACGTGATCTCATTTCTGACCTGGCAACGCCTGTCTTCCCACAGCACCTCCCATTCCCAAGTCAAGGGTCAGAGACAATGTCTTGACAGGTTCCTGACCCTAAGATCAGGCTATACCACAGGCAGCTCTCAGGCCCTGTAATGAACAGCCCCTTCTGGAGCAGCGAAGCAAGCTGGAAGACCCTCTTCACTTCCTGCCCTGCAGTCACTGTAAGCCAGACTGCTCATCTTACCCCCTCAAATAAAACTCCTTTGCATGAAGCAGGGGAGGGGAACAGCTCTGAAGTCGTTGTTCCTTATTCACTTCTGCTGTCAGTGTTACTTACGCATGGAGGGGCTCCCAACTCAGGCCTGTGATCCACTTGCTGTGGCCGGCGAGGGTCCTGCCTACCTGCTTCCCTGTGCTTGGGTCCCATAGGAGAATCTGGAAGAGAAGTTCACCAAATAACCTTCCCCAACCTGTCCCTGCCCCACCAAACGTCCCCCACCAACCACCACCCTGCCTCCCTGAAGAACCCAGAACCTGATTTTGATTCAGCTCTCAGGAAGGGAGCCCCAGAGTCCCTGCCTAGTTATCCTGACCACCATCTACCTGGCCATTCTTGCAGCCAG
Source organism: Lyroderma lyra (assembly GCA_004026885.1). Lineage (NCBI taxonomy): Eukaryota > Metazoa > Chordata > Mammalia > Chiroptera > Megadermatidae > Lyroderma > Lyroderma lyra. The sequence goes on along the minus strand of PVJL010001578.1, from coordinate 43,203 downwards.
AGGCCAGCTTCTTGCCATCTGGGGACCAGGATATGCTAAGGACCCAGTGTCTGTGACCTAAGAAAAACAGGGAAGGATAAAAGAGGGATATCTATTTTTGGATCCCAAGACTGGGCTTTTTTTTTTTTTTTTTTTTTTTTTGTGGTTCCCTGGTTGGCAATCGAACCCAGGCCACGGCGTTGGAAGTGCCAAGGCCTAGCCACTATACCACTAGGAAACCCCCGGGAAATCTATTTTTATCCCTAGTTCCTAGCAATGCCTGGCATTGCAGGAACTCCTAAACTAGTTGTTAAATAAATGAATGATTGAACAAAAGGAGCGATAAGACTTCCTAGGCAAAGGGAGAAGCCCCCCACAAGTGCTAGAGCTATGCATCTTGCTGCAGCTAATACTGCTACTTTCTAGTGCTGGCTTATGTGACACCTAGTATAAAGTGTTTTCACATGTCATTCCTTGTTATTCTCACAATAGCTCTAAGGTATAAAGCAAAGCAAGAATTATCACCCCCATTTTCCAGACAAGAAACCTGAAGCTTTGAAAGAGAGCATGCCCTAATCACAGACAAAGTCATCTAGCCAGTGTGTGGTTTCCAGGACTGGCAGCATCAGCACATGTGGGAACTTGAAATGCAAATTCTTAGGCCACACCTCAGGCCTAAGAAGACAAAAACTCTGGAAATGGGACCCAGCAATCTGTATTTTAATTAATCTATTTATTTATTTATTTATTTTAATGTGGGTAGTTCTCTGGCTGGGAATCGAACCCAGGTCGCAGCATTGAGAGTGCCGAAGTCTAGCCACTACACCACCAGGGAACGCCCTGCAATCTATATTTTAAACCCAACCCTCCCACTGGTGATTCTGATGCCTATTCAAGTTTGAGAACCCTGTGGCAGAGGATGAATTTAAACCACATTCTCCTTACTATTAGCCAGTCAACCCTTTCCCTGACTGACTCTTTGGTTCAGTCCACTTATTTGTAAGTGGCTGGCTGGGGTCGAGTGTACAGTTTCTATCAGAAAAAGGCAGTCACTAACTGGATGTGAAAGAATTGGAATTTGTGCTGGGCCTCCTCAGGAATTAAAGAGCTGAGTCAATCACCTGCCCACCACTATGACCCCATATGTGGCTAATTGTATACTGACCCTGGCATGTGAAATGTGGTGTCTCTGTGTTGAGATCCCAGAATCGCACAGTGGTGTCTCCAGAGCCACTGGCCAGGTACCTGGGGAAGAAGAGAGGCTGCCTAACCTCTGCAGTGGGGACAGGAGAAGGGCCCACCCTGAAACACTGCACATGCACATTTCTGCTGCTTGTTCAATCATCTTCTTCTGGAAATAGAATCTGGGACTGGGACTTTTCTCTCTCCCCTGAAGAAAAGAAATGTAACACTGATGCCATCTGGGAGAAGACCTTAGGAGGGGCCATTTCTCTTCTCTTCTTTTCTTAAAGGAATGACCACAGCTAAAACCACATTTAAAGCTTCTCAATATCCTCATAGGACTATGAGAAGCAAAGAAACCCAGTTTTGCAGATGAAGAATTTACTTAAAAAGGTTAAGTGACTTGCCTAGGTCACACAGCGAGGAAGGGGCAGAGCTCAGCTTGCAGCTCATATCTCAAGAGATAAAGTCCAGGAAAGGTTCTTCCATGGTGCGTGTCCTTGATCTTTGTGAACCAAACTTCACTGGGGAAGTCCCTTACTTCCAACTTGAGCCCCAGAGCTTGGGTCTATGGTAGGTGGCCTGAAGTCCCACTGATCATATTTGGGAGTACTTTCCTTACCCCAGGCAGAGGCTGCACCCCCCACACTCCCATCACAATTCTTCAGCTGTCCTTACTTTCCTGTGGGGCTGAAGGCCACGGAAATGACTGCCTCGCTGTGACCCTCCAAGGAGCTGGTGCAGCGGGTCACGGCGCGAACCTTGAAAATAGCCTGTGGCTGGTAGATGATGTCAAGGACCTTCTCTGTTTCCACCGCCTGTGACTCCAGCGTCTTCCCCAGTGAGGAGATGATCTCAGCATCGTGGACATAAAAAGCCAATGGCAGGGGATCCTCCTGGAGGGCAATGGCAAAGGGCATCTCCCCTGTTAAAGGATGTGCAGGGGTCACCTCCACCAGGGAGAATTCCCACTGAGCTATGGAGGTAAATCTTCCTTTTCAGCCACCCATCATTCCCCACTGAGTGAGACCTTTTTAATCCTTGAAGAGCAACTGTAAGATGCTTACCTAGCACTTTAAAATCCTTTATCCACATCCCACAACTACCCTGGGAGGTAGGAATTAATATTACCACTTGATAGATGAAAAAAACAAAAAACTGAGGCTCTGAGCAACTAAGTAATTACTTACTGCTAATGAGTAATTCAGATTCTTTAGTGTTCTTTGAATGGAACACTAAAGTCCAGGATTGGCATTATGCAGTACTTTCTAAACCACCACACCATGCTGTGTAAATGTGTCAGAAGCAACCAAAAAGCTGGTTAGGAATGCAGACTCTGCTTCACCCCAGTCTGGTGTGGTAAGTCTGTGGGGTCCCAGTACTGCGTTTTTAATCACCTCCCTCCCCAACAGAGGCCAGCACTGGCTTGGGAGTGCATGGGTTTTAAGTCTGACACATCTGGTTTCCACTCTAAGTCGATCATCTACTGAGTAGCATCGCGCAAATAATTTAATGACCCTGGGCCACACTGTGAAATGAGGATATTAAGGAGGGGTTGTGGCTAGGATTCATTTGACAATGCACTCAATGCGTTCAAAACTTGGATTTCTCTCCGCAGGTGGACCGCGATGGTCCGCGTGTAAAGCGCTCTCACACTGATGACATATTCTGACCTTCCCCCAAGGTAGGTGGCACTCTGTCGACTCGTGCCAAGGTGTTTCACCCACTGCCGGTGAGTGGTGGGGGCCCCCGACCCGCAGACCTTCGGTTTCCTGGCCCCCCGTAGGCCCGACCAGGGCAACGCCGCCCGCCGCTCACCTGGGCCAGCAGCGCGTTGCACACGAGCTGCAACTTGTCTGGGGTGATGTCCACGGGCACGTCGAACGGGGAGCCCAGTAGCTGCCCGCCCTCATCCTGGAACTGCACTAGTAGCCGCTGCACGTCAAGGCCCGCCGCTTCGTCCTGCTCCAACAAGAGCGGCGGGCGTCAGCCACACCGCGGGGAAGGGAAGTCCCCCACTTCCGCCTCCCTCCGGTCTCGGGGACCCGGGGCTGGAGCGCGCCCAGCCGCTGCGCCTCGGTCCCCACTCACGCACACCCACCGCTACCGCGGATGCCATCCTGCGTCCCCACGTGCAGGAGAAAGACTCCGGCGGGGCGGAGCGCCGCTTCCGTAATCTGGCGGTGCCGCAGTTTGGGACATCGCCCTCTGGTGTTGTGGCGGGGAAGTGTCACGCCGCTCCGGGTCCCGGGCCTTGGGAGTGGGCTCACGAAGTTACCCGTCTCCACGATCTCTGCTTGGACTGGTAGCTGCAGCCACATGCATTCCCTCCCAGTTCCTTGCAGGATACAAACAGCCGTTTGTCTCTTCAGAACAGGGATTCTGGTTCCACGTTATAGATGGGGAATCGGGGCTTTTAAACGATTGGTTTTCCCCAAGATCACAGAGATAGGAAATGACAGGACACTGAATAGACTCCAAGCAGCAGCACCCCTGTAGGGGCTGACTTACAAAGTTAGAGGCTATTGGGTTGAGGGCAGAAATTGTTATTTTTTTAATTTGAAAAAAAATGATTTTTGTGTGTGTGTTGTGTGTGTGTGTGTGTGTGTGTGTGTTTTACCACATATGTTTATTTAGAAAAATTAGAAGAATAAAATAAAAATTACTATAACTTTACCTATCCAGAGATAAATCACTTTTAAAAAATTAAATTATTGGGTTGACATTGGTTAATAAAACTGTTTCAAGTGTACAATATTATAATACATCATCTATATTGATTGTGTGCTCATCACCATATATTTTACCCCTGTTACCTTCTTCAAACTCTCCCCAATCCTCTTTCCCTTATTCTTCTTTTTAAAATAGATCAAATCAATTAATAATACTCAACGAATACAAGCAGAAAATGTTTACCATTTTCAATACTTAACGCAATAACAATAATAATGATGATAGCAATGTGTCGGGCCTTGTCCTAAGAGCTTTACGCATATGAGCACTCTTAACTCTCACAACTCTTTTGTGTCCATGTTACAGATGAGGAACTGAAGCAAAGGCCACAGAACAGAAACATTTTTACCAGAAACCTGGGGTCTTCCTTGTCAGCTCTCTTCTCCCTTGCCCCTCACATCCAGGCACTCACAAGTTCATCAGTTCTGCCCAGTTAACCCATCTTGAATCTGTTCTCTCCGTCTTCGCTGCCACCCTCTGGTCTGAGTCACCATGGTTTCCTACAACAGCTCTTCACTTGCCTCCCTGTTTCTGCTCTTGCCTTCTCCCATCATTTTCCACACTGCAACCAAAATGATGATTTTAAACCAAAAATCTGGTCTGTTACTCTCCATCTAAAAACCCTACAGTGGCTTCCATTACATGCAGAAAAAAATCAAACTCCTTATAATGGACCACTCAGCCTTATTTAACCTCTCCAGCCACTCCTTTCTCTTTAAGATAAAATCATTCTGGCTTTGTCTTAGTTCTTCCAAGGCAAGACCCTTCTTTCATCTGTGCTTTTGTACATGCTGTTTTCTCTGTCTAGAACTATTACCGACTAAATTGTATTCCCCTACCCTGCAACCCGCTAAATTCGTTTATTGAAGCCCTAACCCTCAGCATGACTGTGCTTTGACACAGGGCCTATAATAACAAGAGGAAGACACAGAGACACCAGATTGTGCTCTCGTTCTCTTTCTCCCTCTCTCTCTCTCTCCCTCTCCCTCTCCCCCCCCCCCCCCCCCCCCCCCCCCCCCCCCCCCCACTCACACAGAGAAGAAAACACATAAAGACACAGTGAAAAGTTGGCTGTGTACAAGTCAGGAAGGGAAGTCTCCTAAGAAACCAACCCTGATGACACCTTGAATTATGAGAAAATTAATTTCTGATGTTTAAGTCACCCAGTCTGCGGTAATTTGTTATGGCAACTTTAGCAGGCTAATACAGAAACAGTTCCTCATTCTTCAGATCTTGCCTTAAATATTCATTCATTCATCCATTCATTCATTCATTCAGTCAACAAATGTATTGAGCACTATCTACCAGGCATTGTTTCAGGAGCTCTACATATATTAAGTCCATTAATCATTTACTCAGAGAAACCTCTGAAATGAGGTCGTGTTTCCCTATCACACATTTCCAAATGATCCACGTAGTCTTCATATTTAAAGTCTCACATTTATGGAATTATTTCATCCATTCATTCAACAAATATTATTAAGCACCTACTATGTACCACGCGCTCTCATAGTCATTTGTCATATTTAAGTGAACAAAATGGACACAGATCCTTACCCTCATGAGTGTTTTCTGTTTTTGTGATCACTCACAGTTCCTGGCACATAATAGGCTCAAGAGATGTTTGTGGAATGAATTTTCAAATCTGTGGTTCCTTGGACCTAAAGTTACAGAACCACAGTTCTCTGCCAATGACAAGATCCTTTGTCATATTACCTCATTGCTATAGAAAACTTATCCCACAAAGGTGCCCAAGGTTTGAGACACCATGAGCACAAGAAATCCATCCATCCTTCCATCCATCCATTCATTTAGTCAACAATCATACATCAGACAAACATGAATCAGGGCTGGGCTTGTGTCCAGCAGGACAGTAGAACTGATCCAAATTCACAGCTGTGTGTTCAAGGTCACAGAGTCAGGAGCAGAATCCAGTGTGGGTAACCCACCTGTGCTTTTTCTTCAGTGTCTTTCTCAGCCTGAGTTAGGTAAGGTTGAAGATACATGGGACAGGGACCATTCATTCATTCATTTACTCACGAAACACGAAACACGCATTGGGCACTGACTCTGCTAAGCTCTGTGTTAGGGGAAATCAAACTACAAGATGCTGTTTTTGCCCTCCTAGTGGCAGCTTACAACCCAGGCTTGGAGACTCTGAAAGGCAAGAGAATTCTGAGTCCAAGTAGGGACAATCTTAGAAATTTGCCTCAGAAGTCCTCAGTCTGATGGGGAGAAGTAATTCCTGCCCCCATCCCAGTGGTGCCTTCTCTGGTGGTGAATACTTAGTTCTTATCTCAGGAAGACCCGCTTCTGATGAGGAGAGCTCCCAGTCAGTACAGTCCTTGGTCTCCAGGAATTCCCAGGTTGACCCAGGTTCACTCTAGAAGGAGACCGCAGTCTGGTGGCGGATACACAGAACTCATTCTCAGGGACTTCCCAGTCAAACCTTAGAGGTAGGCTGAATATATCCATTTGCTACAAATAGGGAGGAATGGGAGAAGACATGCAGATCAAAACAGAACCCACTTACAGTAAAGTGAGTTAGCAAGTTGGCTGGTCTTTCTGAAAAGCAAGAACATTTTCAATAAGTGAATGCCAGAGGGGTAGGAAAGTTGTGGACAAGCAGAAGAAGGGAAGGAACTTTCCTCCCTCTTCTTTCCTCTTCCCTTCAGAAGGGCATTTCTGGAAGTCTCCAGTTCCTATGGGGCCTGGGCAGCTGCTCTGTGTGCATCTAAGCCTGTCAACCCCTCAGCTGTCACTCTGCTCCCAAAATAGCGGTGGTTGGGGGGAGGGAGAGGAGGTTGTTTATCTGGGATGGAGGTGGAGAAGGGGCATTATAGCTGTGCTTGCTGGGGGCGGGGTTCCCATCCCTTCTGGATCTTTCTCTCATTCTTTGGGGTATGAGTGCCTGAGCCCTGGGGACCGCTTCTGAGCAGGGTTGCTGGGGCAGAGGTTAGTCAGCACCTCCACGTGGTACTGACTGACCAGTCTGGGGAAGGGGAAGGCCCTGAGTATCAATGACAGACTCCAGGGACACCTGCCCCTGTGGCCAAATAAGGTCTGGAGCTACCACCAGAGGCGATAAAGTCTCCTGGTTGGGGGCTGGGACGGGCAGACTGAGGCTGGCTGACTGGGGGTTCACACAGGAGTTCAGAAGAGAGACGACACAGAAAGACAAACCAAAGGCTTGTCCTGGTGAGGAAGTGAGCCAGCCAGAGTGTCCCTTGGATTGGAGGAAGAAGAGGGACTGACAAGAAATTTTAAGGTTTGCAATGAGAGTCCAGATCTTTGGAGGGGTGGCTTCACCCACGCAGCTGGGGGAGACAGTGAGGGAGGCACAGGGCCTCTGAGACCCCTCTTTGGGCTGTGCTCTGGGTATGGATTTGGAGGTGCTGAGGGGTGGTCCCTTCCAGACAGAACCCCTACCTTTCATCCTGTTGGGAGGGGACTCTGGAGCTCCAGACCTTAAGCCAGAACTCCTACCCTGAGTCTGGGGTGAGTGGCTGGCCAGATGGAGCTGCCCTGTCCCAACAGATGGCGGAGGCAGAAGCCATGCAGCTGAAGGAGGAAGGGAACCAGCACTTCCAGCTCCAGGACTACAAAGCCGCGACAAAGAGCTACAGCCAGGCCTTGAAGCTGACCAAGGATAAGGCCCTGCTGGCCACGCTCTATCGGAACCGAGCAGCCTGTGGCCTGAAAACGGTCTGTGGCAGGGCTGGGGCTGGGAGACAGGGATGTGGAGGCAGCCCCTTCCTGATAGGCATCATTCATCCTCCATTGTCCCAGCCCTCTCACCTGGACCCCTCAGGTAGGAGAAGGGCACCTCCCACTGCTTTCCTGGACCCACTGCCCGACCCATTCCTCTGGGAGACACATATTCCCTCAGATGGGAGCTAGCGTATGGGAGCTGGCATCATGGCAGAGGCTTTCCATGCATTATTTTGTGGCATCTTAATAATAGCCCTGTGAGGCAGCTGCTATTGTCACGCCCATACTGGAGATGAGGACCTCAAAGTCCAGAAGGCTCAATAACTTGCCCAAGATCTCTCAGGTAGTTAGTAGCAGAGCCTGGGTTCAAACCTGAGTTTGTCTGATGCCAATGATTGGCCACTTTTCCACTACCAGTGAAGGGCTCATGCCCTCGGCCTCTGACGGCCAGCAACTCCAGCAAGCCCTCTCCCCTCCCCATGGGACCCCTCCCTGGCTGTCTCTGCATTGGGCCCACATTAACCCGGCCTCCTCCTTCTCTCCCTCTCAGGAGAACTATGTTCAGGCAGCTTCAGATGCCTCAAGAGGTGAGCCACCAGCCTGCGCCCTTGCCCCACCCCTATCAGCGTGCCTGTTTTGTCTAAAAGGCTCTTGACACTCCTGGGAATTATAGATTGTGTAAATGCCACCAGAGGCATTGTAGGTGGGGTTTCATATGTGACATCCATACTTGAAAGGAGAGCTCCAGAAAAGCCACCCCTAAGTTACGCTTTTGCAAATGGAGTTTGTTAAATATGTTGGGGCAGCTTTTTTTCTTAAGAGAATGTTTCTGGAAATCTTTGTCATGGTAATGACACCCCCCCCCACTTTGTTGTAAATTAAGATATTCTCATGGTGGGTGGGGGTCCCCAGAACAGGCCCATCAGCCTAGTCCATTCCCTGGGGGCTGGGCTTCTTCCAGGAAAGAGGGAAACACTAGCCTGTTTCACAGACACTAGGAGAAATAAACATAAAAATGTAAACATAAGTCAACATTGGCTTAAGTGCATGATCAAAATGGGAAGACTTCTTTGGCTGCAGGTCTGTGTTGGGTTTTGATCTGGTTACCATTCTTTTAGGAGAAACAGATAGCCTGGAATGAGTTCAGAAGGGAGGGAACCAGCTGGAAAGGGGACTGTAAATGCATCCTGTGAAGAGCAGTCAAGCGAAGTGGCAATATTTAGCTCAGAGAAGGCAATTCCCAGGTGGGATGGAGAGCGGCCTCCAAATACCTAACAGGCTGTCACAGGAAGGATGGAATTTCATCTTTGGGGTTCCAGGGCTGGACTTTGGATAAAAGGGCAATTTTGGGGTAGAAAGAGGGAAGGGCTTTCTGAAGGAGCCGCCTGATTGCTTTGAGAAGTGGGGAGCTTCCACTGCTTGAGGTATGCAAGCACCGGTTGGATGAGCACTTGGCAGGATTACCACGTAGCAGATTCTGGAGCATCAGGAGTTGGGCAAGATGACCCTTAAGCTCCCTTTCGACCTTGAGACTGTGATTTTTTACTCTCTCCCTAACAAAGGGGAGCTTTGGGCCAGATAGTACACATGGAAGGGTAATCTCCAAGGAAGCGATTGGAAGGGAGGGGAGGAAGGAAAGTGGTTTGTAGCGCAGCTCCCTGAGGCCCTGCTGATCTCCCTCACTAGCCATTGACATCAATTCCTCGGACATCAAGGCTCTGTATCGGCGATGCCAGGCCCTGGAGCACCTGGGGAAATTGGACCAAGCCTTCAAAGATGTGCAGCGCTGTGCCACCCTTGAGCCACGGAACCAGAGCTTCCAGGAGACGCTGAGGAGGCTCAATACTAGCATCCAGGAGAAGGTGAGTGGGACCCCTCACAAGCCTTGGCTACCTCTCCCCATTCCAGCAGGGCCATGTTAAGGAAGCAGGTCACCAGGGCAGGGCTAGCCTTACCTTCACAGCCTTCGATGGAGTGAACATGTGATATGAGCAAGTACCACAGAACAGCTGAGCAGGTCCACCCACCTATCTGTGAGTGATCACAAATGCTGTGATGCTTGTTAGAGGGTGTGAGCCAGTCAGACTAGAACATGAGTCTTTTACATTCCAAATGGGGGCTTTCTTTAAAATTTGCAGCCTAATATGTCTGCAACTCTTCTTCTCTTTCTAGGAGAGAAAGGCAGCATGGGATACCTAGGAATTGGGTGGGTGGGGGTATTGCCATGGGATAGAGGGGAGCCAGGAACCCAGGAACAGAAAATATTTTCTAGGAAAATAGAGTGCAGTAGGGAGAATTTGGACCAGAGGTGACAAAGCCTGTACCCTAGTCCTGCCTTCACTAACAATTTTCTGAGGGACCCCTTGGGGTGTCAGTTTCCCCTCTATAGGAGTAGGAGGGTAACTGACTACTCAGCTCTTTGCTCCAAGACTCAGTAACTCTTACATGCTTGGGGCCGCTCCATGGTGGGACCACAGCATCCGGCCCAGTCTGGAGTGCAGACTCAAGGGCTGAGGAAATATAAATTAAGGAGCTATGAGAGAAGGGATATCAAATGAGAGACCCCTTCCTCTCCTGAAGGAAATGAGCCCAGGATGGAAATAGGAGGGAGTGTGCACCAGCACAACAAAGTAGTGGGAGGTACAGAAGTAGCTGAAGAGATAGCAGATGTTCAGTTAGGTCATTTTATGAAAACATCAGAGCATTGGGGTTGGGGGTGAGATTGTAAGAGATGAGACATCCAAACATAGCGATTTTAATTTGCTTAAAGAGCTACTTGAAAACTGCTTCAGGTTTTTGATCCTAGAGACATATTTCTGTTTTAGCCCATATTTAAATGTCTAATAGCTAACTGTTTACTAGACTCCAAAATTGGGGTGATGATCCCTAGATTTCCAAGACTTGTGATGACCAAATCGTGACAGCAAATGTAATTAGACTGTACGCTGTGTAGGGCAAGGACTTGATTTTGTTGACCATTTTATCCCTAGATCTAAGCATCTACAATTGTGTTTGGCACACAGTAGTTGCTCAGTAAATGTTTGTTGAATGAATGAATGAATGACAACAGTGCAGGGGGTCAGGTTAGACACCCTAATATTTACTGAGATGAAATATATGTGGAGCCGACTGAAATGTGAACCCCCTGCTTGCTTCCTTCCCCACTCTTTCTCTCCTCCTTCCTTAGCTCCATGTGCAGTTCTCCACAGACTCAAGGGTACAGAAGATGTTTGAGATCCTTTTGGACCAAAACAGTGACGCTGATAGGCTGGAGAAGGTGAGTGCTGGGCAACAAGCTGGCCGGCAGAGGGCGCGCTCTGGACCCACGGAGTAACAGTACTTCCCATTCAGGTGCCCCAGTCTCTTGACAGTTGGGGAAGCCTGAGGGGAGACGTCTCCTAGGAGACCATGAACAACAATAGGCCAAAGATTAAGCATTTAGCAAACAACGTGAACTGTGAGAAGGGCGGGGTTTAGGGTGAGGCCAATGAGGAGAGTTATATTGCAAGGTTGGATTCTGTATTTAAATATTTGACGGTTCATCACTGATTTTTTTTTTTTTTTGCATTGCATAGATTTTGGTATTTTGGATGTCTCACTTGTCTCACCCTAGTTTCCACCCTGAGAGGCAACGTTATTCATTAAAATAATATTTTATTTCATTAAAATATTGCAAAAAATTATTCTGAAATACGAAAATATTTACTCATAATACCATCCTCTTAACAAAATTTGTTGCTTTTTTTTTCAGTTCCCTTCTAGTCTTTTTTCAGAGAAAAAAAAAGTGAACACCTGTTTTACATTTATAAGAACTTGACATATAAGAAAAAACTTGACAGACAATGCCTCGGGAATTTTTGTTAGCTTTATGGTTAATAAGTCCATATAATATGCAAATACCTTTTATAACAAACTCTTTTGAGGACTTAATGAGTTGTTAATAGATAAAAGCACTTTAAAAAGTACAAAACCCTTGACCAATAAAATGATGATGGTTCTGGTCATGCTTGCCTGAAATTCTCTAATCTGCCCCCTTCCTAGAGCTTTCAAAACCCTTCTCATACTGTCTCTGCCCACCACCTTCTACCTGCCTGAGTGGAAACTCTGGCAACTTCAGATTACCCTGAGCAGGGAAACAAACAAAATGCCAAAAGCATATTCAAGGAAATGTTTAAAGGAAAATAATTCTCCACTAAAAGCACTTAACTTCTGTTAAAAGATAAATTGAAGCATATTAGAAATTTTAAGAGTTTATTTGGTCAAAATCAATTTGAATCAGGCAGTGCCAAAACATGGTTAGGAGTGCTCCACGGACAGGGGCTAGGGGAAATACTTATTGAAAAAAGGTGGAAGCAAAGCAAGGAAATTATTTGATTGGCTAGAGTTTAAACAGTTGTACTATTTGGAAAAGCATAGTTGGCTGTGATTGTTTGTTCTTAAGTTTGAACTTCTTAACCTCGAGGTATTATAGGCGGAGGATTTGGTTTGCTTAGGTAGGCTGCCAAGGCATTAAAGCCATCTTGGTCTAATGGCCACTTAATATATTTAATTAATTTAACACTTACCTACCATTTTTTAGTCCTTATCCATAAGCATATATATATACAGTTTTATTTTAACATAAGTATAATCAAAGGGAATCTATGATTCTCTTTAACAATGTTTTTTCCAAGTTGCTTGGTAGTTTTTTATTTATCACTTTAATAACTGTAATATACTTCATCAAGTTGGTCTTTATATAAGTTACTGTGTTTTTTCTTTTGAATTATGTTGTTGGGCTATGTTTCCAGGAATAAGATTTCAGGGTGAATGAATATTCATGTTTTGAAGACCCAGTCCTTGTATTGACCCTTGCACTTAGCCCCTGGCCAAGGCCTCAAGAGCCAAAACGCCCTCCTGACACTCATTGTCTCTTCCCTCCTTCAGGCTGCCAACAACCTCATTGTACTAGGTCGTGAAGAAGCAGGGGCTGAAAGGATCTTCCAGAACAATGGAGTGGCCTTGCTATTGCAGCTTATGGACACTAAGAGGCCTGAGCTGGTATTGGCTGCAGTGCGAACCCTGTCAGGCATATGCAGTGGCCACAGAGCTAGGGTGAGGACCTAGATGTGGAGTGTTTGGTATGGATGGCTAACGTCCGAGGACCTGGACGTTAACATATGGGGAGGTGTAGCTGGCCTAAACAGACCGTGATACAATGGTCTGTTCCCCCCAACCGTGGTTGTATGGTTCTAGAGTCAACAGAGATTGCTCCTTTGTTTTTCCTTTTAGCTGCAAATGGGTCTATGTAAAGATAAGGTTATTGAAAACTGTTTATGAGGAAGAGCTGAATGAAAGCATATGATAGTTTACATTTTTCATACTAAATCTTCAAAATCCAGTGTGTATTTTATACTTATAGCACACTTCAAAGTGCATTCACCACATTGCAAGTGCTCTATGACTCCATGTGGCCAGTGGCTCTAGACCTCTGGACAGGAGTATGGCTGTGTCAAGGGCATTCCCTGACAGCAGGCCCAGTGAGGCATTGGCTCCCTGGTCTTATCTTCCTACTGCATGGTGTGGTTATCTCCTCTCTAACCTGCATGGCAGCTGGAAGGGAAAGGCAGACCGCTGACTGATTCTTGCCGGGGGTCTAGGCCATGGTGATTCTCCATGCAGTCCGGATAGACCGAATCTGTAGCCTCATGGCAGTGGAGAATGAGGAGATGTCTCTGGCCGTCTGCAACCTGCTCCAGGCCATCATTGACTCTCTGTCTGGGGAGGACAAGCTGGAGCATCGAGGAAAGGAGGAGGCCCTGGTTCTAGGTAAGAGACGTTCTTCAGTTGCGGTCCAAGTGGGTGAGGGGAAGTGAGAGTCAGTTACTTCAGACTGGGCATTCCCTGTATGTGGAAGTGGCCTGTTTTTTGTTGTTATTTGTTTTTATTATATTTATTGGGGTGACATTGGTTAGTACAAATTACATTTATTCTAGGTGTACAATTCTACAGTGCATTGTCTATGTGTTGTACTATATATTCACCACCCAGAGTCAGCCCTCTGTCCATCACCACATATCTAACTCTCCATCTCTCCTCCCCCCATTTTTGTACTTATTTCCTGATCATAAAAGTAAGGGAGTTCCCTGATGGGGTAGTGGCTTAGGGCTTCGGTGCTGGCGCTGTCAGTGCTGAGGCCTGGGTTCGATTCCTGGTCAGGGAGCTACCCACATACCAAAAAAAAAAGAAAAAAAAAAAGTAACAGATGCATAACAGCATTATGTATTTTTTGTGTTGTGGATGGATGAATGGATGAGCAAATGGGGTGCAGCAGGTCCTCGAATAACCTCATTTTATTATAACATTGATGACACACCATAGGAACTTAACTGTTGCTTAAAAATTAGCCTATAGTAAAATTGGTTTTGTTATATGTTGTTTCTCCTAAAGTCGCAGAACCTATTAACAACATTAAGTTATGTGTATATATGTATATGTGTATATATATATATATGTGTGTGTACACACACACACACACACACACACACACTAGAGTATTATTCAGCCTTAAAAAGGAATGAAACTCCGAAACATGCTACAATACAGATAAACCTTATGTTAAGTGAGGACATTATGTTTAGTGAAATAAACCAGTCACAAAAAGAAAAATACTGTATGATTTTACTTATATTCAGTTTATAACATCATTAAACTCATAGAAACATAAAATAGGATGGTGGTTGCCCAGGGTCAGGGAAGAGGGAATGAGGACTTGTTTAATGGGTAGAGAGTTTCAGTTTTGCAAGATGAAGTTCTGGCTAGATCGTGGTGATAGTTGTACAACAATGTGAATGTACTTAATGCCACTGAGCTGTACATTTTAAAATAGTCAAAATGGTACATTTAATTTATTTTTGTATTTTATTTTACTTTATTTTATTTTATGTGTATTTTTTTTTTTATGTGGGTAGTTCCCTGACTGGGAATCGAACCCAGGCCGCAGCGTTGACAGCGCCAAAACCTAGTCACTACACCACCAGGGAACTCTTATTTTATTGGGGTGACATTGATTAGTAAAAATTACATAGGTCCCAAGTGTACTATTCTACATTACATCCTCTGTGTGTTGTATTATGTGTTCATCACCCAGAGTCAGTTCTCTTTCCATCACCATATATTTGTGTCCTTGTCCCTTCTTCCCCACCCACCTCCCCTCTTACCCTCAAGTAACTACTAAATTATTAACTGTGTCCATGAGTTTTGTTTTTTTGTTGTGTTTGATTTTATGCTAACAATCAAACTAAATTCCTCCATCTCTTTCCCTTATTTCACCCACTCTTCCATCCCTCCTCCCATCCTAAAGAAGTCCCTCTAACATTCTTTGTAGTACTGGTTTGGCGGTGATGTATTTCTTTAACTTTTCCTTATCTGAGAAGCTCTTTATCTGTCCTTCAATTTTGAATGCTAGTCTTGCTGGATACATCACTGTTGGTTGTAGCTCCTTGGTTTTCATCACGTTGAATATTTACTGCCAATTCCTTCTGGCCTGCAAAGTTTCTGGAGAGAAATTAGCTGAGAATCGAATGGGTGTCCCTTTATAAGTTACTACTTGCATTTCTCTTGCTATTTTTAGAAATTTCTCTTTTTCTTTAACTTTTGCCATTTTAATTATTATGTGTCTTGGTGTGTTCTTATTTGGGATCATCTTGTTTGGGATTCTCTGTGCATCCAGGACTTGAAAGTCTATTTCCTTCACCAGGTTAAGAACACTTTCATTCATTGTTTCTTCAAATAATTTATTGATCCCTTTCTTTTCCTCTATCCCTTCAGGATCATCTCTGATTCTGATATTCTTCCACTTAAAATTGTCCCAGAGGAATCTCAAACCATCCTCGTTTTTCTGGATTTCATATCTATCTGTTCTAACTGGGTGTTTTCTGTTGGTTTTTCCTATGCATCACTGCTTTGTGCTTCTATCATAACTAGTTTGGTGACTTTTATTCCATTCTTCATTTCAGTTAATGTAGTCATTATCTCTGTCTGGTTTTTTATGATGCTTTTTATCTCTGTTGAAGTTATCATTCAGTTTCTTAAGCATTTTTATAATCGTTGCTTTGAGCTTGGTTTCTTTTTTTTTTTTTTTTGGAGGCCCCAGCGAGATGTGAATGAGCTTGATTTCTGATGTGTCACCTATCCCCATCTCTTTAATTCCCTGGTTTCTCATGTTTGCAGCCTCTCTGGACCCTCCCAGCTTCTTTGATGTTAGCTGCTGATACTGGCAGGGCAGAGGTCTGTGGGGGAGGGGCGTTTGTGGTTTTGTTTTCTTCCTGTGGCTTTGGGGGTCATACAGGGAGTTTGGGCATGATTGTGCCTTTCTGTTCTGGGTTTGCCCCACACGCAGATTCTGCCCTAAGCTTTGGGGTCAGTTCTGTTTGCTGGTCTTTCAGACTGTCCTGGTATGGGCCAAGAAACACGCATGCAGCCCCCTCTCTTTTTCTCCTTCCTGGCCGGAGCATTCGCTCTGCAGCTCCCCATCGCCCAGTCACTCCTCCTCCTCTGGGAACTGGAGTGAAGTCCAGATGCTGTGGTTTGCTGATTGGTCTGCACCTCCTGGCGCCAAGTGAGGTGGTTGTGGTATCTCATGCCCCACCTGTGGGCCTCCTTTCCTCTGTCCTGTGGACCAAGTGAGGGCCAGAGCGCTCTACTGTCACCTTTGTTCTCCTCCGTCCTCTGGTGTTCCAAGAGGGAACCTGTGGGGCCATGGCCCACTCTTCTCCTTCTTTTTCTCCTTTGTTTAACCCTTTGCCCACCTGCAGGTACCTTAATGCGATGTGTGGGTGGGTTTCTTAGCTGTGATTGTGCGTTGTGTAGAGGGTCCTTGGTTGAGGTATAGGGGCTTTATTAGTTGTAATCTCCAGAGGAATTTTTCAGAGGTCCCTCTCATGCTGCCATTTTGTTGCATTTCCTGTACATTTTATTGTAGTTTATTTTATTGCAATTTTAAAAAGTAACAGACTTATGGAGAAATTTGGAAAAATTTTAGAAAATTGTAAATATAAAAATACTAAATACCTGCAATCACCCCTTCAGATAGCCATTATAATCACTACTTCCTTTCTATCCATTTATATAAATATCTATTTAATAAAATTGGAATTTGCCTATGGATAATTTTGTGCTTTTTCTTCACTGAGCATTATATTAGTATTGAATACCACTTAATACTCTTTAAAAAGGATGCCTTTTGATTAAAAAAATTATTAATTTTACATTTGTTTCACCCTTACATACATGCTCACATAGACTCATGCCTCTTCCTGCACATCCAGGTCCAGGCATAATTTTAGAAGTTCCTGCTCTGCCTGTGAGTGTCACAGAGATGGGTTCACTCATAGGAAATGTGCTTTTAAATAATTTCATCATATTTCATTGTTGGATGTATCATAATTCATCAACCAGCTCTATATTATTGGACATTTATGTTGCTTCTAATTGCATGCTTATAGAAAGCACATTCTTTACATAAATCTATTCTTGCATTGGTAATTCTTGGAAAAATTCTAGAAATGAGAGTACTTGATCAACGACTGTGAGCATAACTAATGTCCTTATCCTCACTTTCTAATTTCTTCCTAAGAGAGTGTATCAATTTTTACTCTTATCAAATGATGTTAAGTGTTCCAGTCTCAAATTATTCTCACCAGATTTAAATACTAGTCCTCTCTGTTTACCCCTGTTCTCTCCTTCCTCAGACACCAAGAAGGACCTGAAGCAGATCACCAGCCACCTGCTTGACATGCTGGTCAGTAAGAAGGTGTCTGGCCAAGGCAGAGATCAGGCCCTGAACCTGCTCAATAAGAATGTCCCCAGGAAGGACCTCTCCATTCACGACAACTCACGCACCATCTATGTTGTGGATAACGGTGAGGAGGTGGTGGGTCTGGGACTTACTCCGGCCTTTCCAGTGGGCACCAGGGCACATTGCACTGAGCAGAAAGTAGAAGAGGCATAGCTTTTGGGAGAAGTCTTCAGTCCCAAATGAAAAGTCAGGAAAAAGCATTAGCATTTTAGGATCCACCTAGCATTTTGGTCTAGTGAAGGTATGAGTCAAGACTTTGAATTCAGGATCTGAACACACTGATAAACATCTAGGTGGAGTTTCCTAACAAATGGGGGCACGTGTTAAGAAACAAACAGGACTCCACCAAGCATAGGGTAACATTTCTGAAGTCTCATGGTTGGCAAAATACTTCACAGGCCATATAGAAGGGAGAAATGCTATCAAGTGTATTTTATATAAAGCACAGTAACAATGTTCTAGCAGATCATCAATAAATTTTTCAGCTCTGGGATGTTACCTATCTCCTAAATCAACTTCCTTAATTGTTCAGGAATCATACCTATAGCTTTATAACATGCTACAATGTATTCTTTCACAGGCTTAATGACATTTAGACCATACGTTGTTCTAAAAGCTCAAGTCAGATTTACAAGCTTGAATTTTATTCTCTTGATATTTTACTTCCCTTGTCTGGTTTTCACAGATCTCAACAAAGTGTGCATTAATGAATTATTCATGTTTAAGCTCCGCCCCCAGTACTTCTCCCCAAGTTGTAGTCGTCTCTGCATATATTACAAAGACTGGGTATTAAGAACAGGTTTCTTCTCTCTGCGTGAGCATCTAGGCCCAACCACGTAGTTTATGGGATAGGACGGGTGGGGAGCAATACTTGTTATTCTCAGCATCAAAATGAATAACACATGGGTAAAAATAATGTGGACTTAAAATTCTGGTATAGTCATGAAGAGCTGCAATGCTGGGGGCTGTATGTTTTGCATACTAGGCTGGGAGACTTGGGCAGGGGAGCCATTGGGATGTCAAGACTGAAGTGAGCTTTGGGATTTAGGGAGGGGCAGAGATGGACAAGGAGGTTCAGAGTGTTCTAGCAGATGAGGGCAGGAATGGAAGAGAACGGTGGGAGGTGAGGTTGGGGAGGTGGTGGGAGGTGGAGCAGGTGCATTTAATGGTGGCCTTTGAGAGGGAATTTGGGTTGGTTCATCTGGCCCTTCTTGTTGCTCTCCAGCCCTGCTGGTGCTTTTGTGTGTGTAGTGAAATACACACAGCACAGAATTTGCTGCTGAGCACTGTCAATTCCCTCTTAATGCTCAGAGCTTCATGCCGTCCGGAGTTTACCATGAATGTTCCTCCTCCCACTTCCCTGTGCCACCTAAGGTCCGACCAAATCCTGGCCGCCTCTAAAACCTGAAATCAAGCTGTTGTCCCAGAGGCAGTACAGTGTCACTCTTAATATCGGGGCTTTGAAATCAGACGTTGCTGGGAGACTGTGCTCATGATGTCACCTGCCAGCTTCATGATGTTGAACAACTTATGTGACTTCTTCAAGTCTTGGTTTTCTGCTCTGAAAGAAGGGAATAGTGATTCCTAACCAGCTGGGTTGTCATTAGGATTAAATGAGGCAACACGTACGAAGCTCTTGGAGTAAGTGCTCAAGATAACTGGCACCTCTTTGTTGGTGCACATCACCCTGGCACGGAGTTACTACTCTGTGCTTATCATACCTTAGTGCATGCGTGTCTGCCTTCCCTATTGTGAACTTTTTGAGGTCAAGATTGTTTCTTTTATTTATTTTGATATCCAGTATCTAAAAAGTGCTCATTTATTTATTCACTCACTCATTCATTCATTTATCCAACACATGCATGATGTTTACATTAGCCCGATGGGAAACAGGAAGCCACTGAAGATTCTTCAACAGAAGAGAAGGGAAAATAATAATAAATAGTAAATATAATATTCTAAATAAATAATAAATAGTAATTGAGTGACAGTGATGTATCTGGATTGACACTAAGCAGGTTTGCATACATTCTCTCACTGGGTCCTCAAACTCTATAAGGGAGGTAGTACCGCTCCCATTTTCCAAATACGTGAGCTGAGGCCTGGTGCAAAGAGAACAGAAAGTAGTGTTAGAAGGAGGTTACCTTACCCCATCGAACATTAGCACTGGGAGAGAGAGTCCTCTGAGATCAGCCATTCTTGATTCTGTAAGTGTGGAAGTAGAGGCCCATAGTGGGAGGTGAACTGCTAAAGTAGGGACAAAGGCAGGTGTGGAGCCTGGGTCTCCTGGCCCATTCCAGTGCCCTCCAGCCACGTGCTGCCTAAAGTCAGGCTGCAGTGAGGATGGTGTTTGTGAGGACAGAGCCCAGCAGGGTCTTACGTGTGCCTCTGCCATCTGTCCTGCAGGCCTGAGGAAGATTCTAAAGGTGGTGGGGCAGGTCCCAGATCTGCCGTCCTGCCTGCCCCTGACTGACAACACCCGCATGCTGGCCTCTATCCTGATCAACAAGCTCTACGATGACCTGCGCTGCGACCCAGAGCGCGATCACTTCCGCAAGATCTGTGAGGAGTACATCACGTGAGTCTCCTGGAGACCTCACCGGGTTGGCCTCTGTATTGGTTATCAATGGCTGTGTAACAAATTACTCCCAAGTGTAGCAGCTCAAAACAATAATAATTATTTACCATAATGTGACAGCAGTTTGAAAGCGGCTTGGCTGGGTGGTTCTGGCTTCGGTGTTCTCATGCAGTTACGAGTCACCGTTGGACTGAGCCGCAG
The DNA here is from genome assembly GCA_004026885.1 of Lyroderma lyra. Lineage (NCBI taxonomy): Eukaryota > Metazoa > Chordata > Mammalia > Chiroptera > Megadermatidae > Lyroderma > Lyroderma lyra. The sequence goes on along the minus strand of PVJL010001578.1, from coordinate 22,981 downwards.
TCATCTGAAGGCTCGACTGGAGCTGGAAGATCTGCTTCCAAAATGGTTCATTCACATGGCTGGCACATTGGTGCTGGCTGTTGGTAGGAGGTCTTGATTCTTTCCTGTGTGGACTTCTCCTCATGGTATAATAGATGTCTTCCCCAAGAGTGAGTGCTCCAAGAGAGAGCAAGATGAGAGTGGCAACATCTTCCATAATCTATCTTCAGAAGTCACACACGATCACTTCTACCACATTCTATTCATTAGAAGCAAGTCTTTAAGTCTGGTCTGTGTAAGAGGAATGAATTAGGCTCTACCTTTTGCAGGGAAGAGTGTCCCTCCAAAATATTTTTGGACATACTTTAAACCTACCACAGGTTCCTGTAGTTCAAAGGATCAAACATTAGCTTGCCAAGGAGGGAGCCATGACCTTGTCAGGACTTTAAGAACTGTGTGGCCTTGCAGAGACTAGATAGGAGCGCAGAGTCCTCAATAGCTGGAGTTCCTGGGTCTTTTCACTGCCACGCCGTCATTATTATGACACAGATGCACTCTGCGTCTCTGTTTCTCTTTATGTGTCCTCCCCCTTCTCCTCCCTGCTACGTGGCCTTTTCATCCTTTATACCAAGGATCCTCAAACTTGTCTATGCTTACGTTTCAGATTTCTGGGATGCCCCTCGACTCAGTAGTCTGGGGTTTGGCTCAGGAGATTGCATGTTATACAGCGCCCCGGGTGAGTCTAGGGAGGGTAAAGACCCTGTCTGCACTCTGCTTTTCCTTTCTCCATTCCACGGATTGGCACACTTTTCTGGTGAAGTGCCAGAGAGTATATGTTTTAGATTTTATGGGACATGTAGGTCTCTATTGCACATTAAAAAACAACAACAACAAATACTTACCTGGCAAGGGAGATACCATGATCACGAAGGTGGTTTTCCCAGGGCTAGGCTTATCCATTGCACTCCGGATGTGCTGACCCCTGCGATTTTCTCAAATGTGGGAAACTCGACTGCATAATTTGTGGTAGTGGGGGACTCTGTTTGTGCTCTCCCCTGAATAAATTTAAAAATAACAACAACAACAACAAAAACCCCCACCACCAACAAAACCCTTTACAAGGTAAAAACTATTCTTAGCCGCCCAGATCTGGTCTGCAGTTGAAATTTGCTGACTCTTGCACAATGATACCACAGCTTCTCCTGACCCCTGACTTTGTTTCACTTAAGGTTTCTCAGGGCTTCTTTGGTTTTTCTCTTCCTCAGCTTCAGCTTTCATGGCCAACTGCTAGATTTTCTCATGCAGTCCCCAAATGAATTTGGGTAACTGTCACCTAGAAAGTTCTGGTTTGGGCAGAGGTTTTTGATTGAGGACCCCCTCCCAGTCAGCCTGTGGAATGCTCCTCCTGCACAGGTCTCTGCCCACAGGCCCATCACCTGAGGCTTAACAGGTGGGATTCAGAAACTGGCCCCTGAGGCCGTCCCCACCCTGATTCCTCAGGGGCCAGGAGCTGGGTGGAGGTTCAGGCACTAGCTGGCATGAGGAACCAGCTTACAGGGCAGACTTATGAAAGGCTCTAGGTTTGCTGGCACTGAGTGGAGCAATGAGAGGCAGAGCCTGGAATGTCAGACTGGAGAGGTTCTAAGAGCTTTCAAAGCCCAGATCACCCAGCTACCCAGAGGCAGATATGGGACCAGAGTCCAGGTCTCCACCTCTTGGTGTGGAGTTCTCCTGACTACTGAAGGCAGATTGCTGAAGGCTCAGAAGGCATGTCACCGCTGCCATTCCCAAATGGAGATTCTTCCATAGAGTAGATGATGGTAGATTCTGAAAGCAAGGCAGAACCTTCTGGCTCATCTGGTCCACACCCTCATTTGCTCGGGGAGGGGATTAGGACAGGACAGGGGAGTTGTAGGGTGACGCAGTGTGCCAGGCACCACAGTAGGCCCTTTCATGTTGTGGTGGATGCTGTATTGTCCCACCAGACACCCCAGCTGCTGGGAAGCCTGTCAGCTGAGAGCTCCCACCCTTCACCTGTCTCTGGGACTTGCCTCAGCTGGGAACACCCTTCCCAGGGCAGCCAGCTTCGAATGACTTTCTCTCATACCAACGGGGGACGACTTTTAAGTGTATCTCAGCTCTAGAACTCTCTGCAGCCTGGGGCTTTGTCATGATTGCACTAGAGGCTATTGCCTCCCTCTGTTCAATCCTGCTTTCATCCCTTCCCCACAGGCATTGATCCAAAAATCTCTCTCTAATGTGTTCCTTATGCATCAATCCCATCTGCAGTGTGCTTCCTGGGGAATACAACACCTGGCACATCTGTTCTACTATCCTTGGTTCTGGATCAAGAAGCTAAGGCTCAGCAAGGTTCAGTGACTTGCCCCAGGTCACACAGCATATGAGTGGTGGATCCAGGATGCAAATTAAAATCTATCTGTCCCCAGATCTCACACTTTTTCTACCCATCTGGGCCAGTTCTTTTGATCATCCTTGCCTTCTGTTTTAGGGGCAAGTTTGACCCACAGAACATGGACAAGAATGTGATTGCCATCCAGACAGTGTCAGGGATCCTGCAAGGCCCCTTTGACCTGGGCAATCAGTTGCTGGGGCTGAAAGGTGTGATGGAGATGATGGTAGCTCTGTGTGGCTCAGAGCGTGAGGCAGACCAGCTGGTGGCCGTGGAGGCCCTCATCCATGCCTCCACCAAGCTTAGCCGTGCCACCTTCATCATCACCAATGGCGTGTCACTGCTCAAAGAGATCTACAAGACCACAAAAAATGAGAAAATCAAGATCCGTACATTGGTGGTGAGTGGGCTGGGTGCCAGGCACCAGGGATATCAGGATGGATGAGGCATGGCTCCTGTTCTCAAGGAGATTGTGCTCTAGGGGACACCCGGACACCCCCCGCCACAGTCCCCTGCAGAGCAGGATGATGTGTAGGAGGCTGTGAGAACATAGATTCAGAATGGAATGGTGGACCCTCCCATCCAACCTCCTACACCTCCATGCTTTTGAATGACACTGACACTGACACTGGTGAGCTTTGTCTAGCAAGCATTTTCAGAGCAAACTCCAAAATGTTAGTTTGTTTCCTCAGTTTTTATATGGCACAGCTCAATATTTCCATTTCCATTTTATAGAAATTATTTCATTGACCTTTTCCTTGTAAACAATTGTAGTGAAGATTTGAGTCTTTGATTTTTTTCTGTTTGTTTGTTTCTACCAATTATTTAAAAATTAATTTTAACTTTTGCCATTGCGAGTTTTCTCTTATGGAAGATATTTTTTTCTAATAAGAGTCCAAATTTCTTGGGTGAAATTCTGAACATCTGAATTTGTTACACACCAGAGAGGATTCCTGTGCCAGTTTCTGCATTCTAACAAGTTCACCATTACCGTTTCAGATGTGTGGGGTCAAAATGATGGGGGGAAAGGGGGCAGGGTAAAAACCTCCAGCTTTAGGGGCATCTGCCCTCACCTGGAAGCCTCAGGGAAGGCACCTTGGAAGAGGTGACACCTGAGCTGAATATTGTACTATGAGTAGAGGTTTACCCAGGCAACGTAGAAGGGCCAAAGTGTTCCAGCCACAGGGACCTGTTCGGTCAAGGCTTGGTCTCCAATCCTTCAAAATGTCCCCTCCTCCCCTCCTCTGCAGGGCCTCTGTAAGCTCGGCTCTGCAGGTGGCACAGACTACGGTCTCAGGCAGTTTGCTGAAGGCTCAACAGAGAAGCTGGCCAAACAGTGTCGCAAGTAAGGGGGTTCTATTTCCTGAGGCCTGCTATCTCCTCTCTGGGGTGTACCCTAGTAGACACCAGATCGTGAAGGGCCCCTGACATGCTACCCACTACCCTGAAATGGCTTCCTGACCTGAGTCCTGGCACCCTTCCCCAATGTTTCTACCTCCCCTTTTCCAGGTGGCTGTGCAATGCGTCCATAGACACCCGGACCCGACGATGGGCAGTGGAGGGCCTGGCCTACCTCACGTTGGATGCTGACGTGAAGGACGACTTTGTCCAGGACATCCCTGCCCTGCAGGCCATGTTTGAGCTGGCCAAGGCAAGGGTGGTCCTGACCTTTGGCCTCAGGAGAGAGCTACTGGATTCAGGCTCACAGGGCCTATCACTGAGCCTGGGAAATTGGACCTCTATGTCCTCATCCTGGCTGTACCTCTTCTGCATAAACCTGGATCGGTCATTTCTTCTTTCTCACTTTCATTTTACCTGACCAAAAATGGGCTCACAACTCTTCATGCCTTCCAGGCGGTGGGAGGGTGAACCAGAGGATGGTATTTTTTCCAGGGGTGCTCAGAAAGTGAAGTCTCAAAGGGCCAAGCCCGTACCTAGCCTCCTCGGGCCCCTTCCCTCCTTTCCAGCCCCTCCCAGACAGTGTGGGAGGGAGTTTCCCCAGGGCCAAACCAGAGGGTGTCCAGTGCCCATCCTGTACCCACCCCAGGGGGGTAGGCACACTATGTGAAACGTGTTGTCTTAGGCTTTTCAAAGGGGCACAAAGAAGAGGTCACTCAGAGGACTCCCCCATGCCTTCAGGGGTGCTGTTTACAGGGCAGGAGAAATTTCTGCCCACCTGTTGGGGCAGAGTCAGTTCCTCTCCTTCTGTGCTACCTGTACTTTTCCCTGAGCTGAGCCGCACCTGCCACACACTCTGCCCAAACCAACTTGTGGGCCACATGAGGGAGCCGTCTTGGAAACAGAAGTTTGTTCTAAAGTTTCCTTTCTGCCTTTCACTTCTTATCTCCCCACCCTGTGCCTCCCTCCAGACCTCTGACAAGACCATCCTGTACTCAGTGGCCACCACCCTGGTGAACTGCACCAACAGCTATGATGTCAAGGAGGTCATCCCTGAGCTCGTGCAGCTTGCCAAGTTCTCCAAGCAGCATGTGCCCGAGGAGCACCCCAAGGTGGGGATGGGGACAGCCTGGGAGGGGTTTGTGCCACCAGTCCAGAGAGGTGGAAAGATAGTTGACGTCCAGATGCTGCGTGTATGTTTGGGAGAATTTGGCGTAAGAGATAAACTAAAGATGAAATGGCAAATTTCTCCCACTAGGTGGCGCTCATGTATTTCTTAGTTTTAATGTTCTAGTGGGGTTGGGGGTTAAGAAACACCACAATTTTGTAGTCTGAGAAACAGAGTTTTTTTGTTATTTTGTGTGTTTTTTTTTGGTATGTGGATAGTTCCCTGACTGGGAATCGAACCCAGGCCGCAGCGTTGACAGCACCGAAGCCTTAGCCACTACACCACCAGGGAACTCCATAAACAGAGTCTTGATGAACATTCTGCAATTTACATTGTTGATTTCATGGACATCAGGCACTTGTGTTTCTAACACTTATAAAAGTTTTATTTTCTGGGATAGTCTGAATTTGGGGGTATGGATGCTAAGTAGGAATAATGGGAGGAGGAGAGAGATGCACCAGCAGTAGCCCATATGTCACAAATCTCCTTGGGGCCCTTTCTCAGTGAGCCCCTGCACATAAGGATGTATTTTGTATGTGGTTTTAATGTGAATAAGTAGTCATCATATTTCCAGTCAATAAAACATTTAGATTTTTTAAAATGATCGAAGTAATATAGCCATGTTGTAAAACAAATAGGTAGAGAGTAGAGAATATTACCACTCAAAATGATGTCATCTCCCCCTGACCACTACCAACATTTTGGTATATGTTACCTACCAGAGGCCTGGTTTTTTGTGCATCTTTTTTCTTTTCATAGTTATAATTAGAATGTAGTTATTATTTTGTACCCAATTTGGAAAAATACCTTATGTGTTTTCTCACGGCTTTGTCATTCTCTAAGTTGTTTTTTAAAGCTGCATAGTATTTCACACAGGCAAGAGTGTATAGCTTGTTCTACTGCTGTATATTTCAAATGTGGCTTCTAGAGATTGCTCATGCCTGTCAGCCTTTCCCCAGCCACTCCAGAGATTACCTATAAAGATTATTGAATCCCAAAACTGACTTTATGTTTCCAGCAGCCCAAGCCATTGTCATGTCAGCTTTATCTGCTCCCTCTCCCCTCTCACTCCTGCCTACTACATCCCCTTACCATCCCACCTGCCACATACCCTAATCGACACAAGTAACATATAGGACATCTAGTGTTTTGTATAGTTGTTCTTTAATTTCACTCCTCTGTGAATGAAGAGTCTTTGGGATTGATTTCCTGGCCCAATCAGCTGCTCAGGCTCTGGTATTGGGTGAGGAGAGGGCAAGGAAGAGTAGGAGATGTTTGGATGGTCATCACATCAGAGCATGCTGTACACCCTCTCGGCTGTTGTTTGGACAAAGGGAATCTGGAGGTGTGTATTAGTTTCCTCTTGCTGCTATAACAGATTGCCACAAATATAATTGTTCCAAATAACACAAGCTTATTATCTTCCAATTCTGGAGGTCAGAAATCTAAAATCAGTCTTAGTGGGCCCAAGTCAAATTGTTGGTAAGGCAGGCTCCCTCTGGAGGCTCAGAGGGGACAATCTATGTCCCGGTCTTTTAAAAAATTTTAAAAGCCACCTTCCTTGGCTCATGACCTTGAATCACTTGAACCTCTTGCTTCCATTGTCACAGGTCCTACTGCTAACTCTAATCCTTCTGCCTCCCTCTTACAAAGCCCCTTGTGATTATATTGGGTCTGCCCAGATAATCCAGGATTGTCTCCCCAGCTCCAGACCCTTAAGTTAATCATATGTACAAAGTTCCTTTTGCCAGGTAAGGTAACCTATTGACAGGTTCCGGACATCTTTGGGGCCATTATTCACCCTACCACAAGAAGTCAGAAATGTACCATCTTAGTTCTGACGCAGTTTGGCCTGGCACCAGCTGCTTCCCCATTGCCACCCCTTCATCTCCCCAGGACAAGAAGGACTTCATAGACATGCGGGTGAAACGGCTCCTGAAGGCCGGCGTCATCTCTGCACTGGCTTGCATGGTCAAAGCAGACAGTGCCATCCTCACAGACCAGACCAAAGAGCTGCTGGCCAGGTGCGCTGCAGTGGGCCAGGGCTGGGGTCTGAGGGGACTGGAGGCAGGAGGGATCTAGAAATGGTGGGGAGCAAATGAGAGTCATTGAGGGGCCTGGAGAGGAGATTGAAGGGGATCAACATTGAAAAGTGACAAGGCAGACCAGGTCATCACAGGTGGAAATTTACATCAGGACGAAAGAGGTCACTGTCCATTCTGGTTACCTGGTTCCCAGGTTTTGTGTGGGACCTGCTAGCCCCGAGAAGAAAGGCACAGTTTCTGTGCAGCTTGGTGGGGGACACAGACAGGCTCACCATTTTAGTATAATGCAATGGTGCACGACGGGAGAAAGACAGAGGGTTGGTTGGAGCACGGTCAGTGGCACCCCACCAGCCACACCGGAGGGCAGGAGGGTGGGCATGCAGGAAGGCCTCCTGGGTGATGTGACAGCTCAAGGTAGCCCTGAAGGAGTAAAGAAGCCACTCAACTACAGGGGAAGGAAGGGTTTCAGATAGAAGGAATGGCATATGCAAAGACACAGAGGATGAAGGAAGGATGAGTGAATTTTGGGTTCTACAGTCTGGAACATGGTGTGTACAGCAGGGAGTAGTGGTAGGTAAGACCAGCGAGAAAGACAACGACCAGATCACAGAGGTCTGAGGGTGCCTTGATGTTAAAGAGTTTCTCCTGGGGGTAGGCAGCAAGGAGCCATTCATTGTCTCCCTAGATAAGGGTGAGATGGCTCTTTGCAGCCTTGCTTGGCCTCCGTTCCTCCCCAGCCACTTATGTTCATGGGCATATCTTCCCAAGATGGCTAATTCTGGGGCACGTGAACACTGGTTGTACTCTCCAGAGCGTCACTGGGTCTGTCTGGATGGCCTGTTGATGCATAGGAAGGGTGTGCTGGTACATTAAACATCTTTTATCCTTACCCTACAGGGTATTCCTGGCACTGTGTGACAATGCAAAGGACCGAGGCACCATTGTGGCTCAAGGTGGTGGCAAGGTAATTAAGTGGGATAAGGTCCTTTCCATTTAACTAGACGGTGCTCCCTGGGGAGGAGCACACACGTGAGCATGCTCTTTGCCTGGCCCAAGAAGAATGTACTCCCTGCCCCAACCTGACCTGGAATACCGTCATTCAAGTATCTGTGCTGTCCGTCTGTGCTCATGGCCCTGATCCAATATCTGCCTAATTCTGTGATGGGTCATGAGATGTACTGTGGAATTCCATCTACCCTCCTGGCTACTGGAAGGGAACATGGTGCAGATACAGAGACCGTGGACTTGGCTGTAGAAGACTTGTCATTGAGTCCTTGCTCATCTCCTTTTAGCTGTGTAACTTTGGGGCAAATTACTTAATCTCTGCAAGTCACAGTTTCCTGCAAAAAGAGTGGAAAAAGTCATACATTCACTTTGCAAAATGTCACCAGGGTTAGAGGAAATACACTTAAAGTATTGGCTCATAGTAGGTGCTCAACAAATGGCTGCTGCTATGATTAGGTTTGACTTAGGCAGAAAAAAGAAATCAGTGTATTGATCTATTTAGTTTTCCAAAAACAATGAATGTATGGGTGGTGGGGAGAATGGAGGTGAATCCCCAATGTGTGCTGGGAACTAAGGAGAGTGAATCTGTGATTTAGTAATTGTTTTCTGTGATGCTCAAGAATTGCTTATATCACAGTCTTCTGAACTTCTGATGGAACAGGCAGACAACAGCTAGAGAGGAAGGATGGGGAGAGAGGCCTCTGGATGTCTGTGACTGAGGAGTGACTGTGTCCTTTCTTGCAGGCCCTGATTCCCCTGGCCTTGGAGGGCACAGATGTGGGCAAGGTGAAGGCAGCCCACGCCCTAGCAAAGATCGCTGCCGTCTCCAATCCAGACATCGCCTTTCCTGGGGAGCGGGTGGGTGTCTGGGTGGGTGCGATGAAGGGATGGGAGGAGCCTCCTTCACTCCGAGGTGGCTTTCCCCTTGTCACTTGCTCCTGGCCTGGGAGGGGTCATGGTGCTATCACAGAGAGGGCAATGCATTGGAGGCGCTTGGATTCCAGGCCTGACTAATAGGCTGTCTTCTCAGGAGCTCATCTCATCTGCAAAGTAACGGAAGTGATTCTGCCTCTCAGGGTCATGGCCACGGTCGAATCAGACAATGGGTAGACAAGTGCTTGGAAACTCTAAAGCTGAGCATGTATAAACGTATAAACTGGGGGAACATGGTCTCTGCGTGACCCAGTCCTCACCCCTCCCCACAGGTATACGAGGTGGTGCGGCCCTTGGTGAGACTCCTGGACACGCAGAGGGATGGGCTGCAGAACTATGAGGCTCTCCTAGCCCTCACCAACCTGTCTGGGCGGAGTGACAAACTCCGGTGAGTGGGGTATGGAGGGAGCAGGAGTGAAGACAGGTGTCCCATGAAATGTTTGGTGGAATTGCACGTACACCATGTGCAAAACCTGCTCTCCTCTAAGGACGGGATCAAAGGCAGTGGGTGGAAATGACAGTGGGAGGGATTTGAATTAGCACTTGGAAAAAGCACGCACATGGTGAACATGCAAGCCAAAGGAGACAGTGAAGGTACTTCTTTCTAAAGTTGTGAGAAGATACCTGGAGGCATAGGTAGGGAGAAAGTGTGTTCCTTCTCAGAAGCAGGGGGTGATGGAGTGCATCGGGTTGAGATTCTCTGGGTGGCAAGTGGCAGAAACGTCTGCTCCAACTGGTTTAAGCATAAAGGGAATTTATTGGCTCATGTAAGTGAAGTGTCCGGGGGACTCCAGATTCAGGGGCAGCTTGATGCAGGGCTTACAAAACTGTCCCAGGGCCAGGTTCTCTGCACCTCTCCTGACTATGTTATCTTAGTTCTCAGATGGGCTCTTCCCCTCTCTCCTGGTTACAAGGGTAGCTCCAGACCTCATATCCTCTTGGCTTCATATCCAGCAGGAAAGAGAAGAGAATTTCTCTTCCCCGGTAGTAACACAAAAGAATCTCCAGCTGGGTGTGGCCAGGATGCTGTGCTCTGTCATTTAGTTTAAGCACACTGGTGGCCCTCGTGGAGCTGGGGGCAGAATTAGTGTCTTCCAAACCATGCTGCTGAGGATGTGGGAGGGACACCACTGGGCCAGGGGAAGGGCCCCTGGGCGGCCAAAATCCCCAAATGCTTACTACAGTGGACTGGACTCAGTGGCCTCTTCCTCCACCCGTCCCACCTTAGGCAGAAGATCTTTAAGGAGAAGGCCTTGCCTGACATTGAGAACTACATGTTTGAGAATCACGACCAGCTGCGGCAGGCGGCCACCGAGTGCATGTGCAACATGGTGTTGCACAAGGAGGTGAGGGGCTCAGCATGGGGATGGGAGTGATCAAAGCATGAAGGGTCAGGCCATGTGAGCTTGGGGCCTGTTACAATGGTATTAAAGTAGCATTTTGCCTGAGAACCCAAGGATCACTGAATCTTTTCTAGATTACAGCACCCTCCCTCTCTGTAGGGACCTGGGAGGAATACACACACGAAGGAGACAAAGGCAAACACACAAAGTGATACTGTCCTTGCCTGGGGCTTTGACCCTAAAGCTTAGACTGGATGAAGTAGAAGGTACCAATTCTCTAAATTATTTAGGCCTAAATAATCTCATAGCAAAGCCGGACAAGAGACCACGACCTCTTAAAGGTTAAGAGAGGCCAGACCACTTGCATTTACTGAAGATATATGAGGGCTGTCTGGAAAGTATCCAGCCATATAATAGGAAAAATAGAGGCATTTATGGCTGGCTTTTTTTTTTTTAAAGATAGCCCTTGTATATACGGAAGAAATGCAAAAACAGTTGTAAACAATTTTAGAGTATTTTAAATGTTAACATTGAATGAACTATCACTGTTTGCACAGAAATTGCATTGCACTGTAACTGCTCTTTACAGAGTGACTACGGGATTTATAACAACACAATGGATTCAGAACTTGTCAAAGCCTCATGGTCCAATAATGGGATACATCGTAACCCTAGGATGAAAGAATGTCTTCTTTTTCCATCCTGCCAGAGTATTGCTGTGGCCCTTCTGGGTCTTCATATAGGGCCCAGTGTGAGACTCATTCTGTTTCTCAATACTTAACTTGAGTCTTGGATTTTCTGACTATTGTAGGAGGAACACCCAAGCCATGAAAGCCTTTTAAAGTCAGAAGAGATAAAGCTACCAGGGCCCACCAGGGAGCTGGCTCAAGGCTGGGCATGGGGCCTGGCAGCCATGTGGGAGAAGAGAGTGTATTCAAGGAAAGGGGAGGGGGGAGACGATTAGAAGTGGGGAGCAGCCTCCCCTGTGGGAGCATCAGCTGCCACACCAACCAATAGGATAGAAGCTTATTTCTCACTCATCATTTCTTGCTCACATTTGGATCAGGTGGCTCACTTCCAAGCAGTGACTCAGGGATCCAGGCTTCTTTAATCATCCAGAACTCTCTTCCTCTGCCACCTCGGGAGTGGTCTTTATTCAGATGGTGAGTGAGGAGGGAGACCATGGAAGAGGCACCTGTAGTACTCTACCAGGGTGGTCTGAAAGTGACACACGTCACGTCCACTCACATCCCATTGCTGAGAACTGGTCACGACCACATCTAGGTACAAGGGGTCGGAGAACATATTCCTTTTGGGGCAGTTGCTTCCCATTCACAACTGTGCCCCATGAGAGGGGATAGCACTGACCATCTCTGCCAAACTCTCGCTTCGGAGGACCACAGCTCCAGCTGCTGCGAGATGCATGCGGAGGGCAATAACCTGGGCAACTGTGCTCTTTGACTCCTTTTGTAGCTCCACTTTTAGGAAACCTGACCCAACAAAATGCCCTTAAACGTGACCAACCAGAGTTTACTGTAGAACAGAGGGGTGGAGGGTCTGTGGGTTCTGTCAGAACCTGGGCCCTAGGAAGCTCCTCTCCTGTTTTTGAATCCTTGGAAAGCCTCATCTCTCACCCAGTGGAGATGGTGTCCAGCAGCTCTTTAATACCAAACAAACTACCCAGTTGTCCCCTGTTCTTGCCAAGCTCCTGTGCTTTCGGGGACTGTAGAGTCATTTTAGGACAGACCCTGAAGGCCCATCTGTTGTGAGAGAAACATACCAGGCTTCCCCAAAGAAAGTGAGACATGGCTCTTCAGGCAGGATCTGCCCTCCAGGAGTCTGTGCTGCCTCTCTCCCCTGCTGTGGATAGCTGAATGCAAACAGAGTGGTGGAGCATGCCACCTGGAAAATCCCTTATTTTCTCTAACCTTTTAGCTGGAGGAGATTGTACTCCCTTCATCCAGCTAATCGGGGAAGACTTCCTGGGAGAGGTGGCATGGGTAAGCTGCTCAAAAGAAAGTTCCGAGAGACCCTGGGTCAGAGAAAGTGGCTTCAGGTTCCTCTTTCTCTCCCCAGGCTGGGCAGGTGGGGGCATATTTCTCTGAGCCACCTGCTGTCTTCCCACAGGTACAGGAGAGGTTCCTGGCTGATGGGAACGACCGGCTGAAGCTGGTGGTGCTGCTCTGTGGGGAGGATGACGAAAAGGTGCAGAATGCAGCCGCGGGGGCCTTGGCCATGCTGACAGCAGCACACAAGAAACTGTGCCTCAAGATGACCCAAGTCGTGAGTGGGCCCTGGGGAATCTGCCCACCCTAGACCACACTGCCCTGCATGAACCTTTGTGGGGAGGCAAGCCCCCGTGCTAACCCCTCCCAGCCTGCTGGGTGTCTGTTCCTACATCTAAAGAGAGGAGAGTCATACCCTCTGGCTCCTTACATTTCTTCCTTGGACTCCTTGCATTTGCCAACACGTATCCCTCCCACTGTAGTCCCATCCATTGCTTTTTGGGGTGCTTATAACTCATTCCTTAAGGATAATAATAACACTGACTACTGCTAGTGCCCCAAACTCCCCAGGACAAGCACAGACCGGGAGCTCATGGTTCAGCAAAGAAATGGCAGATTCCCCTAAGTGGATATGATAATCAGGTCCTTTGGTGGGACTGTGGCCATCGCGGCAGGGGTAATGAAAGTGATATTTACACAGTCATGAACATGGGGGTGCAAAATGAAATGTCTCTTATTTCACTAAACTGAACCTCCTTCATGGCCATCATTTCCACTGGTGGAGAAAAATGTAAACATCTCACTCAATTCAAATGTACTCAGTCTGCTTTAAAGGCAAGCTCTTTTAGAAACTCAGTTTATGGTAGAAGAGTGTGTGTATGTTCTCTAAGTTCCATGGTGCTATGTCATCCTGGCACCAGGGGCAGAGCTCTTTCTCTGTGGGACATAGCTCCTCCTGCTTGGTCTTTGGGCTTCTGCCCTTTCCCTGAGGTAAGTTTCTTAAAACTGTAAGATGTGCAATTGTCACCTGGAAGGCTGGCTAAAGCCCTTTCCCCAGACATCTGATTCAGTAGATTGGGGGTGGGGTGCTTCTGGCCCAGGGACCACACTGAAACCTCTGCCCTAAGTAACTGGTCACACAACTCCTGTCAACAGGCCCCCGCAGGGCACTCTGTGACTCCTCCTCCTACTGGGCTCCAGGCATTGTGCTAAGTGTTTACCCCTATAGCCATTCTATCCTCCCAGCAACCCTGTACAGTGGGTGTGATTATTATTAGTCCTGTTTTACCAATGAGAAAACTGAGTGCAGAAAAGTCACTTGTCCAAGGCCACACAGCTAGTGAGTTGGGAAGGGACTGGAATCCTTCAGGTTGCTGCTCCACTCCTGGCCAGTTCTTCCCTCTTCCTGAATGACTCAGAAACCTCGGCTGCATTCTGTCCCCATGTTGGCATCCTGAGGATTCTGTGAAGCTGGCCAGACTCATTTTTTGTACAACCCTGGGGTCATGTTGCATGCTGAATCTCCCTACTGTCTCACTTCTGCTGGGATACACCCTGCGAAGCCAGGCACCCTGGGACCCTATCTTAATAGGGTCATCACCCTTAGCCCCCAGTGACTCAACCCAGCGAGCAATCAGTCATCCATCAGCATTAAATTTTCCCCCAAACCCTACCACAGCTAGCTGACTTGTTCTAATTTTTTTTCTTTGTGGTAGGAGACTCAGTGCAGAGTTTACAAGTCTGTCTAGAAGCTCAGAAGCCAATAATTTGTCTTTTCTTCCCCTCTGTCTTCTCTCCATCAGAGAACAGTGCATGTAGAAAGCTATCCCTGCTGACTAATGTAGGGTGAAGGGAGCAGGTATGAGGGAGTAAAGGGCAAATCTTTGGATTAGTATCTAAAATCATCATCCCTGTGCAATTTTATTTGTTAGGTTCTTACTGTGTTCCAGCCACTGTGCTAAGTTATCTCCATGTACCATCTTACTAAATCATCACGATGTTAAGAGATAGGCACAGCAGATGACAGATGAGGCTCCTGAGGCTTGGAGAGGTTAAATAACTTAGCTAAGGTCATACTGCTTTAAGTGGGACCTGAACATTCATCTCTCTTGACTCCAGGACCCACACTGGTAACTATTCAACTCTGCTATTCATGTGTGTCTGCTGGACAATTAAGAGTCAAGCCTCCTGGTTCTATTCTCAGCTCTACCTCTGTCTCCTGGGGTGATCAGGGTGGTCTAGAGTCCTTTCTTCCCTGTGCACAATGGTTGGGCTGCTTCACACCTGGGAAGGATGGAGGAAAGGACACACTCCAGATTCTGGTGTTGATTCCAGCTGAAGTTGGGGCTGGTGGCAGGCATGCCTAGGGCAGGCCTAGAGCTCATTCTCGAGGGGCACCTAGGTTGGCAGAAACAGGCATTGACCTTGTGACCAGGTTTAGAATCTCCTCTCTGAACAGCCTCCCCCCTTATTCCACTCAGGCATACAGTGAGCCCATCCCTTTGATTCTTAAGATGTTTAATAAATAAAAGGATGGGTGGACGTTTATTCTCTACAATTTCCACATGTGTGACCATAGCTAAGTCACTTCCCCTCCCTGGACCTCGGTCCCTTCACTTGGATTATTTCAAGTTCCTTCTAGTTCTTCAATTCCTGCCCTGGCCCTGGCAAGGAGATGGGCATCACTTAATTAGCCCCAAGGGGCCCAAGTAGGCATATGCTGACTTCTATACTTGACACATAACCAGACATGGGCTTGTCCTTCCACAGCCCAGAATCTGGGCCTGACCAATGCCGTCTGTTGATCTTATCCGAAACCTTATCTCTGTTCCCACACTAATTTCCTTCATTTCTTTCTGATCCACCTTCCTCCCTCCAGACAACTCAGTGGTTGGAGATCCTACAGCGGCTTTGCCTGCATGACATGCTGTCAGTCCAGCACCGAGGCCTTGTCATTGCCTATAATTTGCTGGCAGCCAGTGATGAGCTGGCCAAGAAGCTGGTGGAGAGTGAGCTGCTGGAGATCCTGACTGTGGTGGGCAAACAGGAGCCAGATGAGAAGAAGGCAGTAGTGATTCAGACAGCTCGGGAATGTCTCATCAAGTGCATGGATTATGGCTTCATTAAACCAGTGTCTTAGACAGGATGACATAGGGATGCTGGGGCTGATCCTGTACTGTGCAGAGTTCTGAGCCAGGAACTCCCGAAGTGTCAATTAAGCTAGGGATCATAGCAGTGACAATGAAGTCTCTCTCTCTCTCTCTCTCTCTCTCTCTCTCTCTCTCTCTCTCGGTTGTTCCCCGAGTTTCAATCTCCTTTGCCCAAAGTTTTTCTGTTTCATTGGCTCTCTTTCTCTGTCTCCCTATGTCTGTCATGTTTCAGAAATTCTAAGAATAAATTTTTATCTGTAATTTGGAAGACAGGTTGGATACTTCTTTCTGTACCCATTCCAAAGGCCAGGATAATGGGCTAAAGTTCTTCATATTTTGGAAAATGAATTGTGTGGTAAGGTAGGACCTAACAGGTGTATGAATATAAAGATTAGTGCTATTGTATCTGGATGTTGATCTCTGCTGGTTTTCATACTCTCTCTCATGCTGTGTGAGTAAGGCTGCCTACAACTGCATGTTTTAGCTGCAGTGCCCTGTCCCAACCTCTGCCCCTTCCTGTTACTCAACTTCGAGGGAAATACAGTTCATGTTCAACAGTGTGACATGATCTTTGCAATTTGCTTGGGAAAATCTTCCAAGCAATATGGACATGATGAATACAAATAAGATAAACTCAAAGTACTTTAAGTAAAAAAATAAATAAAATAATAATAACTCATTGGTTTATATATCTTGTCTATCCAGGGAAAGTTCTGACCTCATTAGATCCAGGGTTCAAATGCTGTCAACAATATTATTTTTGTGTGGGTGTCTTTCTCTCTCTCTCATCCCTCTCCTCATATTTTGGCTTTATTTCCTCTGGGTTGACCTTGTTTTCTGGCAGACTCTCTCCATGTGGTAGGAAAGATCATCCCTAGAAGCTCCAGGCTTACATAATTGTTACAGTTCATGATTATGGAAGGGAAGAGAGAGGACCATTCTCTATAACCCAGCAAAATTCCCAGGGATGACTGATATGTCTAGCTCGCATCACATTTCAATTTATCACATTAACAGAATAAAGAAGAAAAACAATATGATGATCTCAATAGATGCAGCAAAAACATTTGATATAATTAAACAATTCATGATAAAAAATTTTCAGTAAACTAAAAATAGAAGACTTCTTTGGTCTGATAAAAATTATCTGTATTAAAATCTATAGTCAACATCATATGTAATGATCTCCCTGAGATTAAGAATGAGACAATACTTGCTATTAGCAAATCTATTCAGCTTTGTTCTGGAGGTTCTAGCTAGTGCAAGAAAAGGAAATGAAAAGCATAAAGATTTAAAACCAAGAAATAAAACTTTCAAATTATTCACACAACACGATTTTCCATGTATATAATCTAAAAACATCTACAGATAAACTTTCAAAAATAGTAAAAAATAGTCAATTTACATACAAGTTCAATTTACAAAAATCAACTATGTTTCTTTATACCTGTAACAAACCATTAGGAAATTAAAATTTAATTGCCATTTATAATAACATAGAACTTCAAAAGCCTAGGAATAAATTATGTAAAAGATTTTATAGGACTTTGCATAGACTATAAAATATTATTGAGAGAAATAAAAGAAAATCTACATAAATGAGAGATAGTACAATGGATTGGACGACTCAAACTTATAGAGATGTAAATTCTCCCCAAATTGGCATATATTACAGATTCCATGAAATATCAATCAAACTTTGAGCCTTTGGGGGACAGAGACTGATAAGTTGGTTCTCAAATGTGTATGAAAATACAGAGTCAGGAATAGTAATGACTATCTTGAAGAAGAATAAAGTTGGAGCCAACTACTTGAACAGGTTGCTTCATAAAAGAATCCAATAAGTATCTAAATATGCTCAATCTTACTAGTTATCAGGAAAACAGTAAACCTATCAGAATGGCTAATATTAAAAACACTGACAAAAAAACAAGTATTGATGAGAATGTGGAGTCATTGAAACTCATACATGCAGGCAGAAGTGTAAATTGCTACAGCCACTTAGAGAAATGTGTTTGGCAGTGTCTACTAAAATTGAACTTAAGCATGGCCAGCAATTCCTAGGTACACAGCAATCAGTACTTATGTGTGCCCAAAAACATGTACAGCAATAAGAGAACATTTTTTATCATAGCCCCATGTGGGAATAACCTCAATGTCCTAGAAAGGAAATACATTGGTGTTGATAGACCAATGTAAGTGAACAAACGACTGCTATATACAATGTGGAGGTAACTTACAAACAATATTCAGTGAAAGAGGCTGGACCTAAAAGAATAGACTGTATCATGAATGATTCCACTTACATAGCTTCAAAGTCAGACAAAGTCAGACAAAAGCTCATGATATTAAAAGTCAGGGTACCGTTTACTTGTAGGAAGCAGAGAGTAGATAATGATGGGGAGGGGTACAAATTTTTGGTTTGGGTGTGCTCACTTTCATCAAGCATATTATTTGTGCACTTTTTTTGGTATAATTGTTTTTAAAGGCTATGTTTTTAAAAGCTTAATTTAAAAGAATAATGTCTTTCTCTTAGAGTGTGAGGATTACATCAAATAATGAATCTAAAGCATCTGGTTCTTAGTAGGAATAGCCAATATTAATTAGTTTCCTTCTTTATATGTTTGCTATTCCTTGTTCCTTAGGGTTGCAGTATGATACCAGGATGAGCTCCCCCTATTACTGGATCTGTATTTCAATAGGTCATTAGGGGGTTGGGGGGACTGGAAAGGATGCAGTTTACATTTGCAAATTTACCCAAGGAATGGTGGCCACCTTGCCTCAGTGTTTAGGAAATTAAAGAGTTTTGGGCGGAGAGCTGGTAGTGGTGAAGGGGACAACCATCTGGTCACTGAGGTTCCAAGGCAGAGTAGCGGGAGGCGCCCGGTGAGAGCAGCATTTGGAGCCGCATTGGCTCACCCAGGAGCCCTCGCAGTGCTAGCCAATGTGCGCAGGACTCGGGTGTCTGCCCAAGGGTGCACGAGCGAAGGAGGGAGGGCACGAGGGCTGGGGAAGCCTCTGGGCCCACCCGCAATAGCCATCTATGTCACCCTTCCAGGCATGGATCATGGCATCGAGTAGATGCTCCTGCTGCTCGGAGCCCCGACATCCGTGACCTCCCCCTCCCCCTCCCCAGCTAGGTACAAGGAGCGGACACAAGCGGGAGTATGGAGTGCGCAGGTGTTTCTGTGGAGACGCCAGAGCGGTGGACACCGAGCCGGTTGGGAGGCCGCCCCAGCTCCTTGGCTGAGGTCCTCAAAGCCCCGCTTCTCCCCACCTGCCTGGGGTCTCGTCCGCTCCGGATCCCTGTTGGGAGGACCAGCGTTGCCCCGCGTGCTCCTCTGCTGCGGGGCGGGGCCTAATCCTAGTTCCAGGCTCTGCAGAGACGCCCCCAGCCACTAACGGTCAGCCTGGAGTCCTAAAGGGCGGGGCGACCCGGACGGGTGAGAGCGGGTGGCGAGGGAGCGGGGCCACAGGTCAGTACGTGCGTGCCCTGGGAAGCGCGGAGGACCCAGAAAGAAGCGGGGCGGGGCTTGGGAATGAGTAAGGCGGGGCTGCCCCAACAGGTGCGAGGACCCTAGTCAGGCGCAGGTCTCCTGGACGCCCTCCCCTCCCAGTTCTGAGGGCAGCAGCTGAGGCCGGAACTGGAGCTGCAGGTGCAGGAAGAGCTGCAACCGGACTCTCCGGTGGGATCTTATGCATATTATTCTAACATTGCTCCTTCTAGTGGACAGTTCTTGTAGAGTTCCCGCTTCTTTCTCCCTCAAGTTTCTCTCTTCTACCTGAGTCACTTCTAAGTCTGACTCCAGTATCACTCGTGTTTTTCCTCCATCTGATCTGCTCTATCTCCAAGCTTTCTCCTTCATTCTTCACCTCTTTTATTGAGTTCTTCAGCTCCAGAATTTCTATTTGGTACTTTTTTTTATAGTTTCACTCTCTTCGGAAAAGTACTCGTTTTGTGTGTTGAGCCTATCCTTGAGGTCATTGAAGTGACTTTCTGAGATTTTTCAGAATAGTAATCTTGAATTCTGTCGTTTCAATCAGTCTTCCATATCTTTAAGTTTATTTTCTGGAGAGTTTTCCTTTTCTTTCTGTACTTCCTTGTTACCTTGGTTATCCATAGTATTGGGGGGATTATTTATTTGCCCGGACATTGGAGCTAATGAAGTTCCCTCCCTCCCTGCCTCCCTTTTCTCTCTCCTTGGTTCTTTCATTTGTTCAGCAGGGTGGCAGGTGGGGTGTTTCCCTGTTTTCCTGTAGGTGGCGCTATTGCGCACCCAGTAACAATAATACTTGCTTTCTCACCGGCAACCTGGGTACCCCGGGATCTCCGTGGGGCGGTGTTCTCTCAGCGGTGGGAAACGCCTGTACTCCCGGAAGAGGGGGGGGTCCTGCCTCGGTCTCAGGGCAGTGTCCCCCACTGGGCTGGGGCAGGCGCTGGGTCTTCGGACACGTGTGCTCCCACCAGCCCGCCGTTCTTTCCGCGCAGCGAGAGCTGCCTCCACCAGGCTCTGCCAGGGTGGGTGGGGGAGTGGGCAGGGAGCAGACTGGCTTTAGGGTCTGTGGATCCATTCCTTTCGGTGGGTTTAACAGCAACGAGAGCAGACCACGCAGGCTTGAACGTTGTTACTGCCCCTTTGCGACATGCGGAATGAGAGTTGCAATGCCAGTGGGCCAGCGGAGGGTGAGGGATGGGGGTGCGATTCCGCCTTTGTGGCTTCCTTCGCTTGGTGGTGGATCCCCAGCCGATGGATCCCGCCATCCTCTGCACCGCTCCCCTCTCTGATCCTGGGCTCAGCCTCGATGTGCACCGGCCATTCGGGGCGGACTGCGGCCTCCACCCCACGGCGAGCCAGTGGGGGCTGCACCCTGACTCTTCACGGCCGTCGGTCAGCTGGGGCCCCGAGGGTTGGGCTGTAGCTCCCGTCTCTGTGTCGCTCTCCCTATCCTCTCTCCTGTCCGCTCTGATACACCTACGTTTGGACTTCTCAATATTCAGATCTCTCAGACGTGTTTGTGTGTTCATCAGGGAGTCCTTTGTTGAATTATAGCTGTCCAACTTGTGACTTCAAGGGAAGAGACCTGAAGATTTACTCACGGCGCCATGATGCTGACATCACTCCAGGATTTTATCATCTATAGCAGGAGTGTCTAACCTTTTGGCTTCCCTGGGCCACAGCGGAAGAAGAAGTGTCTTGGGCCACACATAAAATACATTAATACTAACCATAGCTGATGAGCTTTAAAAAAAAAGTCTGTGCATAATTTTTGTAATGTTTTAAGAAAGTTTATGAATTTGTGTCCACAGGCATTCAAAGCCCTCCTATGCGCATGCGGCAGCCAGAGGTGGATTGGGCAAGCTTGATCCATAGGGAGGAGATTAGGAAAATGCTCCCAATCCAGTAAAATACCAACCATGTGTCACAGGGAACAGAATACATCTGTTACCTCCCTTTTTCATGTCATGTAGTTCTGCCAATATGCCACCCTGGCACTGATCTCTGAGATTGCAAGTCCAAAACCTCAGCCATCAAAATACCAAGGTAGTACTAGGGCAGGATGATAAATTTTGCCTCCACTGTAGTATTTTTGTTACATTAGACATATCTGGATATAACTGGTCCTGTGTAGTCACATGGTACTCCCCTCCATCATTCTTGCCCACACAGATGCTCACAGTTTTCACCCAGTGCACACTGAAATGGAAGAGTTTTCAGATGTTCACTTCAAACACCATGCTCTAATTGAATTCTAAACAGTGGAAAATGTTTGTCCCATTTTTTTTGAAATTTTTGAAAAAGAAGGCAAGGACTTCTTAAAGAAGATCATTACAGGTGATGAAACTTGGGTCCCTCATTATGACCCCGAGAACAAAAAGCAGTCCATGGAATACCACCCTAAGGGATCACCTCAATGAAAAAATTCAAAACTCAGGCCTCGGCTGGGAGGTCATGGTGACTCTATTTTGGAATTCTGAGAGTGTTGTTCTTGCAGACTTTCTTGAGAAAGGAACAACAGTAAACTCTGACTTATATTGAAACCCGTACTGTGTTAAAAAGAAGAACCAAATGGATAAGAATAAGAAATGAAACGGTTCTTCAACACGACAATGCCAGGCCTTGTACAAGTGCAGCAACAAGAGGTGCAATTCAACACCTGGGCTTTTCAGTGCTGCCGCACCCACCCACCGTAGAGCCCAGACCTGGCTCCTAGTGATTTCTGCCTGTTCCCAAAACTAAAGGAACACCTGAAAGGCCAGCGCTTCATCTGTGATGAAGAGGTAACGTTTGCGGTGAGGAAATGGTTTCAAAAACAAAACACCAATTTTTTTAAGGACGGATTTCAAAAGCTAGTGCAGTGTTGGCAGAAATGTATTGAAGCGTGTGGTGATTTTGTAGGAAAATAATTATGCAGCTTTGAAAAAAATGATATGGGTCTATTTCTTTTTATTTCATTAAAATGCCTTTTCCCATTCATTCTCTATTTAAGTGGAGGCAAAATTTATCAGCATTCCCTCATAGGTTTCCTCCTGGTTCATAAACTCTTACATAAAACATGAAAGATTTCAGAGGAAACAGTCACACTGTGAGCCAAAATTCTGGGATCCAAGCAAGGTAGATGAGTTTTGGGCCTGTGGTACAAATAGGTTCCTGAGATTATTTTTGAATGGTTTGTGTTGTGGATGATGCCTGTGAGCTGCTGTCTTGGAAGTCTTTGTAGACTAACAGCATTAAGATGGGGTGAACAGATCCGGGTCTAGCCCACAGCACCCCATCACAAATGGGATATTTGTATCCCATCACAAATATCAATCCATCTCCTGTAGGGTACCAGTCCCGGAGGTTGAGGCTTGCACGAAAAGAGATCTCCTCTCCAATCTATTCACAGTGGACGTGGAGCTAGAAAGCAATCCTCTAGGGCAGAACTTGAGGCAGTGGGTGATAAAAGGTGGGCTGAGTACGACCCTGGGATCTGGGAAGGGAGAGTGCTAAGATTGGTAAGGACTGATTGGACAACTCATATGGAGGTGGTAGCTGTTAAAAAGAAGTGGCGGGGGAGGGGCGGGGGGAGAATGGGGCTGTGATAATACCTGAGGACACCTACCCATCACCCAAAGAGCATACATAGTTCCTATGACATTCTTGCCTTCCACCAAATTTGGGGACTTCACCCCACAAAATTGCATTATCAGGTTTTGATGTAAGAGTCTTGTTGCAGTGTGGATAGCTGTGACTGGTGGATGAGTCATAACTATCCATGGCTACTAGTTACATTAAAGTTGTAACACCAGTTTTGCTTTTGGTACAACAAAGAAGCTTTGTAAACAAACAAATTTAAAAAGTAGGGTGGGAGAGAAGACAAGATGGCGACTGGAGAGGAGGTTCCTAAAGCCTCTCCCAGAAAACACAATTGAACGGCCGACCAGGAGCCAAGAAAGCGGACCCTGAGTGACAAACCGGCTGCTGAGAAATCCACAAATCGCAAGTAAACCTGAAGGCTGGCGAGAAAGGGGCGAGTCGGGGAGAGGGAAGGGAGCAGAGACGG
>PVJL010001577.1:28010-251974 GCA_004026885.1 Lyroderma lyra | reverse complement strand
TGGGTTAGGGAGGGGAGAAAGGGGAGGGGGTGGGAGAGGAGGGGGGAAGCTAAATATAAGGTGATGGAAAGAGAAGTCACATTAGGTGGTGAACTTATTATACATCAAGTTGACAATGCACTGTAGAACTGTAAGCCTGAAACCTATGTAATCCTTGCTAACAGATGTCACCCCAATAAGTCTAACAATAAAAATGAATCAAAAAGAAAAAAAAACAAAACAAAAACTGTGCTTACTGTTCACAATGGGAGAAAAATGGTGTGGGTCTGCCTTTGTTTTCATTATGTCCTTGACTTGATAAACATATTCCATCTTAGCTCCTCAAAAACATGGTACATATTCTTTCAATGTGCGGTGGTTTTTAAGTTAGTGGTTGGCAGATATATTTAGCAATTGGCAATCTTACACATGCACATACAATATTATGAGGATTCATTGTGTATAGTGCTTTTGATTAAGCTTTTCATTCATTCATTCATTCATTCATTCATTTGTTCTTATTTTCAATACCTTTTATCAAGTACCTAACAAAAGACAGACAGAAAAAAAAGCATAGTCTCTGCCCTTATCACATTTCCAGGGTAATGAAAGAGAAAGACCTACAGAGCTTCACACACACACAACCACACAGAATATGAAGTCACTTTATATGCTATTGGATTTTATAACAAGAGTGGACATCTGGATTATATTGCATATCACAGAAGCTCTCTCACAAGAAGTTATGTGTAGGTAGAGTCTTGAGTGATGAATAGAAATGAATGTATGAGGATGAGCTTCCAGGGAGAAGAAATAGCATGCATGAAGGGCCCCAATTGGAAAGATGGGAGAGAGTGAGGGGCCTAAAATGTGAGGCGAAAGACATAGTAGGAAATCACGCAAGACCTTCCAGGCTGGGCTAAAAAGTTAACGTTTGTATCCTACATATAATGAGGAGTCACTGAAGGGTCTAAATCAAGCCCATGATGTAATTTTATTTATGTTGACAAAAATCTTTCTGGCATGTTCATTCATCTGTTTATGTAGGCAAGATTATGGAGCTATGAAACAACACTGCCTGGGCTTGAAGTCTACTTCTGACACTTATTGCTGTATGACCCAGGACAAGTGTCCTAATATGTGTGTGCCTCAGTTTCCTCATCTGTAAAATGGGGATAACAATAGTAACTGCCTCATAGGTTTGCTGTGAGAATTAAGTGAGCTAAGGTATGTAAAGGTTAGAAAAGTACTTGGAATATGGTATTATCTAAGTGCTTGCTGTTATTATTATCGTTATTAAACATATTTATTGAGCAGCTTCTATATGCTAGGCATTCAGGATGTACAAAATGGGTTTTTCAAAGAAAGAGAGTGTTTTCTCATTAGAGAATTTATGGTAAGTCTATCAGGCAGTGGTGGCTGTCATTTTGAGTTGATTGATCATGATTTATAGGACTATCAGTCTGCCTACCTGTTTTTACAGTTATCCAGGTGACTGTCTATGAATTTTAGATAGATGGAACTGGATTTCATTTCTGGCTTTGCCTCTTATTAAGTGTTTCTATTCAGTAATTCTCAGTTTCCTTGTCTATAACATGGGAACATTTAAAAGCACGTACCTCATAGTGTCATTATAAAAAATAAACAAAATTATGTATGTCTATGTTTACTTATGTATGTAAATATATTTAAAGTTTTTAGCACAGTACCTGCTACATAGTAAGTATCAACTAAATGGTAGTTAGTTATTGTTAATCCTAACTTAAGAAGTGGTGGTAGTGGTATATTTTTTTCAATGCAGGCCTCTATGCTTAATTTATGTATCTCTCTGATTGATACTCTGAATTATTGAGAAATTGGATTCATCATTAGCGGCTTAAAATATAACCCAAAGAAGAAGAATACATATAACTCTTATTGAAATTATTTTTAGACAGGGGAGTAGAAAAGGCAGAATAGAAATAAGCAGGAATTTACATATTTTGGTAAAAATACTTATGAACTTAAAACCATTGATGGTAAAAATATGTTTATAAGGCATTTGTATATTAAAAATAATTAGAAGAAGAAAATAAAATAGTGACATACACTCAAAATATTTTCTTACCTGGCAAAAAGATCAACATTTCTAAATCTTGCATGAACAGCTTAAAATTGTATCCTTCTCTTTTATTGTTTATGAGGAAACAGATACGTTCAATGGATTTTGCAAAGCACAAATGTTTGCTCTTTAAAAGGTGAAGTCTGATTTGAATATCTGTTTATTTTCAAACCTGTCTTTCAATCTACCCTCCTAATTTCTATTCTTCTTGTGTCTAACTAAACATATCATGCCTAGCTCAAGACAGATGGGTTTAATTTTTATTATGCTCTACTACAAATGTAAAGTGAAATATGAAAGGGATATTCCCATTTATGACAATGGACAACTATAAGTTAACTGTAAATCTAACTTAATGATATTTAGCTTTGAGATATCTTACCAAAACACAAATGATTGATAGGATTGAAATTAAAACCACTAATGGGATGCCTTAGTTTGTAAATCAGGGTTGGAGATTGTGGGGCTAAGGTCATTTTCTTTATTGCTCTTTGTGGGAAGGAAAAGTAGGTAAACAAACTCCAGTGAGTCTGTGGGTCTGGGTGCACTGCAGGGATAGACAGAACACCAGAAGGAGTTTATAGCCTATGGCAGAGAGAATACACCCACTCAAAAAACAAACTAGGTGGGAGTTCCCTGATGGTGTAGTGGCTTAAGGCTTCGGCGCTGGCGCTGTCAGTGTTGCGGCCTAGGTTCGATTCCCAGCCAGGGAGCTACCCACATACCAAAAAGCAAAAACAAACAAACAAACAAACAAAAAAAAAACAAACAAAAAAACAAACTAGGAGCAAGTGTCTGCAAAGTGAACTAACTACAGGATGGAGATAAGAGCAACACTGAAAAGAGATCATGCAAAGGGAAAGTGAATTATAAAGTCAAACTCCCAGCAAATACCCTGCTATTCCTCTCAGTTCTACAAGCCAGAATGGGGTCCTAAGTCCTTTTCCAGTAAGAAGGACTGAAAAGCCACAGTCTACTGAGGGCTTTTTCAGCATTAAAAAAAAAAAATTGGGAGAATAAAGGTTCACTTGGAACAAATCTTTCTTATAGCCAGCTATAAGAAAGTCTCATAAAAGAAATTTATACTTGTGCACTGTATTTTAAGGCTCCAATTGAGTCTCCTAAAAAACATGTAAACTAGATACTTGGCATGAAAATTTTAAAAGAAGGATATACTATGTCTCTCTTCCTGACAGCAGACTGAAGTGATCTCTGAAAATGGTTCGCTATTCCCTTGACCCAGAGAACCCCACAAAATCATGTAAATCGAGAGGCTCAAATCTTCGTGTTCATTTTAAGAACACTCATGAAAATGCCCAGGCCATCAAGGGTATGCATATCTGAAAAGCCACCAAATATCTAAAGGATGTCATGGTACAGAAACAATGTGTGCCTTTCAGATGTTACAGTGGTGGAGTTGGAGGTGTGCCCAGGCCAAACAGTGGTGCTGGACGCAGGGTTGGTGGCCCAAAAAGAGTGCAGAATTTTTACTGCACATGCTTGAAAATGCAGCGAGTAATGCTGAGCTGAAAAGCACATCCAAGTGAACAAAGCTCCCAAGACCCGGCACAAGATTTAACTGAGCTCATGGGTGCATTAACCCCTCCATGAGCTCTCCCTGCCACACTGAAATGATCCCCACTGAAAAGGAGCAGATTGTTCCTAAAGTAGAAGTGTATCAGGAGTAAAAGGTCTCTCAGAAGAAACTGAAGAAATGAAAACTTATGGCCTAGGAGTAAATTCAAATAAATGCTAATAAAAGTAAGGAACAAATGCTTTGTTATTAAATTTAGTTCCTCTTCTACACTTCCTCTTAACCGTTTGAATTCCCTCTAACTCTCTGATTTCTCTCTTGTTTTTCCTGTGTTTTTGCTCTGCTTAATTTCCTTTTTCTAGCTATTTTCAGTGTCTAGGGACAATGGACAACTATAGTACAGTGTTTCCCTAAACTTAAGCTTTCTTTCATGGATGATAAACAAAAAACAAATTAGGGGGCACCAACATAGAAATATCAGTCTTTTGTTTTGCTAATGAATGACATCAAAAAAAAAAAATAAAAAGAAAGAATAGATTTAGTTTTAAACAAAATTCACTACATCATACTTATTTTTAGTTTTAGTTTTGCTTCTCACACCAGTGATAAATTTATTTCCAGGGGACCCCAGTCTGGGAACCCACTTTGGATAAACTGCTCTAAACTTAGTCTGCAGGGTCTAGACCTCCAGGTTATGAACAGAGCTTTGGATCTTCTTTGTTCTATGATGATAAAAACGTTACATTAAAAATCTTTTCAAACTGTGTTTACTTTTTGGTGAAAGGAAAATAGTCTTTAATGATTATTGTATTTGGGATGAAGCATTTTTGAAGATGGCTTTTATTTTCATGATCTGGTCCCACCCACTGTTCCAGCCTCTTCTTCCTATGCTTCTGTTCCCCTCCCTATGTGACTGTCCCTCTACACCCACCCTAGGTCCAGTCCTCCTAGATCATCAGGCTCCTTTGTGCTTTGATATATAGCATTGTCTAAAAGACGTTGGTTCAAAACCCAATTCCAAAGCCAGGTCCTAGGGGAAGTCTTTCTTGGTACCTCCAGTGGAGCTCGTGGCTGCTTCCTCTGTGTGTCTGCACCTCCCCTCTATTACCTCCTGGGACAGCGTATCGAACCTGTTGGCTTCCCTGGGCCACACTGGAGGAAAAATTATCTTGGACCACACATAAAATACACTAACACTAACAATAGCTGATGAGCTAAAAATAAAGTTGCAAAAAAGATCTCGTAGTGTTTTAAGAATTTGTCTTGGGCCACGTTCAGAGCCATTCTGGGCTTCAGGTTGGACATACCTGCCTTAGGGTATTGTATGGCAAGGTTTTACTTCTGTGTACTCTTACAGAGGTGCTCCTTTAAGGTAGAAAACTGTATCATTTTAGATTTTAGTTATGCAAATAATGTACATTGCAGAAAAGTTAAAATATATTAGGCAAAAGTAATCTCAGGGTTTTAAAGTTAAAATTTTTTAACCTGATCAAAATATTAGGCAAGATGGGTTTATACTGGTTTGGGTGGGCAAAAGGAAATCGTATAAAGAGTTATTCTACTGACATGAATTCTGCTATTCTGATCACCATCTACACTACTCCCTACCACCCCTACCAGTCCTTAGAAGACAGAGGGATTGCATTCAAGTGTTTTTGATTATTTAAAATAGCACTCCCCACCCTGACACGTATCTCTGTGTATATGTGAAGAATGCACAAAAACATCTGGATGGATATATACACACATATCAAAGTAGACAGTGCTTATAGGTATATATTTCATTTATTGTGAACCTCTTCCCATGCCAATAAATGTACTTTTATTTTATCATTTTGAATACGACATGGCTGTGTCTTATTTGGATATTTTTCATTCTCTGGCATAGTGTCTGGAATAAATATTTGTTGAATGAAGGACAAAACATATTCTCTTTACTTTTTATCTAAGCCTGATTTGAGAATCTAATTAGTCCAGCAGTGACTGACCTTACATGCAACCTTCCACAGGAAAACAGGCAGGAAAATGAAAGAGAAGTGCTGGCAAGGTGGTGACTCATTCTGTTTTTGTGTTTCATTACCTCTTATCATAAAGTAAAAAACAGGGACTGAAAAATGAAAGATGTGGTTTCACAAAACATCGTTATCATTTCCTTACTAAAACAACGATGTAGCAACATGTAATTATGGAGATTGATTTGGTACCTAGATTATATGCCCTTGACGCAGATGCAACAGTTGCCTTCACCAAAACATTACCTTTACTGAGGTTTTAAGAACTCTGACATCATGCTATGAAATAAGGTGAGAAAATAATGAATCGACTTGAGCTCTTTAAATATATGTATTGACCATTATGTGACTGGTAAGAGGCATACAGGTGGGAAGGGCCTACCTTCCAAATGCCTAAGATTGGTTAATGAGGGGATGGGGCCCTGCTGCCCAAAACCAGGAAGGCGGAGGAAGATCTGCTTTATCTCCAAACGACTTCTCTAAAGACTCTTAACCTTTACTTGGCACCTTGTACTATCTCTTCCCTCTGTTCCTCATCTCCTCACGCACCTGACTACCAGGTGATTTGAATAGGATGTGAAGGTACTATGGCTCTAGTCCCAGACATTTGCCTGTTGTACAGGCCAGCTGCTGCCTGGAAGAATGCTCAGCCTTCATCTGTTCCAGACTTTGTGGATAAGCTATTGTTCTGTACAGGGCAAAAGTGCCCTTACTATCTCCAGAAACAGGGTTTTTAGGGCACAGCTGTGGTCACTTAACACTATGAGTTGCTTGCTCAAAGCCAGTCTCTCTTTTTTTTTTTTTTTGCTCTTTGGTATGTGGGTAGCTCCCTGACTGGGAATCGAACCCAGGCTGCAGCGCTGACAGCGCCAGCGCCGAAGCCTTACGCCACTACACCATCAAGGAACTCCTGCCAGTCTCTTTTTTAATAGCTGATGAAGCCCTGTTTGCCTGTTCACTTCTCACTCTGTGGATCAAGAATAAAATCCTGGTTAGTTTTGGTAGTACTACTTCCTGGTCAGAGATTGGTTTGCGTGTTTGGTGGGGAGTTATGATCTAGTTCTAGCCAATGAGAAGACAGATGGAGAGCTGTGGGGAGGAATCTCCTCATTTCTCAAAGGCGATTCAGGGAGGAGATGGTCCCTCTTCTTCTACGGTATGCTGTGGTACGTGGAGTGATGCCAGGAACTATGGAGGCCACCTTCTGACATGTAGGGAGATTCAACCCACCATGGTGAGGATGGCAGAAGAGAGAAACACAAGAAAAGCAAGGTTCCCTGGTGACTTTGATAAGCCACAGAATTATCATCCTCTGGACTCTACTTTTCTACATGAGATAATAAGTTGACTCATTTGTTGAAGTTGATGTTGTCTACTTGCAATCAGAAGCATTCTTACCACTAAAATTCTCAATGCTAGGAGGCCCTAATCCTGATTTAGGACACCAGGAAACTCAGTCTTTAATTTTGGACTCAAATGCTTTCCTATATATAAACTCTATTCTCTTTGCTTTTTCCAATAAAAAATTCCACTTAATATGAATGTTACCAAAAAAATAGTGAAAAAGAAATCGGACTTCTCTCCCTGGCCAGATTATATACCTTTCCATCCTCAGATGCTTCTTCCCTGACTTCTACCAAATCAGATTTTAGAGCTCCTGGGACACACAGCTTTTTTACTATTTATGAATCTTTACCAACACTATTCCATCTATCGAAAATAACTTTTTATTTAGTGAAAATTATCCATTCTTCAAATCTAGTCCAAGTCCTATTACCATCCATCATTCTACCAGTCAAAATAACCTCTTTCAAGTCTATGTGTTGAACTTGGTTCAGATCAGTCTTTTTGCAGTTATCTATCTCTGCTTTATCCTATATGCACACATTATCAGTTTCCTCAAATAAATGTGAAGCTTCTTTAGGGCAGAAATGAAATTATTTTTGTTAAATGATTCAAGGCATCAGGTATGTTTCATATTAGTAACCCTCCTACAGTTCTGGTACATTGCCTCTTAGGTAGAAGATGCACCATACAATTTGCCAAATTGGTACTGTGTCAGATGAAAAGGTTGGAATAAACGATCCTTAAGCTGATGTCTGGAGTGAAGTGAAACCATGGTTCTTGGAGAGAAGTTTGAGAATTGAAAAGGAAAGAAAGAAAAACCCTAGGGTGGGTGCTGCTGAAATACAAATATCTTTAAAGTTTTTTCTTTTTTTCAGATTCATGTTTTTAAAACTATACTTTTATTTTTGGAAAGTTTTACTCATGATATTTACTTTCTGATGACTATCTGGCATGGCTCTTTGCAAATGCAGAAAGTCCCCTTGTTTGGGAAGAATGTACTAAAAATAACATCTCATAATATGTGGCCAGCCAATCATCGACCTTTTACAGGCCTGCCAATAGTTTTGGTTTTATTGTAGAGTTAACCACCCTTGTTTTAAACTTTGCACACCCCTGACATGTTGGACTTGGAGAGGATTTATTTGCTTTGCTTTAGGGAAACACTCCAGTGAGCTATTTTTAAACTTGCTTTGACATTTAGACTTGGAAATACTGTATTTCCAGCATACTTATCCCTGAATAAGCTTGCAGTGTAGATGTAAAAGTATATCAAGTCAAAATTTAATCATCTGCTCATGTAATTATTCATGAAGGATTTCCCTATTGTGGAATTATCTTTGTGTAGATTAAGTAATGGGTGCAAAATAAATACAAGATGAGAAAAAGCATGCAAGGTTCAAAGATTCAAGATTACCCCTTAATTACCTGACATTCTCATGTCTAAGGTTTATGAACATAAGAAAGACACATACAAACTCTCAGAGACTGTGTTAGCTTAACGCTGGACCCAGACTCTGATTATATTGTATTTCTACCACTTCCTCAATGATTTCAATGGACTCACATAAGAGAGGTGGACTTGTCTAAATGCAGGCACAGCCTGGGAAGTGGGGCAGAGTGACCTGCAGCCAACACCAAACCAGGGCAAACTGTAGAAGTGGAAGGCACCAATGAATGCCCATTGTGTCATACTGAATTATGTGTTTAACTGATGGCCGTGTCCTCACAATGAAGGTAGCTGCTAAACCAGCCTGTGTGGACGCTCCCACTCTTTCATTGCCCCTTGCCTTCCCACTTTCCTCCCTGCTCAGCTAAGTTTCTGTAATCCTTCTCTGAGCAGTTTTTGTCTCCATTCTTCACTCGATTGCCTCTTTCTCCCTTTGTGTTAGTTTTTTACATTGCAGTAACAAATGATCTCAGACTTAGTGGCCCAATACAACAACTATAGTTTCCAAGGGTCAGAAATCCAGTCACACCTGAGCTGAGTCCCTTTCTTATGTTTTAGAATGCTTGCAACCAGCCAAGACAGGCAGAATTTAGTTCTTGCAGCTATAGAACTCATAGTGATTTGTTCCTTGGAAGCTGGCAGGGGCACCTCTGAGCTCAGGGAGGGGCTAGCTTTACTTTGAAGTCTTGCTTGGTTAGTCAGTCTTGCCCAGGAGAATCCCCTTTTGATGAACATTGTCAACTGACTAGGGACCTGCAGAATCTCTTCACCTTTGCCATACAGCAAAACATGATCCTGGTAGTGATACTCCATTATATCCATAGGCCTTGCCCACACTCAAGGGGGAAGGTGTGTACCGCAGGGGATGGGGGACCTTGGGGCTATCTTAGCCTGTCTGCCACACTGCTTGTTGTACGCTTCTGTTGAAGCACCGACCTCCAGTGATGGTTAGCACTTCACCAGAATATATATTCACATGGTTGAGAAAATACACACAAACATATTACCTGACCTCACTTTCAATTCATGACCACAGATGTAACCATTACCTTCATTTGGGCCATCAGGGTCCACAACTCTCTAGTCTGTGCTCTTTCTTTTCTGGATGAGCACTCCCCTGGAGGACCGTCCCACCTCTTCCTCCTCACTGCTTTTTAAAGAGAGAATTTAGGAGTGGGAAGCAAGTGTCAAATGACTTTCCTGTGTTCCCACTGCCATATCTGTGTTCCCTGCCTCTGTGCCCTCACACTGTGCTTTCCTTCCTGTCACACTAGATGAACGACTACATGCCTGTCATAGGCCAGCTCTCCCTTAGGTTGCCTTGAATCCCTGTCCCTCACCTGTTTAAGGATAGTGCTTCTGTGATTGTCTCTTCTTTATCCTCCATCATGCATTTTCCTGCTGTCAAGGGTCATTCTTAATTTCACAAAGCATGCTACAACTCATCTTATCATAAAAAAACAAATCCCTCTTATGACCTCAGTTGCAGCTATTCTATTCCTCTTACAGCAAAGTTCTTTAGAAACTGTCTGTGGTGGATCTAAGTCACAGAGCTATCTGCGTTCCCTTTCCTCCATTCTCTCATGAATCCACCTTGGGTAGGTATCATCCCCACCATTCCCTACTAACAGTCTTGCCAAAATAATAAATAGCCTTCTTTTTGCCCAATCCAGTGGTCAGTTCTCAATCCTCATATTACGTAAGCATCTCTCAGAGCTCAGCACACCATTCACCTGGAAACATTTTCCATACATGATTTCCATGATACGGCCTCTGTTGCTTTTCCTATTTTATGATACAGCCTGATATCCAGTAGTTACATACACAAAAGCAAGGTGCAAGAGAGTATGCATGGAATGCTACTGTTTGAGTAAGAACAAGGTATTTGCTTGTGTATACATAAAATCTGTGAGGAAATCCAAGAACACGGGCTGATTCTAAGATAGGGAATTTGGGTGGCTGGAACAAGATTTAGGTCCTTTGGTATCTTTTGAATTTTTTGCCATGTAAACATATTACCTATGCAAAATAAATTAAAAGCACACAAACCCACATCACAGGAATTTCTCAGTTGAGTTATGACAGAAAAGGTGGCAGCTGCAGCAAGTGTCTGATGTTACCACCCTCTTTGCCGGAGTCACTTGGCAGCCACAGCCACAGAACACTATGACAACCTCTGTGCTCTCTGGTCCCTGAACAATGAATG
Source organism: Lyroderma lyra (assembly GCA_004026885.1). Taxonomy (NCBI): domain Eukaryota; kingdom Metazoa; phylum Chordata; class Mammalia; order Chiroptera; family Megadermatidae; genus Lyroderma; species Lyroderma lyra. Next base: position 241,348 of record PVJL010001577.1, on the reverse strand, counting down.
GCACTGAGATTTCTGTAGGACACACTTTTGGCAGCAGAACTAACTAAAAATTTAATTAATTAGTAAAACAATGTCAAAGGGAAGCAGTGCTTATGAATCCCTTTTTGCTTGTGGGGATAAAACATGTCACAGGGCAGAATTACGTGGAGCAAGAGGTGGTCATGAATTTGACCTCATTCTCAAATTACTGTAATCCCAGTGAAAAGGAAACAGAAGGAAAAAATTCACCTAAGAATGGAAAAGAAGAGAGAAAGTTTGATTCAGATATAATTGATAGGATAGATTGTTAATTAAAATACATTTTTGTAGGAGACAGTTATTATTATTTCCAAAAGTTTTATTTCAGAGGTTTTGTAAAGGCAGAGTATTGTTGCCCCTAAAGTATGCCAGTATTTTGTTCTGCATTTTCCAGTTGAAACACTCCTTTAACTCACAAAAATGGATACATTTAAGCTCTTCAGTATTCTCTGTTCAAGTACGGAAGTGATGGTGGTGGTGGGATAAATGTGAGTGCATATGTGTGGAGTGTGTGTGCGTGTGTGTGTGTGTGTGTGTGTGTGTGTGAGTGTGTGTGTGTGAGTGGGCAGGTACAGGTAAAGATTCCTTTTTGAAAGTTACCAAAAATTACTAAATATCTAAGTGAGTCATGGAACGGTTTTTCTTATTTAATCCTGTGTAGATCCTTACTTCCCCTGCTCCAACATAAATCTGATCCTCCCAATTACCCTTCTAGCTATTTTTATTCTTTGGAGTAAGAAGTTCCAAATGAGAAGTGGTGCTTGAAGTGAGGGAGACCTGTCCAGTAGCTCCACTCCCACAACTCATGTGCTGTGTGACAATAGCCATGCCGTTCAGGGTCCCCAGATTTCCACATCTTTATTATAATCTGTGGAAGTGTGAGAAAGTTGTGTGGAGACTGGAGAACCTTCTGCTACTTCTTTGTGTTCCTTTAAGCAGTTATATGTGAAAGAGGATTCACTTTAATATACTAGTTTCTTAAATTTATCAAGGATGCCATGTGTGCAGGGTGCTCTGCTAAGTGTTGTAGGGAGCACAGAAGTACTTGTAAATTAATCCATGCATACTTTGTGAATAGGTAAATCTGTATTATTATATACATATATAGTCATACAATGTAGAGATAGAAAATTTTATTTATTTGCAATTAATATATAGGATGTAAAACATATAAAAGAACACATGTGAAGACTCTATATGCATAATACATAAAACATGCACAACTCCAAGAGATGCATGTAAAATTTAGGTATACATTCAATAATTATGTCAAACAATAAACTGAATCAACTAACACCCTTTGCAGTAATGGATGTAAGTTGTCCCCACAGGCAGCAGATTCTGTTATAATTGCTTCTGTCATTACCTAATTTAGCTAATTTACTTTTCCTCACTAACCCTAAATAGCCACTTCCATAGAATAATGGGCTTGACCTATTTTACAAGTTTCCTTTAAACTCTTAAAAAAGCATTGATTTACTTACTTCTGTTTTTTTGTTTATAACTTTCTCTGGCTCCAAATACATGTGTTAATATGTTCTGCATCCTCTCTGACATTGATTGTCTATGGTGTAAATGCTTGAATATATTAAGAATATTCTTTAAATAACATTTTCTATTGAATACTCTGTTCAACAGGAGAGAAATGCATCTTATCAGAAGAACTCTTGTACTGAACTCAGATTTTTTCACTTCGCAAAGTGCATCATACATGTATCTACAGAATCATACGGGCCTTGCCTTATGTGTTCTTGGACATGATTAAAGTGTTTCATTGGTTATAATTCTGATTTTACCTACCCCTGGGTTTCTCTATTCTTGCCCTTTTAAGGTCCTTTGCTGGCCAGTGACAGCACTTCTGGGCCCCAGCCCAATGCCTCCTTGATGGGTAAATATTATATTCTCATATAAGAGGGATGAGAGTGGATCTTAGCAGGCAGTACTGTTGGAGAAATTGTCTGTTAGCTCCTCCAGGCAATCTACACTTTAGGAAAATTACAGAATTATATTAAATTATAAAATGATCTATTCCTTGTATCCTGGCAGGGAGGAGTCTGGCCTGCTTAGATTTGGGAGGAGGTGGGTAAAGGCCATTTTAAATTCTGACAAGGAACTCAATTCCAACTTTTCTAGGCAATGCTAGTCTCTCCCAGGACATGGCTACCAGCTTGGCTGACCTCCAGTTGGCAGTTTCAGGCAGTGTTCACCTGAAGTAAAGGGGACCCTGCTGACCAACCAAGACCCTGATCTATCCTCTGTGGTCCTAACACTGGAGCCTAAGGGTGCAGGCAAGTAGCTTCTCATGTACCTCTAGGGGACACTTGGCCCTCTCTCCCATGCCAGTTCTCCCCTGTGCTCTCACAGCATGGGGCAGATTGGCCAGTTTGGTGGCTCAGAAGACATCCAACTGGGGAACAAAGTACCACTGTCACCATCTCTCAGTTGTTCCAAAACTTCAAAAGCAAATCTCTTCTCTTGAACTTAGACCACAGTTTATTACACAGAAACCAGTCAAAGCAAAGGCTGTTAAGGGAAGAAAATGGCATCTCCTTCCCCCAAACAGCTCCCCTTATGTCTCTCGTGGCTGAAGGCTGTTCAACTAGATCATTCTCTCTTGCACCTGGGGGCTACCTATAAGAACTGAGCTGTCTTTGAATGTAAATATCTCTGCTTTCAATGAAACCCTAACTTCTCTTCAATCCCTGTGATCATCTGGTAATCTCCCAGGGCAGGAAAAGATCTTAATTAGCAGACTTCACAAAATCCTGTTATGCACATGAAGACATATCATTTTGCAAGCTCAGCTATGAATATACATGTCAACATCACTAATAAATATTTATTTAGCATCTGTAATGTGTATAACATTTAAGTAGATGCTTTAAAAGACTTAGTCCTTATCCTTGAGGCCTTTTAAAATAAATTGGAGACAAGGGAGATAAATGTAAAGCTATCAGGGGCAGTGCATGACAATATATGAAGGCTGTCCAGAAGGTATCCAGCCATGGAATATGAAAAATAGAGGCATTGATGGCTGGAATTTTTCCGGACGGCCCACGTGTGTGAGGTGCTAAAAGAATGGTACAGGCAACAGAAGTTGTATAAAGTGGGTGAGAGAAGAGATTTCTGTGGCAAGGAGGGCTTGGTGTAACATAGAGCATGGAGGATGTGGGCAGTGGGCCCCCAGACCCACCTACAGAAAAAACCAGGACCTATAACAGAGCCTTCCACTGGTAAGGACACAAAGAAGAGGCCAAAGCTTTGCCCTTTCTTTTCCTTGTCACAGCTGATGGCTGTCCTGGGCAGGACAGACTGTCCTGGCCTTATTCTCTGAAAACCCAGTAAGGCAGTTACCCTCCTTCAGTACAAACAGCCCCAGGAGTCAGGAACTGGGGCAGGGTGTGTATCGATTTCCTCTTCCAGTTGTACAGGGAAGTGACATTGGCTTTGAAGTTGCAATATCTACGCTTTATGCTTTTTTGAAAAGTGATTCATATTGAATCATTTTTATAGTATTAGAACAGCATACTTCCGTCATTCAGTGCAAAAGCAAACCAAAGACAAATCTATTTTAGACCCCCAGATTTTCTACTCTAAGTGAACCATGAAACTCTTCACATTAAGTGTAAAAGGAAATGGAATATTACAGTTTCACATTCATATTAATTCTGATGAGGACAAAGGAAATGATGGCATTTGCAAAGTGGAAGGAAGTGAAATGGGGAGGGAAAAAGATAGGAATGAATTTTTCCAGAGATTAAAAAAGAATGTATCATGTTAAAATTCTTTTTCAGCAAAACACTTTGCTCAAAATTGACTTGAAATTTCTGATGTAATCTATGTTTTAGCATTTTATACACACAGACTTACAAAATGGGGATGATTGGGTGAAAATAGTTTGTAACCTGTGTTTTTAATTAATAATGAATATTTTCATTTATACAAGTATATTTTTTCTAAAACAGTCTTTAAATGGATAGCCTTCCATTTTATGAATGTGCCATAATGTATTTAATTAATGCTCTATTCAACATTTATTTCCAGGGCAGTGACATTTTGGTTTTAATTACGCACAGTGCCAAACCACGTATCATGAATTAAATAGGCTGGATTCCTATTGTTTGGTTACAGGATTTCCTTTGCCATTGAATTAAATTTGTAAAAGTACATTGCATTTCAGAACAACAAATTTACTGAGTAGTTCGTAATGAAATGCCTCATGATAGAGACCAGAGCTATTTAAAAGTACAAATTTATTTTAAAACTCTCCAACAAATGTGTACTTCCACAAGCAGGATTTTCCATTCCAAGACTTCTGAGGTAAAGGAAATTGGCATGGTTATTTCTACAGTAAAATTAAAATAATGCCACAATAATGTCATTATTCTTAGCTGTTAGTGACTCCTAGAAAATGATATTTAATTAGAGAACACCCAACAAATGACATTTAATCAGTAGCTTTTTTCATAAATTATTCATTACTAAGGAAATTTGAGAAATACCACTTGGTTTAAAAGTCAGTACAAACCATATTATTGTTCAGGTCCTTGGAAATTCTAGGGCTCTGGGTTTGCCCCCATTCTGTTCCAGTTGGGGTGTCTTCCAAGTTTTTGGCCTATAAATTGAGTAGGGTTGCCACTGAACAGTCTCTATGGTCTCTTCTCTTCTAAGAACAGATAAATGCAGAAATTCACATGGAGTTAGGCCCAGGGCAGGGGTATTACATTTTTATGATTTTGAGCCCTTCAGAAGACCTACACACATACACTCTTAATTTACAACAGAATATCCAAGACTTTGATTTTAAACTCAGCTCTATCACTCACTAGTTTAGCTGTTTTAGATTTCACTTTCCGTGTTTCAACTTCTGCATCTATAATGTAAGGGGCTAAACTAGAAGAGATTTCAGATTCCTGGACTTTCTGTACTGGAGGGTACTTTGTGGATTCAGTGTACCCGCTTCATTTTCCACTTTGTGTGCTAAACTTGTCCAGGGGAGAACAGAATCAGGACCACAGTTCAAATTCATCTCCAGGTCATTTAACCCGCAAACCCTGGGTGTTTCACATGATTGCCAATGTCTACAGCTATTTCGCTCCAACATTTATGAATTTACGATCATCCAAGTGAGAGTTTATACTATGAGCATTATGACTAGACTCCTGTAAATGTGTCGTCTCTTAGTTGTTCAGAATTGGCCATTAGTGCTCTAGCTCTGAGTGTTTTGTGAACAGGAGGGGGTTGTTTTGATCTTCATCCTGTGAGAATAAGTTTAAACCATCATTTATCTTTCCTGAGCTCCTACCTGCCTGCTGTGAGACTCAATCCTGTGGCTAAAAAAAATAGAAACACAGAAAAAAAGATACAAACAAGTGATAACAAGGCGGTAAGCAAATGATGGTAGAGCTCCCTGTTATGTTTATTAGATTTAAATCTTAAAATAGGAACAGGGGTAGTCTCCAGGACAGTCTTATTTTGACATAAAATACTTTATATTATTCAAACATCAGCTGGCCTCAGGCGAATGTTAATTCAGATTTGCAACAAGCTATTTTGCAGATGACATACTGTGTCAGCGGGTTTGCAAGTCCTAACTTGCAGACCGTGATAGAGCTTTCTTCAGAGGCTACAAGGTGGGAGGCGGGCAAGAGTCCTCTGGTCCCCATCATTTTCTCTGATGGACATGTTGTTGGGTGGATTATGTGTTATTAACAGCTAGAATCAACCCTAGAGCATAGAAAGTAGGGGTGGGGATGTGGGAAACAAGCAGCCAGCTGGAAACTAGCAGCTGCTTAGTCATGCAAAAATTTACTTGGAGTTTGGCCCAAGGCCAAGGGGTGGAGCTTGTGTTTCTGCTTGTTTCTTCATCACTCACAAGGGCATTTCCAACAGAGTTCCTGGACACATTTATTCAAGGGATGAGAAAGTAGAATTACCCGACTCCTTCTGTCCTAATTAAACTTGAGTGTGAATTTTCCTCCAGCCCACTCAAGGACAGGAAGGGTTAGTTTAGTAGGTCGCCACTTTAAGTTACCATAAAATTCCTAGAGGAAATGAGCTTCCCATCAGTTCTTGATATCATGCCATCTTTTTCTGTGAAGATGCAGATAGTATTTGCAGCTTTGCAGGCCACACAGTCTCTGTAGAAACTACACAACTCTACTGTTGTAGGCTGAAAACCATTGCAGTTGATAAGTAAATGAATGAGTGTGGCTGTGTCTCAACATTTAATTTACAAAAAAAGGGGCAGACTGAATTTGCAGTTAGCCAACCCCTGCCAGAGAACATAGGTCCTATTTCACATCTACTGTAGACACAGGAGATGATATTTCATCTTGTTATCTGGATAGAAATCTTGGGAGTAGTTTCAATTGTTTTTTCTCCTTTATTTGCCACATCTAATCATTAATCGACATATGGGTTCCATCTTCTCAAAATCTTTCCTGTTATCTCCTCCAAGACCTTTTTAGACCAACTTATCTAAAACAGATTTGACCCTACTGTTTTCCTTCTCATCACACTGTTTGTTTCTCTAATAGCTCAGGTTGCAGTTGAAATTACCGCATTTATTTGTTTACTGATTTATTATTTGTCTCCTGTACTGGAATGTCAACTCCTCAAGGGCAGAGAATTTGTCTCTCTTGTTACTGCTGTGGAATGGGGTGCCTGGCATAAGGCAGGTGCTCAGATGACCCTTGTTGAAAGAGAAGAGACCCTGAACCAGTCTCCTTGCCTCTAATTTCCCTCATTCTTTGTTTCATCTTTCACATGAAATCTAGTCTAGACTTAGGAAATCAGTCAAGGCCCAAGAGGAAAAAAGATGCCATGCTTAAAATAGATTAAATAAAGAAGGGCTTAACAGAGGGTTGTTTATAAAGTGAGAGGTCAACAAAAGATCTTTGGCATCACTATACTCTTGAAACACAAGTCAAGATGATTCTTAAAACAAAATCTCACTTTGGACAGCTTCTGATTGCCTACAGAACACAATCCAAAGTCCTTAACACAACCTCTAAACCCTCCCACAACCTCCCCTGTCACAGCCTCCCTGCTTTGCTTTATGTCTTTCCCAAGCCATCCTCCCTTTTGCACCCTGCACTGATTTCGTTCTCCTTTGTAACTCACACCAGAAGACAGTTCTCCCTTATCTGTTCTCAAGACTCAGTTTCAAATTCTGTCCTTTTGTGAAGTGGCAGGGGCACATTCATCTGTAGTTCCTTCTCTTCTTCCACTGTACTTATTCCAGATGCATTACACTTTTCATTAATGTAGCCTCTTGAGCCTATCATTTAATTCTCAGAAGAATCCAGCAATATGGCTTCCTTATTACAAATAAAGAGTCTGAGAGTCAGAGAAACCTAAGTGTAACTACCTTACCCATAGATGAACTTAGCATAACTAATGTTGACAGGGTGAGCCTCCTGATATAATGCGATATGAGGTACTGTCACCCTCTACGAAAGATTCTTACCAAAATGTTCTGCTTGAATCTAATCGTCTTTAGATCTAACCACTAGTTGGCCGGGGATCTGGGAAACGGGGTCCTGGTAAATATAGCATGAAGAAACTGTCAGACAAAAGCATGAGTGGGACCTGCTGTAAGACAATGGATCCGATTCCAGCCAAAAGTCAATATTGTGGAAAAAAGGGAGATGGAGAACCACTCTAGATGGAGACTTAACAGACAGTACAACAACCAATACAATGTGTAATCTTTGCTGGGATCCTTGTTTGCCCAAAGTCATAAAGCATGTAACAGCACTCATAATTCAACTTTATCTTTGTCTGTCCTGAGTTGTAGACATGCTCTCTGTGCCCTGCCCATATCCTCTTGGCTCTAACTGTCCCTATCTGTACTAGCCCTCTGTGTTAGGGCTTCTGACTGCTACCCCACCCCACCTCCCCCGCTCGTGCATGGGGTGGAACAGAAGGGGTTGGAAAGTTAATGGCTGTGGGAATAGCCCTCAGCTAATAGAAGAGAGAGTTTGGAGAACAAATGTCTCAGTGTTCTCTTTTGGGTGAAGAACTTTCAGGAGTGGTTTCCATCCTTTCCCAGAGGTTCCCAGAGGAATTACAGAATTAATCTTTTCAGTAAAGTACTCTATCTGGGCTCCCACTCACTGCCCACTGCACAGGCAGTGCTCACTGGGATCACTTTCCAATAAACCATAACTCTTAGCATCCTCTCCTCAGGAGAACCCAGCTTGAAACAGGTGTCAACACTCCTGCTCTTTCCACTAGACACAGTACTGCCTTCACCTGTTCTGACCTTCTGTCCTGTCCACTTGCTTGTCACCTGATCTTAGGCAATTGAAACTCCTTGAGCCTCAACACTGATTGATGAACTAGGTTAACAATAGAGACGCTCCTCTCTTTACAAACTTTGAACTTACGGACATCTGTATGTACAATGAGTCTTGTTCCACTTGGTGCTAGTTCTGGCACTAGATGTATTCATGAGCATCTATGAAAGTTCATAAAACTTGGTAGTAATAGAAGGAACTGACTGCAGGACATCAGTGATGGTTTGTATTAAGTCATTTTGTAGTTTTGCATAAATGGAGTTAGAACTGCCTCTAGGAACGTGATGTACTGGTGAGTCGAGTAGTTGCTGAGTATCTCAGGTACAGTGTGTGGTGACACATAATGGTGTGAAGAGCACAGCTGTATGCCTGGCAAAAGAGTTGCCCAGTAAATTAGAGTCTGTGTGGTTCCATGTTCTGAATTTTAGGTTTCCTGCATGACAGAAGCAATGTTTTCTTCATCTTAGATATTTCCTTATAGTAGTTGTGCAAAACTGGACAAGACACATGCTATGCTCTGCAGTTTTCTTTTCGTAATATATTTGCAATAGTCACAATATGTGTATAGCTCACAAGTAACCAGCTCCTTACTTACTGAATGTAATCTCTTTCATTTTTCACAACTTTCTTGTAGCAATGATGGGGGTAATTTAGCAGGGTGGGACTTTAATTTTCTCCTTTATGTTATGCCTAGTTTAGATTTTTGATATGCATGAATTGTTTTTATAATAAGAAAAAGCAATTCTATATAATTATGTTAATAACATAGCCACAAAATGGCATCAAGTACTTGGAATTAGTATGACAATACTTACATGGAGCCTCATGAGAGCATGCCAGATTGAAGAAAATTTGTAATATTTGGCAGTTTTACTCAAGAAGTCTGATAGATTTTTTTGGATTAATATTTTATTTATGGACAACAATGTAAAAAAAGTAACATTTATGTGAAGCTGACATAACAGGTCCTCAACACACACACACACACACACACACACACACACACACACTCTTTTATAAAAATTTGATTCAGGAAATTCTAGTCAGAACAGGGTCACATACTTACCATATTTTGTGGTGATCAAGGCTTTGATGTCATTACATAGTCTTAGTAGAGTTGTATTTTTCTGGGAGAGAGAGAGAGAGAGAGAGAAAGAGAATTTTAAAAAAAGGAAAACAACTCTTTTTCCTGAAAGCCAGTAGCTGTTGCATATTTATTTCCCAATCCACGTGAAGGATAGTGGTAACAAATTTTATGATTTCCTTTAAGAATTGCCATTTGTATTTTGAAATGCCTTGCAATTAGTAAAATATGATATATAAATAGGTGAATCAGCTTAATAACATGCTAAGTTACATCTGTTTCTAGTTATAGCTCCTAGAGTAAATACACATATAACAATAAAAATGAGGATGTTGATTATTGTTTATTATACACTTAAATTAAGAAATTCATCCATTGTCGATTTGGATACATTTGTAAAACTTACGTGATGTACCCTGTGAGACATGAACTCTGCATAGTGCTAAACTGTAAAAACTTGTAAATAAAACATTACTATCTCTAATACGTTTGCCAAAAGCATGAATCATAGTGGGCTGCTGTCGGTAAGCTAGCAGCCAGTGACGTATGTTCCTTTTGCTTTTCTTTAACATTTGGGCAAGCGGTTATAGCCTTTATCACCAAAACCAAACTCCTGGGAGCATTCTGATCCAAGGACACTTCGTGCCTCACACAGCTGACTTCTCAAAAATGCTTCAACAGGTGCTGATCACTAACTCAGTTACAGTCTGTCAACATGAATAAAACATATACACTCTCGCACTTCTCTTCTTCCTTCAGCCTTCTTTATAACCCCACCTTTCTTTCTCTGGTATGTCAACATGAAACTGGCAGGAGGAGTCATTGAAAAGTTGGCAAATATAACAAATATAGACTAGCTTTGGGGCAAGTTATTACCTCTATTACCTGAGCAATTTTCCATTTGTACAAGGAGGATATTAATACTTAGAGGACATGTGAGCACTTGCTGAAATATGTTAAGGCATTTGAAAATCATTTTTTAAATTGTAAAATAGTGCATATTCACCTTGGAAACTTTTTTAACTACAAAAAAGTATAAAGAACAACATAAAAGCAATGCATTGTTCTACAACCTAGAGATCACCACTAACATTTTTTCATTAAACAAAAAATTCATATACATTTTATATCCTGTTTTTTTTCCCCACTTCATCTTATAGTAAGTCATCCTAAGTCACTCACTAATTAAGCTTCATTTTTTAAAAATTCATTTTTATTGTTAAACTTATTGGGGGTGACATCTGTTAGCAAGGATAACATAGGCTTCAGGCGTATAATTCTACGGTGCATTGTCAACTTGTTGTATAATAAGTTCACCACCTAATGTGACTTCTCTTTCCATCACCTTATATTTAGCTTCCCTCCCTCCTCTCCCACCCGCTCTGCTTTCTCCCCTCCCTAACCCACTTGTTCCCAAATAAACATTAAACTATTGATTGTGTCCATGGTTTCTTTGTTTGTTTGTTCATTTCTTTTCTCTTTCTTGCTTTCAGTTTTATATTCCGCATTTGAGTGAAGTCATACAGTTCTTTGTTTTTTCTGTCTGGCTTATTTCACTAAGCATGATGATCTCCAGGTCCACCCATGTTGTTGCAAAGGGCAATATTTCATCTTTTCTTATAGCTGAGTAATATTCCATTGTGTGTATGTACCACAGCTTCTTTATCCAGTCATCTGTCGCAGGGCATTTTGGTTGTTTCCATGTTTTGGCCACTGTGAACAGCACTGCAATGAACGTTGGGGTACGTAAGTCTTTGCGGACAAAGGTTTTCAAGTTTTTTGGGTAGATTCCCAGAAGGGGGATTGCTGGGTCATATGGTAACTCCATTCCCAATTTTCTGAGGAATCCCCACAATGGTTGTACCAGTTTGCACTCCCACCAGCAGTGTACCAGAGTTCCTTTCTCTCCACATCCTCTCCAGCACTTGTTATTCCTTGTCTTGTTGATAATATAAACTTCATTTTTAAACTGTGAAACACCACACAAAGGCAATGGTCACGCACCATTGCTATTCTTCAGCCTTCAGTTCTGAGACTGAAAAAGATGAATGCATCGCTCAAGGAACTTGAAGAGCTATTTTCTTGCAGTTTCTCGGACATATTATCCCTCTGTGCCTGAACTGACCATCTAGTTTGCCAAACTGAAATGGACTTTCTATTTTCAAGTTCATATCAGGTTGCGACGTATCTTCAAATTTTACTTTAAATTTCCTAAGCATCCTGGGAAGCATGGGTTTTGTCTTCTTCCATCAGGGAAGCTGGGGCTATTTTGTGGAAGCTTTGGAAACAGATGAAAGAACTTTTCTTTTGTGAACTATTAGCAAGGCTGGGAAACTAGAAAAAGAATAAAAAGGCCATCTGTGAGTTACAGGGACTGGAGTTGAGTTGACTTTTGGAGTACTCTAAAGTTAAGAGGGACATAGGAATAGAGTAGTTTTATGCAATTTACAAGGAATGCTGGGAAATTTCTTTACTTCTACTATTATAACAAAAGCAGAAGTGATGGTCTGAGAGAGTGATAAGATAACCTTTTGGTGATGCCTCAGTGACATAAACATAGATGCCCATAAAAAGACACGTGGCTTAGTGGGGTCCTGATATGCCATGTTGTCTGGGATCCCACTTCCCAGCAGTACTAGAGGCATTGTCTGGTGGCCTATGTTTAAGCTTGGCACCTGGTGGGGAGTCAGTGGTGCAGCTGTTTGCTTCTACTACTCATTCTAGTTACTAGGAAGCTGCTGCCAGATTAGAGAGGCAGAGCGCCATATGCATAAAAGATGTACCAGGGTCGAGGGAATTGCAAGAACATTTCACAGAGATCTGCAGTGACAGGCCAGTTAGACCAGGTTGTGGTACAATTTACGTCTTCAATTTGAGCTTGTAAGCATGCCATAGGGAGTATTCGTCATTTATTCAAAGTCTGCCAACTGACTTGCCACAATATGATGGAGAGTTTCCATTTTCTGGGGATGCTGTGGTGAACTAGATAGATGGTGTCCTTGCTCTCTTAGTTTAATATATATATTATAATAATGCAATAAACTTCCTCACTTTTTCTTTTGTTGCTCTATTAAATCTATGAGATGTAAGTGGAAAAATATGAGCCTTGAATGTTTATATAGCATATTCTAGCAGAGGAGAAAGACAGTAAATATACTAGTAAAAAAAAAAATAAGAAAAACATTGGAATGCAGTTAAGTGCCAAGCAGTAAAATTAAAACAGGACTATAAATAATAGGAAATCAGTGGTGGATATTTAACACTGAGAGGTCAGGGAAGGCTTTTCTAAGGAGGTGGCATTTAAACTAAGTCCCAGATGACTAGAAGTATAAAGCCATGCAAAGATTATGGAGCGGGGTGGGGGATCATATAGGCAGATGCATACATAATTCATGCCTCACACAGCTGATCTCAGAAATGACCACCTCCACCTATTATCCCAGGAAATCTGGAGTTGATTATATTCCTAATATTTGTCCTTGACTTGTGAATGAGTTACTTTAGAAGTAAACTCAAATATGTTTAACTTCCTTTATAATAGGAGAAATATCAGTTAAAATATTCTGAGGTTAAGTTTTTCACCTATCATATTGGCAAAGATCAAAAAGTTGGAAAACAAAGTGTTAACCTTCCTTTAGTTCTCCTCTCTGTGGGGTGAGGAGTCATTGGGCCAAGGGACTGTGCCTACCCAGATACTCCCTCCTGTTCTAGGTCATGTTCCAAGCACCTTGGATCCTGGAATTCCCTCCTTCCTCCTAGGGCCCTCAGCCCACTTCTGCAGTGTTCATAGGCCCCTTGCCAGGATCCATCCACTTCTAGGGCCAAGGCATGGCTATTTTTGTGTAAAGTATAGGTTGTCAACAGACTTTGGACACTCAAGGCAGGGTTGTCCACGTGTGTACAAAAGGTCCCTTGCAGTGCGGGCTAGAACCAGAGATGCGAGGTAAGCTGTGTAGCATGGATCCCTCCATCTGTATTTGGCCCTAGGTCTTGCACATATTAATGGAAAGAGTGTAGGTCAATGACATGCTTATAATAGTCCAGAATGAGTTACCATTTCTGGTTTACTATTAATGCATTACTCTTCCTCAGACATTTTCATCCTTTAAATGGCTTTGAATCTTTTATATCTTTTAAAGTGTATAATGAAGGTCATTAACTAAAGCTCTGAACTAAAGCGTACGAGGTCAGACAGTTAATTTCATGAACTCATCCTAGAAGAAGTACTACATACCTCATTGCTGAATATGACTATGGTCACCTTTGAAGTACTCCTCTTGGGAAGCTATGCACTGATGCCAGCGCCCAGTTCACCCTTTAAAGCAGTTTTTGAACCCTTTCTGGAATGGTCATCAGAGCTGTTGCTGTACCTTCCCAAGGTTATGACACCTCACCAAATTGTTTGTACAGTTCTGCCAACATAAGTGCATGGTGGCAGGTTTGCGAACTTAATTGTCCGATATTGGGGATGACACCAGCCAGCTCTGATGGCCATTCCAGAAAGAGTTCCAAAACTACTTTGAAGGGTAGACTAGGTGCTAGCTTTGGCACATAGCTTCCCAAGTGGAGTCCTTCAAAGGTGACCATAGTGATATTTCAGCAATGAGGTATGTAGCACTTCTTCTAGGATGAGTTCATGAAATTAACTGTCTGACCTCGTATATTACAAATTCAGATGTCATAAGGAACAGCTAGGAATCAGAAAAGAAAGAAACCAGCTCGAATAAGAGGCAGTAAGAGTACACATGTCTAAAGGCAACACAGCTACTCAGCTTTACGAATCGTTGCCAGGTGGAAATACGGTGCCACTGTTGGCACAACTATGATTTAAATGGGAAAAATTCTGATTATTGGTTAAGATGTCTTGAATTAAAAATGTTGATTCAAAACAATTAAATTACTCTTTGCCAAACAAGCAATATCTAGGGCTGAATCCAGCCCATCATTGTCCGTTTTCAACCTCTGTTCTAAACCCTTCAGCAATAATCACAGAAAAGTACTCTGTTGGTCAAAGAGTTAAGGCCTGATTTTGTTGCAAAATAATGAGGTGTCTTACCAGAAATGTTCTCCAGATAAATGCGTGCTTATAAAAATGTGCCCCATGTGGGGGGAGACACTACGAAGTAGCCAGCTTGTTGAGCTAGTTTGGATCTCACCTTAGCACTTGTAATGACATCTGGAGATATGCTCTAAATTCAGTATTGAAGGGGTTACCTGGAGATTTGTTAGGAGGTTGGAGTTTGCCTTTCTCCAACTGTCCATTAATCCTAACAAGCCTTTTACTGATGTAGGATTCTGTGTGGTTATTAATATCATAGCCCCTTTTGAAGCTATTCATCTGCTATTACTTCAGGTATTGAAAATGTTTTGTCCTCAGGAAGTTGAGCAGGATGCCACAATGAGGTTTTGCTAATTTAAAGTTTGTACAATTAATGGATGCTTTTATGCTCAAGGTTATCATATAACTAGCTTTGTATTCTTTTTAAAGTTGATAACAACTTTTTAAAAAATATACTTTTAGATTGGATATGTTTGAAAATGCTTAGAAAATAATGCAAGTGGACAAATAGTTTTGTTTTGGACACTTTTTTTTATAATGGATTCTTCTGGACCTAGCAGATGTATGGCAGATTTCCATGTATTAGACATAATACTTCCAACCCCTGGAAAGGGGAAGGAATGGAAAGCCTGATTAATTTTTGGTATAGTGATCCTTTGGCTGTGCTTGCCGAGTGATTTACGCTGGTGTTTTGTTAGACACAGCTGAACAAAGCCCTGTGTGCTGTGGGTGTTCAGTAAAAATAGTCATGGGGTTAGGAACCCAGCATTCTCAGAGAAAATACATACAGTACAGTCTGAGCAAATGAACTTTCTATTTTAGTGTCTTAGATTTTTCTGCCCAAATCATCTTTCCTTCTAACCCCTTTGATCACCTTATTGTCTTTCAGAAACATGGTTGATGTATGTTTTTTTGCCAAACTTGAATGATCCCTTTCATTATGCAGCATCATTTGCTTGTTTATCTATATCCACATAATTCTTTTGTGTTTCTTATTTTTCTAGTGTTTTCATTTCAAATAAATCACCTTTCGTGTTCTTCACAGAGCATCAACTTAGTGAGGTGATTCATGAGAAGATGCTCTATGCTACTGTGTTCTCCGGGGACTGGCCCACAGGGTTGTTTTAAAAATAGATCATTTCCTGAGAGGGATTATACTGAGAATTTTTGTTTTCACCTCCTTTGGCCAGTCCAGACATGGTGGTTTTAAATAGACCTTAGAAAAACAAGAGCTGCACATGCAGATGAGGAGCAGAACACTGGAGAGTGTTGTTTTGCACATTCATCACTAATGAATGTTTATTCGGGTATTGAAATGTAAGTTAATTAACCAACTAGATACACTGTTTTTTTTTTTTTTTCTTTTTTTAACATAGGGTCACATGCCACATACTGTTAGGTGTTGGAGGTAGAATCTAGAATTAAACAGAATTCCTGCTCTCAAGGAGTAACAGGCAAATGACTCAATGACCACCTTATGCCACACAGTGTCCTGTGATGGCACCCCCGCTGAGCTTGTGAGATAGGTCTCAGCAAAGTTTTACAAAGAGGTAATGACTGAACTGAACCTTGAAAGATGGGTAGCATTAAAAGAATACAAAATTGGGCGTAAAAAGAGCATTCCAGACAGTGACTAGCAGGAGTGCAAGTAGGGAAGCTTACAATACTGTGACATATCCCTGACTGGTATTTACCTCAATATTATTGAGTGACAAGTGAAAGGAAGTGAAAATAAGTAATGTGCCTGGTTCCTGCTTTGGAGCTTCTAAAGGAATTTCCTAAATGACAGATGTATGTTTGTTATTCATGAGGCCCCTGGATCACATCTGAGTTTATGCTAATGAGGTACCTCATGATGGATCCCTAGATAACTTCAGGATGGGGGCTGGTCACCAGAAAGACCAAGCACATGATTAGACAGTTGGAACTTTGAGCCAGCCTGACCTCCAGGGGGCTAAGTTCAGTCATGTGTCCAATGATTTAATTAAGCACACCTACATAATGATACTCCTATAAAAACTCTGGACACTAAAGCTTAGTGGAGCTTCCGGATTGGTAAACATGTTGCTATGACTGAAGGGTAATGTGCCGATTCAGTGAGGAGAAGGCACAGGAGCTCTGCATTCGGGACCCTCCCTCACTTTGCTCCACCAGTGTCGTCTTTTGCTGGTCCTCTATAACCCTTATAATAAATCTGTACTTGTAAATAATGTACTTTCCTGAGTTCTGTGAGTCATCCTAGTGAATGATCAAACCTAACTAGTTCATGAGAACCCCTAAAGTTGTAGCCAGTTCTTCAGAAATGTGGGTGGCCTGGGGACCCTGAAAGTGTGACTGACATATGAAATAGAGGCTTATGTAGGACCGAGCCCTTAATTTGGAGGGTAGGTAGTACCAGAAATGAATTGCAGTAGGCTAGGTGGGGTAGAAACAAGAAAATGTCACGAATTCTGGTCAAAATTGGAGACATGACTTCCATCATTTTGGCCAAGCAGAGAGGGAGGAAGTCAGTGGTTGCATAGTCCTGCTTAAATTAAGCATGTCTAGGGACCATCCAGATACTCACATGAGGACATATGATTTCTTTCTTCCCCATTTGTCTTCAGATATTATACTTTGTCATTTGTCATCCAAATTGGCCTTTTCTTTTACCTCCGTGGTAAAATTTGATTGCATCTGATTTTACACTGCTTCTTTGATGGTGGTTGTGCTTCCTCTAAATCGCCTTTCACTTTATCATCCTACTTTTTGTTTCAACTCTGCTTTTATAACTCCTGTACACTGTCCTGATCTTCAGATGCTCTTCCTTTTAATACTGCAAGGACATCACACCATTACTGTGCACATAACAATTTGTTTTATTAGCTCACTTTCCTAGCATGTTTTTTTTTGCGAAGTCAAAAGCAAACCTCTGAGAAATGTCAGACCAACCCAACCAACTTAATTTGCTTTCCCCCTAAGAGTTCTTAACCCAATGTCCTTTCTTTTATTCTTATTCCTTTACCTAAGGAAAGAAAATTACCTTAGCTCTTTTTCTTTACCCCAGTGTTTTGCTCATCAATGAACATTTATTGAGTTTCTTCCCATTGGAGGAATAGTTTTATTCCTTGGAAACAATAAGTTGTCCAATCTTTGTTCCCAAAGACAAAAAAAAAAAAAATAAAAATAAAAATAAAGGACCCATCTGAGTAAAAATATAGCTTACCAGATATGCTTGGAAGATCACATACATTTCTTTTTGGAGATTGGTTTAGCTTTTCAGTTAATGTGCTTTTATCTGGCAAACATAGCTAGTTAATAGCAAGGAGTCAAGTTTCATTGAACAGAATCACTCATTCAGTTTCTCCAGTGGCACGGTGGAGCACAGACCCTGTTTATCACATGTCTGTTGGCATTGTAATTCTATTTTATTGTACATAATGGATTTTCATATCTCCAAATAATTGTTCAAGTTCAATCTCAAAGCACTCATTGGTTTATTAATTTAAATTTTTAAAGTTAATATTGTTGGGTGCTTTCTCTCCGTGGTTCTGTTCTTGTCCCCTTGACTGTATTGTCTCATCCATTCTTCATATTCACCCGTGGTATTACCAAATCAAAGCAAAATCTTCAAAATAAATTTCATTTCTACTTTCATCATGACTGTAAGTCAAAACTGAACAAATTGCTAGGAGAACTAAATAAAATATAATTTAAAAGAAAATCTCCCAGTACAGTTTCTTCTGTAGTTACATCAGCCTGAATATTCCATATGGAACATTTTTGTGTGTCTGAAAACACTTGCTATAAACATTGCTTTCTCTGTGTCTAAGTGACATTTAAACATTGTGAATGAGCCACAAGTACCAAATGCTTGGCGTGTACCATGTGTGAGATGCCTTTCACATGCTAGTTACAAAATAAATGTAAAAGCAAGAGTGGGATTTTGGTTTCTGATGTAAGGATGCTTCCTTTCATCAGGGACAAGAAGAGAGGATATTACAAACTTATTATTTGCTGCCCACCTCTATGCTGGACTTTGTTTGGTAATCTACATACTAAGTTCTTACAACAGTTCCACAATTGTTGTGGTATCTGTCTTACGTAGACTAAATTCCTTCTGTTGATAGATGCATTATATTGAATGCATATTGAGAAGAAATATATTTATTTTTCTTACCTGACAATGTGCAGGGAAACAGGACCAGTTCTAGGAAATTGATAAGACTCTACAAAGGAGTTTGGGGAGGTTCCTTACTGGGCTTACTGCCACCTTAAAAATGAGGGTGATGTTAATGATGAGGGAAGATGGGTGCCTCTCGAATCTCTCCTTTCCCATTGCCTCCCTTACTCATCTCGACCAGTATTCTATCTTGCCTGGATTTCTGTCATTATCTTATAATCGGTCACTTAGCCTCCGGTCTTGTGCAGCTCCAGTCCACTCTTCATACTTCAATCAGAGTGATCCCCTTTGAACACAGACTGGAGCAATTCAGTCACTTGCTTAACCCTACCTGACCTGAGGCCCTGAACCTAACTGTCCCCTATATCTGGGCTCCTGAGCATGAAAGAGAAAAAACCCACATGATGTAGAAAAATGTTAGTTACATGCAAACAAGTGGTTAGAATAAGATGGAACTTGGAGTCATGTTTGTCACATACTAGGCAAAGTACCGAAAATTAGGTATAGCAGTCTAGATTCGGAAATTATTGAAAAATCGGTACAGCGGTCTCGTAGGGTTAAAGCACTTCAGTGGCTCTTCATTGCTCTTAGGATCAAGCTCCAACTCCTTAAAATGGTATTCAGAGCCCTTCAAGGTTATTCCATCTTCACTGTCTATGTTACACATTATGTTTTAGATACAACACATTTTCAATGCCTTAAATGTCCCTTACTCTTTTGGCTATAAGTTTTATTTAGGCTTCTTTTCAATTTTTGAAGAGAAATGATAATTACAGGTTTTAATATAAATTCTGATTTTTAAATGTGCGCCAACTCCATGACCAAATAAAACATCCTTGTTGATGAAATTCAGCTCATTGGCTGCCAGTTTGCAATCTTTGTCCTATTCTTTTGGGTTGAAATATTCTTTTCTCTATTTACTGAATTTATTTCATCCCAATCCTTGGGTTTTGTTTTTTGTTTGTCTAACTTCTCATTTTTCAGGTCATATTTTATATATCATTTCCTCCCAGGAGCTTTCTCTGCCTTTTCAGATCTGGGTTAATTTCCTCTCCCATGTGTCCCAGCTGTGATCTGCTGTACTGTCATCAGCATGTGATTGACTGCCACAAACCTTGGATGCTCTGAGGAATGGCGTCATTTCTGTTTCATGTATTCATTGATTCAAAATTTATTTAATGGGCACCTACTATGTGCCAGTGGTATCTTAGGCACTAAAGATTCAGTAATTTATGAAGTAGAAAAAATGATTTACCTTCATGGAACCAGGAAGAACGACAGTAAACAGGGGAGATAAATAAAATATATAGTATGTTATATAATGACCCTCTCTAAGTCTCTTTTAAGCAAAGGGAAGAAACTTACTCTATACCAGCTCTTTTATCCGTCTGCTACTCTATCAGTAAGGACAAAATTCAGTTCTTCTGATGCTTTTTTTCGTTATTGTACCCACAAGGAACCTTTTTAGAATTTTTTCCCTAAACCCCTGCCAACCCCCTCCCCCACATGAAATGTTAATATCACAAATATACTGTGTATTTATGTACTGTGGCCCTTTGGGGAGCCATGGACCATTGCATATTTTTTTACAACTCTCAAACCAGTTTTCACCAATATTACCCCTGGGTTAGATTAGGCTGCTATTGAAATTATCCCCAAATGGCAGTGGCCAAAAGCAAAAAGTTATGCTACATGATGGTCAAAGGTCAGCTGGGAACTCTGGGACTCAGGCTGAGTCACTATCGGAAACATGGTCAGCCAGTAGAATAGACTGTCCTCCTTACTTCTCCTTCTCTTTTGGGGAGGATTTGCTGTGCTTCCTTCCTAACCTCCAAAACGGTTGGTCACCTATGGATCCCCTCTGTTTACTCACCAACTTCCCTCTCTCTCAGATCCCTCTTCTCTTTTCTTCTACTCAAAAGAGAAATATGTTGTGGTTTCTAGAGGAATCCAGGTCTGAGTTTTTCCAAATTTGGCAACAGCTCCTGGCAAGGTTTCTCCTGGGCTGTCTAGTTTGGTTCCATGAGCAGCTTGGAAACACCTGCAGCAGGAGAACCACCAGTCTCTCCTGAGGGCTGGGAAAATCTCATGTGAATCCTCCTGTCCTCATGGACCACCATGGATTTTCAGCAGCAAAAGTATCCAGGGCCCTGGACAGTAGTGTTACCCAGACGACTTGCCTTGGACCCCTCTGGATGTGATGCTCTCGGACTTCTGCAGCCTCCTTATACAACTTCTCTGGCACTCCCAACTTGCCAAGCCTGGTGCATATTGATTCTATCTCAGTCTCCCCTATGCTAGCACAGTGTGGTAATTCATAACGATTTATTGAATTGAATGACACTGAATTGAACTGAATTGCACTGCAGCCGAGACAGTGGAAGGTATGAGAGGTCAAGTACCTTGCTTAAAGTCACACAGCTAGGAAGAAAGAAATTGAATACAGAATTGAAATCCAGTCCATCTGACTTCACTGCGTTATATGAATCCAACATTCCAAGTTGAATTTTAAAAATTTAGTTGAGAGGAGTGTTTCACATAGCGATACTACAAGTTGTTGAATAAGGGACAACATCCGTGATAGAGCTGATGACCAGGAAGTCTCTGTATCATTGGTGCATTGGAATTGTTTTGCATATTAAAGAAGGCCATGAGGTCTGCCTGACTGCTTCTGCCAAAGCCTAAATTGTTTATAGTCCCCTGTGATAAGGTAGTGGGAAGGGCCAGATGCAGGAAAACGGAGGGCTCAGTCACCTATGAAGACTGCCTGGTAACCTCACATTATGGTGATTTCCCCATCCTGCTTCGTGGTTAACCACAAGCGCCCTTTTCTCACAGTGCACAGAATGTACTTCATTTGAGGAATTACACATGTTAGGAAACAGGCCCAATTCAGCTTGTTTCAGCCCAAAGCGTGACTGATGGCCAAACTCTGAATAGGTTCCCCCAGCACCAACTTCAACAAAAAATCAAAATAACAAAAGTCCTCCATACCCCAAAAACAAATAACAAATGTGCACTTGTCCAGGTCTTGTTTTCAGCAGAGGTTTGGTTGAAGGTAAAGTGTGTATGTTGCCGGAACCTCTTTGTGTATGATTTATAGCCCAGACATATTCATTGCATGTGGTGTGCCTTGCAGAACGGCCCTGGACATGCGTAGCCTACCTGTAACTCTGCTCTCTGTTTCTGCAGACGTATCTGCAGCATGGACTCCCTGAAAACATCCACACAACTGTGGATGACTTTGGTTGCAAGTTGGAAGTTTGGCATGTTTTATCCCAAACATTTTTTCCTCCCCAAAGATACCTACGACAATCTTTCTCTTTTGTGGTTCATTAGGAAAATGAAGGTATTAACCCGAGGCCATTTTTAAAAACTGAGTTAATACTGTCATACTTTTTCCATTTGTATTATGGAAGGATTAACTATATTTCTATGAAATTAAATCTTATATTTCCCCCGCTTCAAGTACGAATTCCCTTAGAAAAGAAGACAGGCATATTAACATTATGCCTGGAAGTGACTAGAAAAGGAGGAATTCACACAAGGTAAGACACACCTGAGACCCTTACTTCTGCATTAGGCTACTTCCTCATGTCACAGATGGTAAATAGCAGGCATGAACTTCCTCTCTATTTAAAAGGTCTTACAAATATTGACTAGGGTTCACCAAGCATCTGACCAAGTGTTTGTTCCTTTGTTGTGCCCATTTAATCATAACAAGTAGGTAATGTGTACCAGTAAAATGATCAGTCAGTGTCTACTTAAAGAAGATTTAAGTAGAAAAGGATGAGAAATGGCAACCCCCAAACTTATAGTACCTGGGATCTGTGGAAACCAGAGGCACTCCAAGCAGTCTGGTATGTGCAAGTCCCTGTATCAAACAGGATGGCAAGGAGAGGTCAAGTTCTTATAGGGATTCTAATAGCCAAAGAGACAAGGGGCGACAAACATCTTCCAGTTGCCATTTCTGGTTGGAACCCAGTTTCTTAGAGTTGAAAGAGATAGTTATTACTGAGACCCTCACACCAGCTTGATCTGACAGTTAAACTCACCAAATCACATCCAGGAATTGTTCAATAAATACTACAATAAAGTGTTTGCAGAGTATTTTTTTCTTCTCATATACTTTTTTTTTTTTTAAACCTACAGAGATTTCAATGGGCATCTTCAGACAGTTCCAGTGTAGTTAGGCTCTTTTGAGGTAAGACTTGGAAATAGAGGACCCACAGGATAGATCTTCCACCTCCTCTTTAATGGACAGCAGCAACCGTCCTAGCTTAGCCTTTTCCTTAATCTTTTATTTAGAAAGCCATTTCCCTGCAGTTTTCTTTTCTCTCTTTTGTCCCCGAGATTAAGATCCAAGGCGCAGTGCAGGTCACTTATCCTCAGTCAGCCCAACTACTGTTCTGATTAGTGTGAATATTCATGGGTTTCTACCAGTATTTGATGATTTATTAATTGTATTACCCCAAGGACTCATGTCACCCTGTACACTTCATATTAATTCATACTTTTTAATTTTGTGCATCTCATCTCTTCAGGCAAATGGGGTCTCTCCCAACTAACGCTTCATCTCTCACAAAATGCAGTTGACATTCAGCATTAAATTGAAGGAGGAGCAGCAGAGAGCCTGTCTCATGCTTGCTGGTACTCCCTGCAGTGTTTTGCACAATTTGTATGCAGTAGATATTACAGAAATGTGTGAGTCAGGAGACCTAGCATGGAGTCCCCTTTGCCACTCATTATGTGGCCTCGGAGAAGCCACTTGACCTCTCCAAACTCCGTTTCCTCACCGGTAAATAAATGAGGGGCCAATGTTCCCTCCTTTGTTTTCAATAAGGTAGATCAGATCTTTTCCACTTTCAATGTCTACCCTGTACGTATAGCAGTGACTTCATTAACACAGGTCTTGCAAATATTTCATAAAGCAGCAGCAAAATCCCTAAGGATGCTTAGTATGCATCTTCTTTCTAATTAACATATTATCTTTAAACTAGGACCAATAAGTTCTTATGAGAAAAGGTTAAGAAAACGTTCCAGTCTCAGTGAGAGGAGAACTTGTCTTATCTGAGAAATGTTTACCAAACCTTAACTTTCTCAGAAAAAAGAAAAAAAAATCCTCAGAGATAATTAGCTTTCCATTCCCTCCCTGAACAGTGCACCGCCTCATATGACATTGTGTTGAAATTTTTTTTTTTTACTTTTATGTTTTATCTGCTATTGACAAACTACCTACAAGCATTGAGCAGGTCTTTTCTCAATTATTTGTGTATACCCAGTACCGAGAATACAATAATATTGAACTATAGTGTTAAAGTGGAGGTTCAGATAACTCAGCAAGCTGGGTAGTACGATTATGAGAGGAGCTGATTCCAAACAAAATGCTTTCTGATATGGCACTTGATTAGAATAAACCATTAATAGCCTTTAACATCTTCATAAGGCTTAGTTATCAGATGGTGGCATCAGTTATTATAAGGACTCCAAATTGTGTCCTTTTGGTGGGTTTAAGATGTACAGGATATAGGCTGCCGACAGGGTGAGTCTGGGGAGCCAGGAATGAGTACTACTCTGATTCCCTGTCTCATGGAGTTTGTTTAAATAAAATGAGGAAGAAGAGAGAGAGATTTAGAAGTGAATACCTCTAACCTTCTCTTAAACATAACTTTGCTTGAGTAGGGACCAGATGACTGGAAAGATACTGAAAATTTTATCTCCATATACAATCTAGACTAGAATCATGTGGAGAAATATTTCCATACTATGTTTTTCTTACTCTACTTTGAAAAGAAATAATAATTTAAGAAAAATCAGAGTGAGAGGCATTACATAATTTCATGGAGGAAATGGTCTAAAACAGTTTCATCTTAAGCAATAATGACTTCAAGTATGCAACTAAGCAAAACAGGAAAGTAAACAAAACTACTCAGTATAAAAGCCAGGAATAGTGTGAATCAGGATTATTTATTTAATTTTATTTCTTTATATCTGTGATATGACTAATACACTAAATTAAGTATGGAGTCTTGAATTCTGTAAAGGAAATGTGAGGGCTGTCTGGAAGGTATCCAGCCATGTAATATGAAAAACACAGGCATTTATTGGCTTAATTTTTTTCTGGACAGCCCTCTTATATATCTAGGTAATAAATACAGTATGACTTTTAAGTATTGACTAAGTTAAAACTTTGTAACAGGTTTACACTATGATTTTGCTGAATATCGCTTCAAATTCTTATTCCTCTTTATATTTTATACACACACACACACACACACACACACGCACACAACATTTTTGTATCTGACCTGTTGTATAATTTTAAAAAGTATAATAATTTGCTGCAAAATGCTTTCTTATATTTATGTAAAAACTACTGATAAAAGATTTAGGAGACTTTTCTCTTTCTCTTGCCACATACCTTTCTTTTAATTTGAATATTTGACGACTAGAAAGAAAATATTGCAACTCATTTCATAAAAAAAATTGGTTTACACATAAACAAAATAAAAGATAAAGACCATATGGTCATATCAATTGATGCAGAAAAAGTTTTCGACAAGATACAACATCCATTTATGATCAAAACACTAAATAAAATAGGTATAGAAGGAAAGTATCTCAACATAATAAAGGTCATATATGACAAACCCTCGGCTAACATCACACTGAATGGGGAAAAGCTGAAACCTATTCCCCTAAAATCAGGAACAAGACAGGGATGCCCCCTGTCACCACTGCTATTTAATACAGTACTGGAAGTTCCAGCCATAGCAATCAGGTAAGAGAAAGGAATAAAAGTTAACCAAATTGGGAAAGAAGAGGTCAAATTGTCCCTATTTGCGGATGACATGATCCTTTATATAAAAAATTCCAAAGATTCCACCAGGAAACTATTAGAAACAATAAATGAATATAGTAAAGTCCAGGATACAAAATCAATGTACAACAATCAACAGCATTCCTATATACAAACAATGAATCCTCAGAGAAAGAAATGAGGGAGTCAATTCCTTTTGCTATCACAACAAAAAGAATGAAATACCTGGGAATTAACTCAACAAAGAACGTGACAGACTTATACATGGAAAACTATACGACACTTTTGAAAGAAATTGGAACAGACCTTAAGAGATGGAAAAATATCCCCTGTTCATGGATAGGAATACTTAACATTGTTAAAATGGCCATTCTGCCCAAAGCAATTTACAGATTTAATGCAATGCCCATCAAAATCCCACAATCATACTTTCGTGAAATAGATAAAAGAATTATCAGATTTATATGGAACCATAAAAGACCTCGAATTGCCAAAGCAATACTACATAAAAAGAATAAGGCTGGTGGCATTACACTCCCTGACTTCAATTTATATTACAAAGCATCAATAGTCAAAACAGCTTGGTATTGGCAGAAAAACAAAAATATAGACCAATGGAACAGAACTGAAAACCCAGAAATAAATCCAAATTTACAGACAAATAATTTTTGATAAAGGAGCATAAAACATACAATGTGGAAAAGACAGCCTCTTTAGTAGGTGGTGCTGGGAAAACTGGAAAAACATATGCAAAAGAATGAACCTGAACTGTGAACTCTCTCCATATACAAAAATTAACCCACAATAAATTAAAGACCTTCATATCAGACCTGCAACAATAAACTGTATAGAAGAAAACATCGGTACTAAGCTTATAGAGCTAGGACTCAAGGAAGACTTCATGAACCTGACCTCAAAGGCAAGGGAAGTAAAAGCAAAAATAAATGAATGGGACTATATCAAACTACAAAGCTTCTGCACAGCAAAAGAAACCATTAGCAAAGCAGAGAGACAGCCAACTGAATGGGAGAAAATATTTGCAAATAATGCATCAGATAAGGGTCTAATATCTAAAATATATGAAGAAGTAATACAACTTCACAACAATAAAACAAACAACCCAATTAAAAAGTGGGCAGAAGAACTAAACAGACACTTCTCCCATGAAGAAATACAAATGGCCAGCAGACATGAAAAACCGCTCATCCTCATCAGCTGTCAGAGAAATGCAAATCAAAACCACAATGAGATACCACCTCACACCTGTCAGAATGGCTGTTATCAACAAGACAACGAATAACAAGTGCTGGAGAGGGTGTGGAGAAAAAGGAACTCTGGTACACTGCTGGTGGGAATGCAAATTGGTACAACCACGATGGAAGACAGTATGATAGTATGGAGGTTCCTCAGAAAATTGGGAATGGAGTTACCACATGACCCAGCAATCCCCCTTCTGGGAATCTACCCCAAAAACCTGAAAACCTTAGTCCGCAAAGACTTATGTACCCCAATGTTCATTGCAGCGCTGTTCACAGTGGCCAAAACATGGAAATAGCCAAAGTGCCCTGTGACAGATGACTGGATACAGAAGCTGTGGTGCATGTACACAATGGAATACTACTCAGCTATAAGAAAAGATGAAATATTGCCATTTACAAGAAAATGGATGGACCTGGAGATCATCATGCTTAGTGAAATAAGCCAGACAGAAAAAACAAGGAACTGTATGACTTCACTCATATGTGGAATATAAAACTGAAAGCAACAAAGAAAAAAAGATATGAACAAACAAACAAAGAAACTATGGACATAATCAATAGTTTAATGTTTATTTGGGGACGAGTGGGTTAGGGAGGGGAGAAAGGGGAGGGGGTGGAGGAGGAGTGGGGGGAAGCTAAATATAAGGTGATGGAAAGAGAAGTCACACTGGCTGGTGAACTTATTACACAACAAGCTGACAATGCACCGTAGAATTGTATGCCTGAAACCTATGTAATCCTTGCTAACAGATGTCACCCCAATAAGTCTAACAATAAAAATGAATTAAAAAGAAAAAAAATTTAAAAATAAATAAATAAATAAATAAATAAATAAAAAAGAAAGAAAAGAAAGGAAAGCAAGTAATTCACTTTTTTCAAAAAAAAATTGGTTTAAATGCTTTAGAAATAGAAAATATAAATAATTGAAATAGCTTTGTTATTAATTTTTTTTTATAAAAGGCAACAACTTGCTTTCTAGTTGCTAGTTTAATTCAGTTTATATAGGGAGTTTTCTTCTTTGAAAAAGAAGAAATTTATAACAGAGTCCTATTATAATAGAAGAGGATTTATTGTCATCACTCTGGCGTTTCGCTCTGTTTAGCACTGCTATCCTGAACAGAGTCACCAGTGCCTGGTGGCCTGGGAACTGAACTGCACTGCAGAGGTTTGCAGCAAAAGGCCAAACGCCCAACAGAAGACAAAGAAAGGAAACTGCAGGCCATCTGGCATTGGAATTCCTCCCTTTAGGCCACGGGATCATTTTGCTGGGATTCCGCCATCCACACGCAGTTAAGACACAACTCCTGATATAAGAGCCTTTCCTTTGACTAGGTAATGACAGTTTTAGAAGTTCATATTTAAGAAAGAATCCCTGGGAAACAGAGAGCTGGAAGCACAGAGATGTTCACTGTCACATCTTCTGTAATAAAGAGAGGACAATAGTAAAAAGATCCAATGGGGGAGAATTGTGAAATAAAATTTTTATGCTCTTTATTTGCACGTATCTATAGTGAACATGCACACCTGAGTCCCGTACAGCAGTTCCCCCTCCTGCCCGCGCCCCCTTACTGCTTCACACTGCTTCATTTGTCCTTTAAAACCTAAATGAGATGTCCCCAGTTTGGGCTCTTCTTTGACGGCCTTCAGTTAACCACTCTCTTCTGCGTTGTCTCTTGTCAGCACTGAACTTAGTATGCATTTGTAAATATGTTGGTCCATGCTTCAAGACATTTAAATTCTTTTCTGTATCTACCCTGAGCACAGTGCCTGGCTCCCAGTGGGTACTCAGTAATTGTCAGCAGAAATAAGTGGGCTCTATGTCTGCAGGAAAGAATATTATATAATCTTCAAAGTGAAAATTTTGAACATGTAGACATATGAAAATAGATGATAAATTGTAATGTGACAATAGAATGTAACATAGTATACACATTTGGACTTCAGTTTTATAAAATATGCCTAAAAATGGTTATAGGCAAAGAGTTACCTATGTAAGTGGGGTCAGAGGGAGGATGATGAATGACCAAAATAATGATTTCTTTCCAGATGTTTTCGAATTGTGCTCTGTCTCTGTAGCAAATACTGCCAATACTGCTATCTCCCCTACTTGTTCACCTTCAGGGGATACTGGTCCAACTTCCAGCTGCCATTCCCTGTTTCTTCGTCTGGGCACTGCTGTCAACATTGTCAGATGTTCAGCTGGAAGTGCCAAAGCCTCCACGCTCCCAAGTGAGCAGCCTCAGCTGACAATCAGTGTATAACTCTCCAGCTCCTGCTCCACAGGAGGTGTGTGTTACCCTCAGTGGTCCATTACCTGATAATGCACCTTTTTTATTTTTTTGCTTCCACTTCTCTTCCCCACTCCTTCACCATTTCCTGGTATCACCTCCAAAATAACTATTTGCACTGGGATCCTTCTCAGGATCAGTTTCTGAGAGAACCCAAATTAAGACACTGTCGAAAAACAAAAATTAATAATAACATAGAAAAGTGCTACTAAAATGTAAATATTATTGGGGAGGTGTAACACCTTAATTGACTAAAGGTATTATTAAATTAATTAAAATGAATGATTAAAACTGACAGTTTCCCAAGAACTGAAACACAAAGAACATAGTTTTTGTGGTGCTGTATGAGTGAGTGCAAGCGAAGTTCTGAATTTGGTGACTGCCAAAGGGAGGTGACATCAAGGGACCCAGTGTAGCTAAGTTGGTTTGCATCGTACTAGTATGGTCTGGACAGTCATTGAGATCGTCCTTTAATCATTAACTTCTACTCCCCTCTCCCTCTTTTGTCTATATTTTTCATGAGTCACTTTTTTTCTCCTTGCACATTTTTGTAGCTGTATCTGCATTCTTTTTGATCTCTACTGAGAATGGAAACCACCAAAGAACTGGAAAATTTTCTCTCTCCTCCCTTCTTTAATGCCATGTATATTATTGAGGAAATTCTCAAGACCTGTTTATGAAAAAAAAGATTGCATAATTTAATAATGGAGAAGAAGGTCCATGCTGGTCCTTACTTCTATAAACCTTTAAGCGTGTAATTGTTTTAATTCAAAGGGTATAGTGAATCACTTTAAGCTCAATGTCATTAAATGAAAATTACTGTACTGTAAAGTTGCTATCCAAAAAAACATTAGAATATGTTTTATTAAAAAAAGATCTCTTCTCTAGATCTGTTCCAAGACAGAATTGTCTGGGCAGAAAATCAACATTGATACAACTCAGTTACCTTTTAGGAAATAATTTCTCAAATTGTTTAACAATATTTTAGTTTTATTTATCATAGCAGATTTAGGTAAAAGACTATTTATTTGTATTATTATCTGTATAGCTCTTAGGCTGGTTACAGAACACCTATAGTAAGTATGTATATTATGAAATAAACTATACTTTGAATAATTTGAAAGAAAGAAACCAGTTGCCTCTGGAATTCTTAGAATTATAGTCTCGAAGTCTGAAAATGTGTTCAGCTCCTTTTGAGGTTATATGAGGGCTTTCCAGAAAAAATCCAGCCATAAATGCCTTTATTTTTTATATTACATGGCTGGATACTTTCCCAACAGCCCTTATATACAAAATGGTATGTGGTAGTTAAATAATGAATTGTTTTGAATTCTTAACAAGAGATAAAAGATTATTTTCCAGCCATCTGAAATAATCTTTCTTTCTCTAGGGAAGCACTAAGGATCTATTATTATTCATATAATGGCCTTTTTCAAGGAACTTCTGAGGACTATAGTTCATTTTTCTTGAGATGAGTAAAGTATTAAAAGGAACATTCATCAAAATGCAAGATAAGCAGATATAGTTGCTCCATATTTAATAAAGCCACATTAAGTGGAAATAATTTTTCCTAAGGAAATTTTGATTACTTTAAATAGCAATTGTAATAGGAAAAAAAAGAGACAATTTCTGGGACGAGTCAGGTAAAACCAGGTTTAAATGAATTTCAGGGAAGTTTCTAAGAGGGAGGAGTAATTGTGAAAGAAGACATTTGGGGGATTTGTGTGGAAAGCGAGGCAAGGTGGTCCCACCTCTGTTCTAGAAGTGTCATATATATATGACAAAGATAGAGAAGTTTCCAAAAAGATCATGTAAACTTGTGGTAACAGGATTGGACTGACCAAATGATAAACCTGCAAAGAGATACTCATACTGTTTGCTTTGGGAGTTTCTTAGCAGCTGGCTGACTTCTGTACCATTGATGACTCTATAGGTGTGGTGATAAAAGTTAGCATCCTATTTATTTTGTAATGCAATTCTGATGAAACACATCAGAGTGTGTCTTAAAGAACAGTGACTGCAGCTAACTAACATTATGCCAAATTTTCTAACATCCTGAGGGAGGCTGGACAGAACTGACTCATTTCCATTGCACACAGTGTTCTCATTTAGCAAACAAGAACACTCTGGGTTCCTGAAAGGTGAGACGGGAGCATTTTCTATTAATTTCAAGGAACTTGTGCATTGTTTGCACAGCTGTTGTGCCATATTCTTTTTGCAGGAGGCAGAAATGACTTTAAAAATCCCTCAGTAATTATAATGATAAAAATAATAGCTGTAATTTATTGGTCTCCTACTTTATGTCAGTCACTGTGCAAGGATTTTACATGCATTATTTCTAATTCTCAAAGTAACCCCATGAAAGGTGGGTATTATTATACCTGTTTTACTTAATAATATCCTTATAGAAAGAAAATAAACCATATTATAATTTAAATGTCTTAGTTTCCATTTGTACTGTGGCTGGTATACTAGCATCTCATTTTCCTTCATGACTATTCTCTGGGCTAAGCAGAGGCAAGCATTATTAATTCCAACTAGCAGGTAAATTAAGACAAAATGGAGTTAAATAACTTGCTCAAGTATCAGTCACATCTATGACTAGGCCCTTAATTTCACCTGAGACTCTATGTTCATTAGACCAATGGTTTTTTATTCATTAGACCAAATGAATAAACTCAACAGTTACATGCTGGATATGTGCTGAGAGGGAGAAAATGTTGTAGTCCCCATATGAGTGGTTTACAAATCAAAAGCAGAACTCCTTGAATAGGCCTACCTTTCGGGTCTTCCATGACCTCATCCTTCCCTTTCTTCTGCCTTTCAATATGTTTATACTCCTTAACAGATGTTTAAATAGTTAAAATAATTTACCATCACTACAATTTACTGGGCACTGTTTAAAGTGCTCTGCCTGTATCGTCTGATTTAATCCCTGTAGCATCCTGGAAGGAAGGATGATAGTGGTTTTGTTATTTTTATTTTTTGTTTTTTTCTTGGATTGTTTGGTTTATTTTTTGCCAGGGAAGAAGAGGAACATGCAGAGGATGAGATGCAGAGCAAATGGGGGGCAGAGGTTAGGATAAGACTGATTTGCATATTCTAAACCCAGACCTGCTGTCTCCTACTCCATATGGCTTCTTGTTTAATGGGCCTCATTATTAATTAGCAACTGGTGATTTCACGTTGTCTCCTCCTCTGTGCTTCTGAGCACTGCAAGGGCAGGAGAAGTGAGGGGTGCAGAGGGTTTGGAGGAGGGGGAAACCGCCCCCCCCCAGGTCTCTCCCTAACCTGTGATTGTTGCAAGAAAGTTATAAAAAAACCTTGGCAGTAGCAAGCTGGAACTGTGGGTTCTGTGAATAGGGAGATTTTACTTTTGAACCCCCTTTATGAAGTAGCTTTGTGGTGATACTGAAAATTCAAGCACCAAACTTGAGTTGTGTGGCTCATTAGGAAATGGGGTGTTAAGGAAACTCTTGAAGAAATTATTGAAGAAAAGTTTCAAACACTTAGCTAGAATCATTACTAATGCTCCAGTGTGTTTTATAATCAACTAAATTCTGTTCTTGGTATATGTTGCCCTAGTCTAGGTGGTGTGGTTTCTTTCATGTAATTTCCCTCTGAATCTCTCACATTTAATCTCAAATGCTCCAGCTGTACACCAGGCTCTCTTTCTGAGCTGACCGGCCCTTGGCACTGCTTGCTAAGTTCATTGCCGGATCTTGTAGTCTTTTATGTATGTAAGAGCTTCAAAGACATATGATTAATGAGTAAAGGTACTGATTAAAAGAGAATTTTTTTTGGCACAATTATTACTTTCAGTAGTTGATAGAGTGTATTGATAAATTGTTTTGCCTTGCTGATTGTGGAACTCAAAAGTAAATTCTAAAGAAGGAAAGTGCTTCATCAATCACATCTTATTACACAAACATCCCTACTTCTCTGCTTTCTGTCCAGATGCAGCTCCTTATTTCTAGCAAGCATCTTCCTGACATATCGATCTAACTCGCCTAATGGATTACTAATCAGTTTCTGATCCCTGCTTCTCCACCTCAGTAAGAACTCAGCAGATAAATAGTACTTTGTTTTAAAGTCTGTGAGAATACCAGAGGATATTTCATTTTTAATTACCAAAGGCATGTGATAAACTAAAATTTAATTACATAAGTAACCACTGATAGTAAAGGAATGATTTGGTTATTCTCTTATTCTAATCATATCGCCATTCTATGTATTTTAAATAGGAAACTGTCTTGTCAGTTCTAGGGTAATCTGATGCTTTCCTGGCTTCTTGAAACATATTTAATGGACTACTATAATTTTATCCTAAAATTCATTTAAAAATTTGAATTTTATAAGTATGTTGTGTCTTATGCATTAAAAAGTATTAAGTGAATAATAATATTTGTCAATCTTGGGTTACCTTGTTTAGAGGCTTTAAAATATAGTAAGTATCAGCCTCCAGGGGAGTACAATGTAAAATTGTATAGTTCAATGTTTACAGATCCCTTGGTTATTTTATCATTCAATATCCAAGATGATATTGAACATGTTTGTGTGGCTTATAAATATTTAAAGGTTATTTGGGCTATTGATAAATGATTGCATTCTGGTTCACTTTCTTTAGTGATAATCTATTCAGAAAATAATTACTATGTTAGAAAATAATTAATGGTTCACTTTTCTAAGATTTAGATCAGGAAAATAGGAAGTATTAGTTCAGGGAAAAAAACTAAAGTTAAAAACTAGAAAGTTCTCAGTGCTTAGACTTTTTATGCTATTTAATATACTTGAGTTTCTTTAATAATCCTGTCCAGCAACTTTGTTTTGTAAATTAACCATACCTGGTGACCAGTTGTTTAATCTGTAATTTCCTGACACCCCTAAACTCTCACACAGTTATGCCCCACTCACCCATGGTCATGGTTCTGAGAAATGTGACGTTAGGTGATTTTATCGTTGTGTGAACATCATAGAGCACGAACCTGGATGGCACAGCCTTTTGCATACCTGGGTTGTACGATATAGCCTTAGTGCTCCTGGGCTACAAACCTGTATAGAATGTCACTGTATTAAATACTGCAGATAATTGTAACACAGTGGTATGTAGACCATTGTAACACAGTGGTACTTGTGTATCTCAACATATCTCAAATAGAAAAGTTACAGCAAAAATACCTTTTACTGTATAAAAGGTATAATAGGTAAAAAATAGTTTACCTGTGTAGGGCACTTACCATGAGTGGAGCTTGCTGGACTGGAGGCTGCTCTGGGTGAGTCAGTAAGTGAGTGTGAGAGGATGTGAAGGCTGGGACATGACTGCATACCACTGGAGACTTTGTAAACACTGTACACTTAGGCTGCACTAACTTTACAAAACAATGGGAGAATAAATCAAGCACAAGAGAAAACGATGCAGTCAAGAGGCAAGACGGATGAGGCTGCTGCCGGCACACCACGGCTACTGTTTTAGAGCAAACTTTTTTACAAGTAGAAAGAGTACACTCTCAAATAATGATAAACAGTGGAGTATAGTAAATACATAAACCAGTAACATATTTATTACCATCATCAAGTATTACAGACGTAGATACCTACTTGTATCTACTGTACTTATACAGGACTGGTAGTGCAACAGGTTTGTTTCCACCAGTGTCACCACACACTCCTGAGTAAAGTGTTGTGCTGTGACGTCTGGGGGGCTGCAGCATCCCTAGGCAGCAGGAATTTGTAATCTTAGGGGACCACCATCTTATATGTGGTCTGTCACTGAGAGAAACATCCTTATAAGTTTAAGTGACTTTCAAAGAGATTCGAAGAGGCCTGAAGCTCAACCACATCCCATTTAGTAGGATTAGATTACCTAGAGAGGTGGAATCCAGGTCAGGGCATATTTTACTCCCTACATCCTACTACCCTTAGCTGATTCAGTGTGCAGACAGGTGTGAGAACTTGTGATGGAGGGGGCATTGTTTCCTCATGCCCAGAGGAGTGCATCCTCCCAGGGGCCTGGGCTCCATTCTTTATTGTCCTTCACCACTGATTTTCTTGAAGAGTCATTGTTTCTGTCGAAAAGTGAATTTAGTTCATTCACTTTAGGATATTAGTGAATGTACATGCTTGTCATTTCTTTTTAGAAAATCATCTTGTTCTGTGCTACTTTAACTTGGATTTTCCATTTTCTCTCTCTCTCTCTCTTTCTGCTATCTCTACCCCATAAATGACAACTTCTTAGAGCAACCATAATTCTAAATTGTGTACATAAACTTGAGTTAAGAATATTTCATGCAAGCTATAAATTATACATTAATAATATGATCCTAAGATAAAAGTATATGAAATCAATATTTAACATCCTGGTTCATAGCTCCATAAATTTATAATCTCTCTTATCTCTTGAGCAATAAAAGACTGTGGGATTGATCATAAAGTTCAAAATTCTACAACATGTTGCGTGATTTCGGAAAATCATGTTTATCTGACATTATAAATGTAGTAAATATAGATTTAATTGTAATTATATTCAATTATACTTCTCATAAAGACAGTTTGAGTAGATTAACAACTAAATGACACCAGGCTTGTTAAGAACTATTACAATACTTGTCACTAGAGATCCCCATTAAGCTCAGGGCCTCTTAACTGAACTGTTAAAAAAAAAAAAAGCAACATTGCACTCTAAACCATTTAGTTACAACTTATATCATAAGACTATAAGTTGCTGCGGAGTTGGACTTGCTTTGTTGCTTGGCATGTATCTGAACCTCTTCTTAGGCTATTTTTTCCCTTCGTTTTCAATTAGAACTTTCTGGTCACTTCACTGCTTCAATCTTTCATGATTTTCTTCCTTCATCTATTTTCCCGCTGGTTACTTGTTTCGGTAACAGTCATTGACTTCCACTTATGTCACAATTTCTATCTGAGTTAGCCCTCCATAAACATTCTTTGTGTATTTACTCTTGCTTTGTGTTTACTCTTTCTAAACTACTCTTCTTATCTGGGGGGGGCGGGTGCGGGGGGGGGGAAGTGGTGCCAGCGTGATCTAATGACTGTCTCGCGAAGGCAGAGAAGGCCAGGTACTGTCCTAACTGCCTGCTATGGCACTTGTCCTCTACTTTGAAGGCCAAAGAAACACTCCAGTTTTGGTGCGCAGGTTTAAATAGGTCCTGACAGACTGAGTGGCAATAATTAAAATCCAAACATGACGTAGGTAGACACCAGAATGATAATTTATTAATTTACTATAAGAGATAACTGTTAAGAGAATGGAGTAACTAAAAACCTATATGGTCAACTCATACAGTTTCTGTAGTCAGTGGAAGAACCTGGCAGAAAAGACCTTACCACAGTGATTAAAATCATCATCACCAGTAATAGAGAAAATTGATATCAATGCCCTCCTGATACAATCACTCAAAAAGACAGAACAGAGTACTGTTCTACCAAAAATGCATGCACATGATCGAGTCATGAACAAATATCACATAAAGCCAAATTGAGGGCCATTCTAACCAATAAGTGATGTATGCTATTCAGATGTCACTGTCATGGAAGTATGAGGACAACAGGAGGGTACAGAGACAGAACAACTGAATTAATGCTTGATCTGGGATTTTTGTAGTCATCCTAAAGGACATTGCTGGGATAGTTAATGAAATTGGAATGTTTGCAGAATAGGTGGTAATACTGAACCAATGTTAATTTCTTGATTTTGATAATTGTACTAAGTCTAGAAAAGAAATACACACTGAAATATTTAGGGCAAAGGGCTATTAGGTCTGCAACTTATAATCAAATAGTTTACAGAAAATTTGGGGGTGGGGGGGAAGGATGGAAGGGTGAAGCAAATATAAAATACCGACGTAACGTTGAGTGAGAAGTGTACAGGAATTCTCTGTACTATTCTTGCAGCTTTTTGGTCATTGTGAAATGATATAAAAAGTAAATCTAAAAGCCATCAGCTCTTTTTACCCATGCTCCATACAGGCAGCTGGTGACTGGAAGAGAACACTGGAGGTCCTCCTGGTGAACCTCGGTGTCTCCGTGTGATAAGACACGCAGAGACCTGGTCTCTGTATCTTTCCTTGTCTCCCTGTCCTCTTCTTTAGACACACAAATACAGTCATCAATGCCACCATTTTCAATACTGAGGTAGCCCCAGCGAGAGCCACATCTTGGTCACAGAATTAGAGGAGAACCTTCAGCCTCTTATAAATTACTGTTTAGTAGTGTGGCTGCTACCTTTAGGAAAAATGCCCACCTCTTAATTTCAATTTTAATAGTTTAATGTTTAGGGGACGAGTGGGTTAGGGAGGGGAGAAAGGGGAGGGGGTGGGAGAGGAGGGGGGGAAGCTAAATATAAGGTGATGGAAAGAGAAGTCACATTAGGTGGTGAACTTATTATACATCAAGTTGACAATGCACTGTAGAATTGTATGCCTGAAACCTATGTAATCCTTCCTAACAGATGTCACCCCAATGAGTCTAACAATAAAAATGAATTTAAAAAAAAATAAAGTTTTTCAGAGAGCAATCCCCAATTCCAAGTTTGGGGGGATGATCTCCAAACATCGATGCAATTTTTACTTTCCTGTCCTTCAGGTAGACTAAATACTGTATCTGGCAGCCCCAGTCACTGTTAAGCTGCTTAAATAGTTAAGACCCAGAGCCCCCCACAGCTCTACAGTCCCTTTTTATTTCCATTCTCTTTGTCCCTGGTCTAGTTCCGGGCATATGCAAGCCTTCTCCTTCAATAGCATTTATTATAGTCACATTACCCTAAAAGTAAATGCTTTTAGTGAACAAACTAATGTGCTATTCAGCAAGTGTTCTCAAATTATAATGAACACTTCCATTTTAATGAGGTTTCCTCAAAGTGCAGCCCTCCCTATAAATTACTTAAAATGACACAGCACCTGTGTTAGAAATCCAGTCCAGCCTATGTTAGGCATGCACAAAGGAGAGCTTATTTCCCTCATTTCTTTTCCATAAAAGGTAAGAATTGCTGGATAAGCCACTTTAATAGCAGAGGAAGTAGCAAATTGATTTTTTTGACAGGATTACTGAAGAGAATGATGGGGAGTGGGTGGAACTGACTGAGCAAAATGAGAGATGAAAGATAATAGCCCGGAATAAGCCAGGAGTGCTGATGGTGCGCGTTGGGTACAAATTAGAATAGCAGGAATGCCAGTTGTGAAATCACTGGGAGGAAAAGAAACTATCTTTATGTGGATTTTCAAACCAAATTAGGTTGAGTAGCTTGAATTTTATAATTTAAGGCTTTTTTTTTTGGTGACTGCGATGGCATTCACTCCGGAAAACAAAATATAGCATATGTCAAATATCATCTTGTGGGACAAAGGACTTTAACCCAAGAATTGGTGGGAAGAACACCAGTTCTTAATTAGAAAATAAAGAGAAAAGCTTTAATGTTGTCTCAGTAAAAACTGTGAGGACCAGTTGAGAATAATGGTACAGAAAGAAGGAGAGAGATGGGATGCAGGGGCTCCAACGTGGGGGAAAAGGCACTTTAATAACTGGTACTTTGGGGAAATAGTTGTCTGAAACACTTTGCAAATTTGGTATGAGTCAGACTCACTGATAGGAAGTTCAAATCCCAGAATTATTAAATATTTAGGATTTGAATTAATCACATGAAATGGCTAAGAAAAAGAGAATAGAGTGGAACCAATTTTACTCCCACTCATGATGAGGGGGAACTGCTTGCTTGACTTTTCCTCAGAATGAGGGAAGTTACATTCTTTCTGTCTTTTGCTTAAAATGTCCGATTCGTGATCCTATTCAGCAGGATTTCCCCAGTGAGTCCGGGCCAAAGTTGTGGCCATTTTTGCTCTGGGGAAATAGTGATTCTCTGGATTCAGCAGACTCTGCTCAGCCATCAAAAGCAATTTTTAAAAGGCTGTTTGGTCTGGGGCCATGTTGCTTCCATGTGGTCAGAGCTGGGTTCACACTTTGGCTTTGATTTTAATCAGCAAATGTTTTTATCTTCCTTCCTGTTACTACGTTTGCAAACTAACCTACATTTGCGCCTGTTATCTGCTTCCCTTTGTAATGAAGAGGTAGTATTCCTCTTATATTCATGCCCATTATCTCCCTTTGGGTTAGGATGCCGCTTTCCTCACTTTCTCTGAGAATGCACACAGTATTCTCCTTTCAGTGTCATCTACAATACACAGTACTTTTCTCTGCTGGATCATCTATCAGCCTAGTAACAGGCTGTCTTATCTCCTGTTAAATTAATTAAACATGGAGGCCATTAGACTGAGCTGCTTCTCATACCTTAGATGCCTACATAGGCAATCCAAAACCTAAGCCTGTAAATGCCTCAAGGTTAAGAAATCAAAACCTAAAACAGCCAGTCAAAAACAGCCAACTAGGCTTTTCCAAAACAAGAAATTATGAAGCTCTAGCCAATCAAATCATTTTCTTGTTTTGCATTCACCTTTTCTCTATAATAAAGTGTCTCCTCTAACTGCTATGAAGTGCTCCTGACTTCTTATTTGTCAATACCCCTTTCAAATAATTTTTTTTTGCACCAATAAACTTCTAAAACTCTTTAATATGAGTATGCCTCAGCTTATCTTTTAACATATCGATGTTGGAAAGGTCCTCACTTGCTTGCATAACTCCCCATTTCTCAGCTTGGATGAGGTTCCACAGAGGGTGACCATAGAGAAAGAAGGTAAAAATTTAATACTGAGGCGAAATCTAGGGTTTGGGAACATGGGGAGGATCCAGCAAAAGAACACTAAGAAAAAGTGGGCTAGTCAAGTAGAGAAATAAACAAAAATTAGTGGTGACCTGAAAACCGACTGAAGAAAGTGTTTCCAAAAAGGAAGTGGGGTTCCCTGGCGGTGCAGTGGTTTCCACGCTCTCAACGCCACGGCCTGGGTTTGACGCCCAGCCAGTGAACCACCCCCCAAAAAAGACTCATTCAAAAAGGAAGGAGCAACTGTCCATGCTCCTGATTGGCTGAGGAAGTTGGAAGCAAGAACGTGTAACATTGGATTTGACAACCTGGAAGTCATTAACGACCCCTACAAAGGAAGCTTCTGCCCGGAGGTGGAGAAGAAACTTCCATTGGAATGGGTGAATTGGGGCGGAGAATCAGAGACAGAGAGTGTCAACAAGTGCTTTAAGAGTTTAATTGTAAATTAATCTCATTGCTTTAAATATCTGAAAACTTATGACTCCCAAGTGTATATTTTCACCTTCTACCTTTATCCCCGACTAGTACCTCCTCCCAGGTTTTCCCTCAGATCAAAACTGTTCGTCTTTGGTTCTTCTATACTCCCTGGTCAAGCTATAAACCAATCTTATGGGTCTATTTGGAAAATGTACCATGAATTCAACCACTTCTTAGCAACTCAGCTGCTCTCTCCTCACTCCAAGCCAGGATGGCCTCTCATTTTGATCATTATAGTAGCCATCCCTTCAGTCTCTGCTTCCACCCACTCCATCTATTTACCACAGTGATCCTTTTAAAATGGCATGTCATTCCTCCCCCCAAAACCAATGAATGGCTTTCTGACCTCTTTCTGAACCTCCCCCAGACAGTGCGTTTGTGGTCCACCTTTTCCCACTTACCCATTTCCCTCCAGCCATGCTAAGGACGTTGCTAGATATAGAACATGCCAGGCATTCTCCTGCCTTCAGGCCTTGGCATTTGCTGTTCCTCTGTCTGGATCATTCTTACCCCCAAATGGATTTGCATAGCTCATTCCCTCGTCCGTCGCAGTCTGCTTTCTGAGAGGGCTTCCTTAACCATCCAGTATAAAATTGCACTCCTGCTCATCATCATCACAATTACGCTTAACCTGTTTATTTTACTTCATTTATACCCATCACCCAGTGACATTTGATATTATGTGATTATTGTTTCCGACCTCACTAGTATGTAAATTCCCTAAGAAGTTTATTCTCCTCGTTATTCTCTGAACCTAAAATAGTAGGCATTAAGAATAATAAAATAGTAGGCATTAAGAATAAAGAGGATAAATCAATAAAAGAGTTATGAATGTTTTAGGAGTCAATGCCTTATAAGCATTTCTGTTCAGGTGAAACTTTTGCTTATTAATAGTAACCTGATAAAATTACAAAGGCTTAGCTTGCTGGAGTGATTTGTATTTCAGAGGAAAGTTTGTTGAATTTTTTGGTATCCCTCCAGTCCAGTAAGTAGGTGACTGTTCCCTCTTTTATGCATACAGCTAGTTTTATCTATTGCCAAAATTAAACTTTATTTTTGGAAGACTTTCATTTAACTTGAAATTATTTTGCACATTGCAATGGAAACAAATTACTGTAAGATGACTGGTCACATGGCTGCTAACACTCCAGGCCCTTCTTTCTTAGCTCCTCCCAATCACCTGCTAATGGACTATTTAGAATGGTCTCTGAAGAGGAAAATCTTGTTTGAAAGCAGGCCTCACTGTGATTCAGAGGTGATAAATGTGCCTTTTGACTTCTGGTCCTCCCAGAGGCATAGTGTAATTTGTTTAATCTCCTATTTGGTTGGTGACCAAGTGCAATCCGTTTTCCATTTGAATCTCACTTGGTTTTATGATGCAAGGATTAAGGTATCTATTGAAGGGTTGTTGAAGATTAAGATATCCTTCCCAGGAACAGAACAAAACTATAAAATATAAAACCTCTCAAGTCACTCTTATTCTAAAGCCACACTCGTATATATAAAACTTATTTGTACAGTTGGTGATATAAAAAACAACAGTGATACCTACTTTAGCCTTGAATGTTCTTCCTTTTTCTTTACTTTCTCCTTTTCATGAATCAAATATATGGAACTAATTTACCACATTTGCCTCAGTTTTTCATGTACCTTGCATATTAGATTCAACCTGAATTCCCATCAGAACAATTAAAGAGTTTGTCTTTTATAATGTGTCAATTGTTATAATTTAAATTTTAAGAGATACTTTCCAGAGAAAACTTGAAAGAATTTTTGTTTTTCTTCTTCCAAGAAAATCTTATTATTGAGAGTTAGTGGACATACACCTTAACACTTTCTAAATTTGATGGAAATGTTTGGCAGTAACTTAGATGCTAGTGCTGATAGTAATTTCAAACCTTGTAATTACAATATTTGTCTAGTACAACTTGTGTTCACATGGTCATGTGATGGGTTAATTAATGTGTGAGCATCTTTGTGAGTACTGATCTTAACTACCATCTTACCTTTAAAAATAAACCTGTAAGAGGTGCTTAACTTCTACTAAAGCAAATATAAAGTAAGTGTAACTCGCCTAATTCCTAAGTGTTCTCCCTACCATCAGCTTTTTCCCTTCCTAAAGTATCTTGCTTGGCTGGGTAAATCTCTTTTTAAGAAATTGTTTTTGCACGTTATGTCACTATTAAAGGACTTAAATTGTTTTATATTTCTAACAGAAGTCAACTCAAGCACACACACACACACACACACACACACACACACACCTGCACACACGTCCTACTCTAGAAGAGGCAGTGGGCAAGGCTAGCAGAAAAGTACAAAAATAAGATCTGGTTCCTATCCTCAAATACAATTGGATAAGAGCTAAATATGAAATCTTTATATTTGTGGCTTTTAAAATCTGATCTCTAAAATGTCAGCTTACTCTCCATGAGCATGCTTTGTGCACCCTGATTACCTGAGTAGGTAAATTTTTTTCCTTGTCCTTTTCCCCGATGCCTTTCCTTGAAGGCCTGCTCCAATTTTGGCCTCTTCTTAGCATGTGCCTTGATCTCTAGTCTACACAGATTTCCCCTTCACTTTTGGTGTCGTGCATTCATTTGCTAGTCAACTTTTTATTCTTGTTATTCGTTTATTCTTTTTACTCTTTCCAAATTGCCTGTGATCTTTCTAAGGACAAGAACTGCACCTTGTTTATTTTTTATATGTCTCAAACATAGAAAATATTCAATATTTGTTCCCTTCTTAGAGTTTGTAATTTTACATTTTTTTTCATAAGTGGAACTTTTAAAGTTCTAAGTTCTTTTAACTTTCTATGTGGCTGAGTCTTTAATGTAAACAATAAAAAGTCTCCAGGTTCACTTACATAGGTATCACAGCACATTCTTAGAGATTGACTGACATGAGCACTATTTGTGTTGTTTATAAATGATGCATACTTAAAAGTGAAACTGTAAGTGGTAAGGTAGAAGGCAGTCTGGTTCAAGTGTTACCAGTTGGTAT
This sequence comes from Lyroderma lyra, assembly GCA_004026885.1. Lineage (NCBI taxonomy): Eukaryota > Metazoa > Chordata > Mammalia > Chiroptera > Megadermatidae > Lyroderma > Lyroderma lyra. The sequence goes on along the minus strand of PVJL010001577.1, from coordinate 198,146 downwards.
TTCTTTGTTTCCATTCTGGATTTTCAGTCTCTGAAGTTCTCAATTGATAGGTGCTAAGCATGTTCACAAATTTATTCATTTTTAAAAGCAGATTCTGCCCGAGATAGTCTTTTCCTGGAAATTCCCACTCAGGAAAAAAAAAAGGTATTGTTTAGAAATTTGGTGAATAGGGTAGAAATAAAGGAAATCTACTTTAAGGACATCTTTTATTAAGTGATGATACCCTGAAGAGCTTTCCTTCTCTGATTCACCTGAAATCATTACCTGGGAACTGAACCCAGGAATGATTAATTTTAATTTTTCAACTCTAATTTTCCTAAATCCTTTTTGCGACCACTACTTTGGATTTGCACTGATTATAATTCCGTGCTCTCACTGTAATGCATCTTTATAGTCTACTGCAGTGTCTCTGTTTCACACCATGTCACTTTTGGCTCATTGCAGGTGGTTTGCTTATCACCAACAACATTGTGGAGTAGATACCTCTGAACCGGTCTTCAGGGGACTGCTAATCCACTCTATAGATGGAGTAATTTTAGTATCCTTACCCATCTCTAACTGCTGTTGTGTACTTTACTTCTACATCAAGCCACTGACTAGAGAGAACCTATTTTAAAAATGATTTGTACATATTTATTGGTAAGGAATATCATTTTTTGCAAGAAGTGAACTTCAGACTTTTTAAAAGCGAATAACTTGGTTTGCATTCTTGCTTCTTAACAACTGCTAGGACATTTGAATGACAGCATGCTTTGTTTAAAAAAACAAAAAAAGAAAGAAATGAACCAAGATGTATAATCTCTAGTAGTGGATAATAAGAAGACAAGTTCAAACATGTAACTCTAACAATAAATGAAAGTAGTTGAGAAGTTGAGGGATGAGAACCACTCTTGTTAGTGTTAAACGGTGTTGATTATTTCTTCCTTTAGCAACAGTGCTTATCACATTAAAAGATAAACTCAGGAGAAGTTTTTTTTAATCTTTCAATTGTCAAGATTGGATATATAAATATTAATTGCTTATTTCAGTTGGACATTGTGTTATAAAAGAAGTCTTAGATTTTGACCCTCTCACTGTATGTCATTGGCAAATAAAACAAATAAATAAAATCAATCTTTGAGGAGCTTCAGTAAAAGAAAATCCCCCTAAATATAAATAAGATTAGAACAGAAAAAAATGAACTGACTACAGTTGTTTAAAGCCAACTGAAGAATTCCTTTTCATGTTTCAGCAGGATTCTTTCTCTACTATATGAGGTATTTAAAGTATAAGTAATGAAATCAAGTGGAGGCTGGGACAGGTAAGACATCAAGAAGCACTTCTATAAATGATGTACCAGTTTTAAGTGGTCATACATGCAGATGTACAGTTTGCATAGTGTGTCTTCTTTGAGTTTGTTTGACCCAAAGGAGGAATCAGTGATATAAGGAGATCTAAATAAATGTGAGATGATTTCGGGAAAAGTATTTTGAATTAGTTATCATTATTCATTTAGTTGTCATTGTAACAGACCTTACAATACTATTAATTATATCTTCACAAATATCTTATTTCATCAAACAACTCATAAACCATTGAAAACTTTCCATAAATTTTATTTCTTTCTATTTCTTTTATATATAGAGAAGAAATTTGTAACGATTCTGTGTTAATAAATATATTTTGAATTTTCGATTGAGGAAGGAGATGTGTGGTTTAAAATATATATATATATATATATATATATATATATATATATATATTTATATACTACTTGAATTAGCAATTTACAAAGAATAAGAACATAATTGGATACACTGTAAGTCTAATTTTGACATATTTCTATGGCTACCTAAGGGCCTACTATAGATGTTATAGAGTGATATCACTTCATTTTCTGCATGCAGAAGTACTAGTTAGCAAAAGGCTCCAATTAACAGCATAGTAAATAATAGGATTGATTTTATCGTGCACATAAACTGATGACTAATATGTGTAGGTATTTGTTATATAGTCACGTTCTTCACAGTTCAAGATGTGATACATCATATAAGCATTAAATTAGGCAAGCATGTAGAAAACAAGTTAGGAAAATTGTGTTAATAAAATGACTTACAATTTTTTTTTGTAAAAGTATCAGGTGAAAATAATTAAAATGTAATGATTTCTATGAATTCTTATATTTTATATATTTTTGAAAAGACAACAGAAATTAGGAAAAATGTTCTATTTTCCCAAAAAACTTCTAAAAAGTCTAATTTTATGGCTGTTTCTTCCTTAAAGCACATATAAATTATGAGAAACAAGAAGCTTTGAATGACGTTGTTTGATATTGCATTACTGAACATTTATAAGACCCATAGAAGGAATACAGAGCAACTGAAAATTTCTGTGTAAATTATTTTGTTAATTTATAAATAATGGAAATAGTGACTTATAAATTACTATCGATAAATATATGGTCATCATTCACCATATTTATAAGAACAGAGATAATGACATACAGCTCTCTATTGATGAGTTGAAAAGGAAGAAATATAGTATATTGGGATTGAATGTGCTATAATAAAGTTTCTTCTTTCTTACATGCCTTCATGTATATCCCCCTTTTGTTCTGAATTTGTTGAAAGTTTATAATAACATATTTTGTGTATATAAAATTATAAATTCATGTTTTTTTAGAACTCTCAAAACCCTCTAAGCAAACCTGTTTTCCATAATAGCATTCAGCCCAACAAGCTTAGCTATTGTTTGTGCAACGGGAGCATCAGGCTTAGTGCTCTACAAATGACTCTTAACTTAGGGAAAATATCCTACATTTGGCCAAACTCTGTGTGAGGACCAAAATTGTTCCTCATTCTGCCCTGCGGCTTGCCCTTGACATCTGTCTCCCTCCCTCTCTCCTTTCTCCTGTTAAATTTCAGATTTCCTTAAAAAACTCACATGGTTCTTTCAGGTCCTTAACCATCACCCTCGTTGTGTTGATTTACACCTTTTCAGCTTATTGAGAGTATCTTTTCTAAAGCTTAAGACCTGGAAGCCGACACACCTCTTGGTGGTGTCAGCAGCATCCGGAGGGGCTCAGTGTGCCATGCTGTGTCATTTCTCTTAGGACGGAGGGAATCACTGAAGATTTCTAAGTAAAAGATTAGCATGTTGGTATTTATATATTTACAAAAATCACTTCGGCTAGTTAGTGGAAATTAATTAAAGGAAGTGGGGACGAAGGCAGGGGATTTTGAAAGGGGCCCCCAGCAAGAAAAGATGGAGGTGGCTATGAGAATGGGCTGAAAAGGGCAAATTGAGACAGTTTGTGCAGTAAGGGGATAGGACTCAGTGGCTGGTTTGCTAAAGGAGATGGCGGGGAGGTGCAAGCGAGAGATTCATGAAGACTGCAAGATTCTGGGCTGGGTGTCTGTACGTGGTGGTGTCATTAACCTTAAAAGGCCCCATAAGAGGAGGAGGAGAACAGGGGACCTTTAAGTGTGGAGAGCAAACTTGAATAACGGGAGGGTCTGGGGATGAGCTGAGTTTGGGGTGTCTGTGAATTGTTCTGGAGGACATGTGTTTTGTAGGAAAAAGATGTGTGGTTCTGATGGTTGGAAGTATCATTAAATGGTTTTGCATATCCTCTCTGCAGAATAGGAAATAGAATTCAACATCCCCAGATTTTGCAGCTGGGCTCCATCCTGAAAATAGGATAAAAAGAGACAGAATGAAAAAAAGCACATATTATTTTATCTACTGGAAATCCAAATCTCAAATAAGCTGATGATTTGGGAGCTTAGGCGACTTGGAGGCATCACTTCAAATAAATTTTCCTCACAATTCTGTTTGGAGTCACGTCCCCTTCTGTAAAGAAATACTGGTGTGGGTGATAGTGCTAGAAATGAGTAAGCTAAAAGATGATTTTGAAAAGCAAAATCCTCTGCAAGTCTCACTGAGTCTAAAAGGATTTGGGTCAACTAAGATGAAAAATTTGGACCATGGGCCATCTGTTCTTACTTTTAAGTGTCTTACAGAGATGTGCAAAGGTGTTGATGCCTACAACTCTTGCCTGAGACTGTCAGAGACACTGTCCCTTGTCACCTCACATCTCAGCTGGCTTCATGGAGTAGGTCCAGTGGTCCTGATCCAATAACATAATCTTTTAGATGTGCTACGATGTGAAAATTGTTGGGAAGCATTTTTGTAAGATATGTTTAAAGCCAACATTTATTCAATGACAAATACTGATTAAAGTCTTACTATATTCGACGTACATTAGGTTCCTTTTTACAGATTTTCATAACAAAAGAAAAACCCTAAATTAACAATAGTCAAATTGACATTTTGAGATAGAATAAGAAAACATTTATTAAGGCATCATATATTGTTCTTTTCATTTAACTAACTACATTTTGAATTCTTTCCATTTAAGTACAAGTCCCAAGGGGACAAAGGACATCTTCATGTTTAACTTTTTCTATAATTTCTCAAATAGTTCTTTAAGCAAAGCATTTATTCAAATGTTTTGTGAATTAAGAAATAAGATAATCTCAGACTTATTCATCCATTAATCTGTCCATTGAATAAATATACATGAGTTTTAACTGAAAATGATACTAGTAGAGTTGTAAATTTAAAGAACCTCCTCTTCAGTTCTGAGCAAATGCTTTCCTCTCAGGGACACACATGGAAATAAGGCTGATAATGCCATCAGGTGTGCTAATAGGCACCGGGAGGAAGTGTGTCTGGAGCAGAGAAGACGTTCAGCCAAACGGTGGGGAATCACAGGAGCTCTCTCTTCTTTCTGTTAAGTCCCAGCTTTGATGGTTTCCTTTTATCAATATATATTTTTTTCAGTTTCAGAACAAAGTCTATATTTTCAATATTTCATTTGGCCAATATTGTGCAAAATAGATTATGGTGGGGGTACACTGGATACTTGGCAGCTGATGATCCCACCACTCACAGGTCACACAAGTGCAGTCTTTTTTTTATTGTTAGACTTAATTGAGGTGACAGTGGTTAACAAGAATTATGTAAGTTCCAGGTGTACAATCCTACGGTGCATCGTCTGTGTGTTGCATTTTGTGTTCATCACTCAGAGTCAGTTCTGTTTCCATCGTCATATGTTTGACTCCTTCCTTCACTCTTACCTGTTTTCCCCTACCAATATCTAGATATTTCTTTTCTTTTTTGTTTGTTTGTTTTTAACATTTTCAACCACTCTGGTGGAGGAAATAAGTGAAACTGGCTTTACCCGCCGGGCTGGGGAAGGACCCTTGTTGCCAGTGAGCAAAACCCTCACTCTTGCTTTTGGCAACTACCCACTTAAGTAGTTGGGTGTGGAGATGCTAACTGAGAGATTCTGGGAAAAAAATACCCCAGTTTTATTTGGTGGAGCAGCTGGACATGTTCCCACTGCTTCCAGCACGGTGGCAGGAGAATGTGAAGTCTGGATCAGCTGGGATCTTCCTATTGTGAAGGAAGTCAGGCAAGGGACAAGGCTGACCTAGGAGGAGGGCAGAGCTGAGAGAGCAGAGAGAAGCAGGTCCATGGTGCCTTTCTGGGTCACGTCATGACTGAAGTCAACGCCGAGTGTGTACATTTATTTTATCCATTTTTTTCTTTTTTTTTTCCTTTGCATCATTGGAGTCAGATTTGCTACTTCTAAACAAAAGTGTCATAACCAACAGTAACATCTTTGGAATATTTCCTCCAGGTGTCTTATTTTTTTTGCTCACATCCTAGGCCTACAAGACCTCCTGATTTATAGACTCTGGACTTACAATCCAGTCATCTCTGGGCTGTTGTTTGTGAAATGTTGATCTGATCAGTATTGTTCTCCCTTCCGTGTCACAGAGACACTCCATTTTGACAGGGGACAGTGACGACTGCGGAACAGCACATTAGAGATGCGACGGGAGAATGAGATGTACTCTCTTACTAGGCATCCTGCAACACAGTGTTATGTATTTGGGAACTTTGTAACCCCAGAAGCTTTAGCTTCTAGAACGCGACTTTTTGTGAATACTTCCAGCTCATAGTTTTTGGGCTTTGACTGAGGATTGGAAAACTTTCTGACAAAGCCTGTTGTAGACAAAATTGCAGACCTGCTCCACAAATTGTTAAATTATAGCCTTTGACTTAGCCATTTGTCATGGAAAGGGGTGGCGACTATTTTAATAACTTAAAACCAAACTGTCCTCTTAGAAAAAGATCAGACAGTCCATGATTAGCTAGTCTTCCTTTCCAATTTGGTGGCCTCTGAGGAGACCTGAGAGTGAATTCTGTATTTTTTTTTTTTTTTTTGCTAGCGATATTCCTCTATTGGATATGCCCAGAATTCTTGTTTCTTGTAAAAAGAGACATGTTAAAACCCTCTTCCTTTCCTTCCTCCGTTAACTACTTCTTCTTCTCATCTCCCTCTTCCCTTCTCATTCTAACAAACCCAGAGAAAATTTTTGCTGGAAACATCAGTCTGTCTTTCAACTTCTTATAACAAAACAAAACAAAACAAAACAAAACACCCCAATAAATTGACTACAAACCTATCCAACCAAATCTTTATTCATGCTTCACTTGTATCATCAGAGAACTGTGTCTAAAACACAAGACTGAGTGATCTGTTCGCCAGCTTCTCTATTGCACGTTTGTGAGATCTGGCCTTTAATGAAAAAGCTATTTTTAGATTTCCAAGCTACCTTTCCTTGCAAGATGAGGAAATTTGGACAAAGATCTTTTGTAATTTCCAGACTGTTTGTTCCCTTGTAACAGGGTCCTTCTGGTGTATTAGAACCTCATATACTTGACCAGACATGTTGTTAATATAATGAGTTGAAAGATCAGGTTTAAGAAGCATTTTGTTTCAAATGCCATGAGGGGATAAAGAGAAAAGTAATGAATTTCTTTGTGCTACAGTGAATTTAGAGTCACCTTCTAGACAATAACTTCTTAGAATTATTGTGATCTGTAAGACTTGAAACTGAAATGTCAAATTTACAAAAGAATCTCAAGATCCAATGTTTTTTTTCTCTAATACATTGAAATGCTGAATGCGGCTGTCACAGAGAGGTTTAGTGGCTTGTCCAATGTCACACAGAATGCAGTAGGAGAGAAGGAATTCAAATTCAAGACCTCCTGGTCCCAACAGCTAGGCCCTTACAAGAACAGGAGTTGCAGAGAATCACCGAGTACTTGCTGTACACCAGGCCCAGCTGCGCAGTCAGCGATCTCACAGTCACTTCTCTTACTTACAGTGAGAAGTGTGTCTTTTATTTCTGTGTGTCTTGTGCTTATACACAGTATTATCTCAATAACTATTAGTTTAAACAGACCCCTAATGGGCCTGAAGGGCAGGGTGAGATTCTGATACCTTGTGATGAAGATAAATGGGGATTTAAAAAAATTATGATAAGAACATTTAATATGAGATCTGCCCTGTTAAAAATTTTTAGGTGTACCATACTGTTTTGTGAGCTACAGGTGTGGTTGGTGGTACACAGCAGGTCTCTGGAGCCTTTTCATCTGGTAGAACTGCAGCTTTATGTCCATTGTATAGCAAGTCCTCACGTCCCTGGCCGCAGACACTGGCAAGGACCATTCTCCTTTCTGCTTCCGTGAGTGTGACTATTTTAGTTCTCTCATAGACGTGCAATCATGCAGTATCTGCCCATCTGTGACTGGCTTATGCCTCTCAGCATGCTGCCCTCCCGATTTCTCCACGGTGTTGCATACAACAGGACTTGGAGAAGTGGGGATTTTCCCTAAGAATGAATGTAGCTTTCATGCTGGTGCTCATACTCGGAGGTGGTGGCAGAGATCAGATTTCTCACTTTCTTCCTTAAGGAATCCTTTGATTTGGGGCTGGGCACCTGCAGAAGTGGTGTGTGCAACTTCCAGGCAATGTCCTTGAAGAGTAGGGGCACGCCCTTCCTTTCGGCCTCTGTCCTCCTACACGGAATGGGGACTGAATGGCTGGGGCTGCAGGAGCTGTGAGGGACACTGGAAGGTGCAGCACTAAGGGAGACGCTGTCTGCATCTCTGGTGTTACAAAGGGCTGTGCCTTTGAAGTATCTGGAGACACTTCAATGTGAGAGTGGAGGAAACTTCTATTTGTTTAAATCACAGTTATTTTTAAAAATACTATTCAGAGCTGAAATAAATCCTAACTAGTACGCATGTATCATTTCATTTAATCCTGGCAATAGCCGTCTGAGATAGGTAGGTACTATGATAATCTCTATTTATAGGTTAAGTATTTGAGGCCCAGAGAGCCTAAGTAACTTTCTCAGGGTGACACAGCTGCTGGTGGTAGAGCTGGAATTCCAACATCCCCTCTTAGGCGCTGTGGAGTATTCTTCATGTAAGATGAACCAGACAAAGAGAGTCCCTACTGGTCTAATGTCTTTAGTTAGGGTGCCTTTTTAATAGGAATAAATGATGGGTCTGACCTTTAGTAAACATTCAGCACAGAGCCCTTGTCACAGTCACATATACAATGGAGAAGACAAGACAGATGTTTTGGTTGTGATGTTTTTGACTTTGTTACTGAAAATCCAATTCAACTGGCTTGAACAACAAAGACATTTGTTAGCTTCCATGGAAGGAGATTCAGACAGAGCATGGTCTTCAGGGTTGGCTGGCTCCTCAGTTCAGGGATGTACACAAGTTCTTTACTCTGCTCTGTGGCCTACAGCATCAGCTTTATCCGGAACTTGGTTCTCCTTGTGGGAATGAGAAGGCTGCTTGTAGCAATCAGAATTACCCACTTTCTGACTCACACCTTGCAGAAAGAAAGAAGTAATTTCCTGATCTTCGTTTCAAAATCGAGGTAGCACTTTCTCAGGAGCTCCCCTGTCCAGTAGCAGTCGGTTGTAGATACAGTCTGAGGGAGATGTCACTATAAAATGATAATTGGAGCCGTGGGAGTGGAGGAGACACAGGGCTGCCTGCTGGCAGACACATCATTTGTGATGTTGACAAAAGGATACTCCCTGTGGTTCACATAATTAGTAATCTGCTCGGCATACCTCCCTCCCCCAAGTCCTGCATTGGGACTTCAGTTGTGACTAAATTCTCCTCCTCCCTTGACCGGGTGACTTTGTACAGGACACTCCCTTCATAACCAGATGTGGCAAGAGAGATGAGATGGTCTGAGGAAGGTGGACTGAGAAAAGAAGGGAGCCTTTCTTCAGGAGGATCTTTTCTTTCCCTTTCCTGGAGTCCAGAACTATAGTGATGCTCCTGCTATGACAGGTGCACAGCAGAGAGTGTCTGTCACCTCCCTCATCCTAAATGCTCCGCCACTATTAACACAGCCTAACATTGCATTTGACTTCTGGGGACCACAATAAGCTGCCCACTCATGTGAACTTGGATCCTAGGTGTTTCTCATAAGGGCTCCTCCTCAGATACGTCCCTTGCAGGCCAAGAGGTTCAGAAAAGTCTGTAAGTGTGAAAAAGAGACCCTGCAGTGGAGGCCAGAGAGTCTGGACAGTGGCCCATAAAACCAGATGCTTCAGTCTTAGAGTTGATGGATGATGTGTGGCTTGTCCCTATCCTGTCCATTTATGAGTGAGAACCTTTCTTGAGTTATACTTGAGGGTTTCTGTATGCGTTTAAACTTGTGGCCCAATTTCAGCATCTGGAAGGTATTCAGCAAGTAAGACTTTGCTGTATGGAGGGGAATTGTTCTACCTGTTCCCTGGACCTCGGTCTGGGAAGCAGTGAAATGCCCAGAACGCACTGCTCCCCGGACCCTGCCTGCCTTCCCCACTATGCTTGCCTCACTGGCAGTCTGCTCCCAGGATGCACTGCTCCTCCACCTGCCCCCTCAAATTCTTTCTTACTTTCTTTTTTTGCAAAGGTGGGAGGGTGTGGGCTGGAAGAGGGTTTGGGCTGCAGGAGGTTGCAGTCTGTGCCCTTATAGATAAGGGGATGCCTGATGGCAATACTGGGAGAGCATCACTCTAGTAGCATCACAGCTGGGTTTTGTGCCTAAGGGCAGGCACTGGGGAAGGGATTAAGTTGCCTCTCCTTCCTCCCAGGCAGACAGTTTTGTTCTTTTTCAGGTCATAAACCCTGAGTCATCAAGAGATTGTGATTTCTAAATCGCTTTGTAAGATGCTGGGGGAGCAGAATTTCCTCCTAGAATCTGACAGTAGCTTGCCTGTCAATCATAGGTTTGGGTGTTTTGCAGTTTTCTCTTGATGTTGTCACAAGCACTTTAGGGGACATTTTGAGATACTGACTCTGACAGCACTGGCCAACGGTCATTCAAAACGGAAGTCTTATCCACAGTATTATGATAACAACATTTGTAAAGCCATTTAAAATAATTTTTCTGTTTAGAAATGAAAAGAACTCATCATTACTGGTTTGAGTAGATACCTATTTAAATGACTAACTCCACCTTAACTTAATTACTGATCTCCCTATTGGAAGTTAATGCATAATTTTAAAATCAATACTTTCTCTTCAACTGTAAGAAATTGCTATTAATACCTGGCTTCTATATAAACTAAAAGTATCTTCAGTGACCTTCCTGTTCCCATACTTTTTTATCAAAACTTCCCTCATACCAGCACTTATTGTATCATGGAATTCTCTCTTAGTAGATAAATATGGACTTGTATTGTTAATTAATTTTAAATGAGTAAGAATTTATTTCTCCCTCAACTAAATTCCTCAAAGCCTTGAATATACCAAGCCTCAAAGGCTGTAATATACTGAGATGTCTGGAAAAACCCCAGCCAGAAGTGCTTCTGTTTTTCATATTATATAGCTGGATACTTTCTGGACAGCCCTCGTGTGTGTGTGTGTGTGTGTGTGTGTGTGTGTGTGTGTATACACATACATAATTGGTTCTTCTAAAATATTAATTGCCTCTCCTTTTACACTTCTGTTGCCACTGGTTTCACTCTAGTTTCAATTCTCCTTCCTTCTTATCTGCACAATTATAATCCGTCTTTCTTATGATTTGTTCTTATTTCAATCTACCTTACATGATGTGGCCAGATCAGATGCATTGGGAACAATTCTCATTTTGTTACTCTCTTGCACAAAATGTTTTTTAAAAAAATCCTGACATTTCCCTAACAATAAAGTACAAAATCTTTAGCCAGATTTTTTTGAGTCCACCAGGTCTAATGACCTCGTGACTTATTTGATGTTTTTCTAGCATTTTGAATTGTTTGGTGAATTTTTTTTCCAAAACTTGTTTCTTCCTTAGCTTCTAGAACAGCATTTTCTCTCTTAATGCTACTACTATCTCTGTTAACTGCTTCTCAATCTCTTTGACCAGACCTCATCATGTCTCTCAAATGTTGGTATCCTCTAACAGGTGCTTAGCTCTTCTGTTATCTCCCCACATTTCAGGCTCTTCTTGGGGGGACCTAACTTTTATGTACACAGTGAAGACTGCAGCCTTAGCTACCTGGTTCCAAACTCTCATTTTCAGGTGCCTAGTGAAAAATCCATATGTCTCTGTCTTCCATTAAAATGACTTCTTCAATGACTGGAAGTAGTTTCATTATTAAATTTAGGGAAAAGTCCATTCTTCTTGTATGTAAATGATATATAAGCAATCTACAAATGGAAATCAAAACTCCATAAGAGATAAAGAAGACAGAAAGACAGTGGCAAGTGGGTTTTACTTTTGACTTTTGCACTTATTTGCCATATAACATTACAAATGTCATTAAAACTCCCAGGGCCTCAGTTTGGTGTCTTTAAAATATGGGCTAATCTAGTTGAGGCAGCTGGTATGGATGGAAATGGCCAAGGTCTGGAGTCTCATCTTGATTCTGTCCCAAATGAACAAAGTGACATTGGCAAACCATTCCACCTCTGTAATGAAATGAGACTGAAATAAGGAGATTGGATTAGTTACCCTTTCTTTTAAAAGACCTATTCTACATACCACTGTTTTATTGTAAGGGTCATAAAAGAATAAAAGTGTTCTGTAAACTGCTAGGTATCGTACAGGTCTAAGGTATTATTAATCAAGTTGGAGCTGAAAGTTCAGAACTGCTAGGCTTTTGAGTATTGTTAGGACCTATAAAGAAAGAATTGTTTGCATTCATGAACAAGTTTTCAGTTAAAAATAGAATCAATGAATTTCTGTTCAGCATCAGTATAATTACTAATGTTTATTGTTTACAGTAATTTAGTATTGCTAGCATAATTACTGATGATATGCTCCTAATATTGCATATTTAGTATATCTTACATTTACTAAGACTTTAGATACCATTGTTTATCATTTCTCTTACTTTTAGCAGGTTGGCTCTTAATAAGTATTAGTAAGCGTTTCTGTTTTAAATGAATGATTAAAGCAATTATATACCACAAATTGAGCACAATTAGAAGAAACACTTGAGATAGAAAAACATAAAAGTCTAGTAAAAGATAAAGGGAACTACTTGGTTCTTCCCTTTATCTTGTGACAGTGTAGCAATCTTGTGATATAGTAAAGAGATAAGTTACTGTATGACTAAGTATTCTCCAAAGTTTTCTGTTATAGGGGAAAAGGGATTCTCACCCTTCTAGTTTATGGGACTTCCTTGTTCATATTTTCTTGTCCACTCAAGCACGAGGTGAACGGTCAACCAAAGTGTTTTTTTTTCTTGTAGGCAATGATTATAGAAGGGATTTGAATAGCCACCCCTCGTCTTCGCAACTTCCAGTCACACCCAGAACGAACACACACACACACACACACACACACACACACACACACAAGTGAGAGAGAGAAAGAGAGAGAGCGCAAGCCTGTTTGAAAAAGAAATAAATTCATTTAGAAGTTCAACCAATCTCAGCAACCCATTCACGGCATCTGTCATATTATGCAATGTGGCACTTGTAACTCTGTAATGTTAAATTTACAACAATAAAATGATAATTTTAAAGCATTATCAATTTTAAAATAAATATCCAAGTTTTGTATGTACTATGCTTATAGTATATCTAAAATCTGTTTTTTATTTCATCAAAACTTCTAATTTACTTCAGGTGTTTGTTTTTATTTCAAACAACAAATGTTTTCTATGTAAGTGTGGGGATCAATTTACCTGCCTTAAAAATTCACTCTTTTCTTTTAATTTCTTTACCTAACTGGGCCACGCAGAAGGTGTTTCCTTTGAGACCTGGATCTATTAATCCTTCAATGGCTCCTACCTCACTGATGAAGAGTTCCAGACAGGTTATTCATAATTATTGTCATCAGTAGCCTCTCTCACAGGCCTAGCTGTCAGATTCACTGCCCAGCTTCCTTTGTCATTGGCGTTAGTCAGACCAACCTGGGTTTATCCTTCATGACATAGTTCATAGGCTGTCCGGTATGCCCTGCCCAGAGAGTAGGCGTGGAATGTCACCCTTCTGTACAAGTTGTCATTCCTGGTGCTGTGAACCATTTCCCAACTCTTACTTAGTCATTTCCTTTCAAATCCTGGGTAATGTTTTTTTTTTTTTTTAATTATTTGGTTGGGTAGCTGTTTAACACTGAGATGTACAAATGGTTTCTTTATATTGTCATTTGCTTTCAAGAAGAGCTCTGTGTTGAAGAGAACTACATAAATTAAAAGTTTATGAGATGGCACTCAAGATTTTTATGTTTTTGTGTTTCCATCTTCTTCTTTTTTTTTTTTCATCTTCTAATTAACTAAAAGTATTACCATTAGTCATTGGCAGATCATCTGGGGTTTATCTGAATCAATCTTGTTTCTAGGGTGATACTATCCAGATTGTTGCCTAGGGTGTGTTCACTTTGACCCTTGGGATGAGGTGGAGAAGTGGAGGAGGGGAAGGGCACTGTTGTGATTGGACCAGCAAACTTTGTGCTATTTATTAACATATTTATGAGGTAGCAACATGCATGACATCTGTGCCAGATGGTCTGTGAAATAGAGAAAGTATGCATACATTTTATTGCCCAAGTTTGGGTGACTAGTAATGGATGTTTAAAAAATTAGGAATAAAATCCCAAGAAATGACTAAAATTTGTCTTAAACAATCTAAGAATTGTTTTCCAATTAAAATAAAAATATACAAGCATGAGCTCTTTTGGTAAATTCTAATATATGTCATGTCTCTGTGGAATAGATTGTCTTATTTGTTCCTTTAAACACATTTTTAAGGCTTCTGCTATTAATATATGTCTCCTTCTGTGCTACATGCTAGGAATATTTATGTATGTATTTCCTTATTTCCTTTGAGGAAGTCATAGTCTAATGAAAGATAGACACACATTTAAATGTAACCTGATAGTGGTTGAGTAATCCCTCTCAAGTAGTCCTGATATGTGTGTGGTCTTCCCCTTCCATTTCACCACTTGCCATTAGGGTGACAATGACTTCTATCCTTTGCAGGGTGGGATGGATGCCTGTGAGTATTCTAGGCCATTGAAAAGGGGATTTCCAATATAGTGCAGTTAAGAAAGGTCTGTCCTGGGGATCAGAAAGCCCACACCCAAAGGGATGGGAAGAATGGCTAACTTCACTTCTCCCAGGATGACAGGTGGTATTCTCTGAAGTTTCGCTAAAGGTTCACAGGCTTGGGTCACCTTCTAAGCAACAGCCTCGCCTGCTAATGGACAACACGCTACTCCTCTCCATGTAATTGTCCTACTTCTACTTGCAGCTTCCTCTCTCCATGTAACCATGGGTGGAGTTGGACAGGATGCATGGAAGTTAGAAGAGCCAATGCGTACTCTACAGAGAGCAGCAGGCCACTGTATCATCTTGGAATATAATTCTGTGCTGTTTCCTTTGATCTCCTTCAACATATCTTTTTTCTAAAGTGGCAGTTCTGTGTTATGGACCTTGATGGGTGCCTGGTGATTCTCAGAATATTGTTCATAATGCATAAATAAAACATGGAATTACAAAGGGAACAAATTATATTGAAATATAGTCATCAAAATGTTAAAAAGCAGTGAAAGAGGAGACCTCTGCTTCTGGAACATGGAATAGATGTTCTTTCTCCTGTTTCTCCAACCAAATACAACAAAAATATCTCCACATTATATATGAAATAAACATAAAAATGGAGAGAGGTAAAAAGACTAGTGAGAGACTTTAGGGCCCAAGGAATGATGTGGTGATGATTTCCCTAGATTGTCTTTTTACCTCAGATATCTCAGACCTAAAGCAGAAAAAGCTGGCAACACAGAAATGTCAAGGCATGCAGACAAAAAGTGCCAACAAAAGCCTCTTTATTCATCCAAAGGACCAGGAAAGGGCAGCCTAGCAAGACAGAAAACTTTTAAACAATAAGCACTCCACTCCAGCCAAATACCACAGAAAAAAAACTGAACACCTATGCATACCCATGCCAGCAAAGACTGAATGAGGCATATAGACTACTGTCTCAGTCAGGCTGTAAGCCAGGGAGTATCAGTGGAGGCATAGTGGGGAGGTGAAACTCCCATATGTGCCCCCAGCAGTAAAAATGAGCATCTCTTCCCACTGAGTGTCAACAGAGGCCAAGTGGGAAAGTTGGACATCTGACCCACTTGGAAAGAGTAAGGTAGCATCTCTCTTCTCCTTCTGGAGCAGTGTCAAATGAAGCCGGGAAACACAAAAGGTTTAAATAGGATCCAAGGCCTCATAGCAACATACTCAGGATGTCCAGATGTTAATACAAAATCATTTGTTATGCCAAGAACTGGGAAAATCTCAACCCAAATGAAAAGCCATCAGTAGATGCCAGCAATGATCTGGCAAAGACTTTAAAGCAACCATTATAAAAACACTTTAGTAAGCAATTATGAACACATTTAAAACACATGAAAAATAGAAAGTTTCAGCAAAGGAATAGAAGATATGAAGAAGAACCAAATGAAAAATTAGAATGGAAAAATAGAAAAACCTAAATAAAAACACTCAATGGATGGGCCCAAGAGCAGAATGGATGAGACAGAGGAAACAATCGCGTGAATTTGCTAGTAAAATAGAAATCACCGAATCTGAAGGAAAAAAGAGAGGCAGGAGGGGAGAGAGGAAGGGGAGAAAAACTGAGAAAAGAATGAATAGGATCTTAGGTACCTGTGGGGCTATAACAACAACAAAAATAATAGAGTATTTGTGTCATTAGGGTTTTATTTATTTATTTATTTATTTTTACATGGGTGGTTCCCTGGCTGGGCATCTAACCCAGGCTGCAGTGTTGACAGCGCCGAAGCCTAAGCCACTACACCACCATTAGGGTTTTAAAAGGAGAGGTAAAAGAATAATCCGGAAAAGTAATGGCGGAAGTGGATCATAAAAAAAGCTAAACCCACCTCAAAAATTTACATCACAACATATACTTAAACTTCTAAAACTAAAACCAAACAAACAAAAATCTTGTACATAGTGAGAGAAAAATGACCTTACTTATAGAGGGAAAACAGTTTGAATGACAGCAGAATTATCAGAAACCATGGAGACTACAAGAAGTGGCATATCGTTCTTTAAGTGCTGAAAGAAAAGAACTTTCAATCCAAACATTTCATGTCCAGTGCAAATGTACTTCAGGAATAAAGCGGAAATCAAGACATTTTTCCAATGAAGGAAAATTAAGACCGTTTGTCACCATTAGACCTGCTTCTAGTTCTTATCTCATGTGAACCAGGGGAAATGAGACAGGCACACCTATAAACAACTCAAAACATAAGCAGCAAAAGAGAAGCTAATGTTAAAAGTCGGGTGTTGGACGTTCTACTTCAGCTTTTGCAGTAAAATACATAATCCAATTAGAAAATGAACAAACTGACAGGAGCAGACATTTCACTAAGGAGAATATACAGATGGCAAGGAAGCTCATGAAAGGATGTTCAACATCATTAGCCTTTAGAGAATGCATTAAAACCACAGTGAGATATCACTGTCCACCTACCAGGATGACTAAAATAAAAATTTTTTAAAAGTTGTTTTAATGACAAATGCTCTTGAGGATGGGAAAATGCTAGATCACTCATATATACATTACTAGTGAAGATGTAAATGATACAGCCACTCTGAAAAACATTTTGGCAGTTTTCTTACAAAACTAAATATACAAATACTGTAGGGCCCAGTAGTCGTGCCCTTGGGCAGTTATCCCAGAGAAATGCAAATTTATATTGACACCACAACCTGTATGCAGATGTTTACAGCAATTTTGTTTATTATAGTAAAAAACTGGAGGCAATTCAGAGGTATTTCAGTAGATAAATGGTTAAACAGATGGTGGTACACTCACACTGTGGAATATTACTCAGCACCAAAAGGAATAAACCACTGACATCTAACATCTTGGAAGGATCTCCTTAGTATTACGCTGAGTGGACAAGCCAATCCCAAAGGTTACATGCTGTAGGATTCCATTTATATGACATTCTAGAAGTGGCAAAATTATAGAAATGGGGAGAAGATTAATGGTTGCTAGGATTTAAGATTGGAGTACAGTGGGAGGGAAGTATGGGTGACTATAGAAATTCAAGACAAGGGATTCTTGTGGTGATGGAATGTTCTACATCTTGACTGTATTCATTGTCAATATCCTAGTTGTGATAAGTTATGATAGTTTTGCATAAAGTTACCACTGGGGGAAACTGGGTAGAGACTCCACATGATCTCTCTGTATTTCTTTTTTTTTTTTGCTTTTTGGTATGTGGGTAGCTTCCTGACTGGGAATCGAACCCAGGCCGCAGCGCTGACAGCGCCAGCGCCGAAGCCTTAAGCCACTACACCACCAGGGAACTCCCTGTATTTCTTAACAACTGTATGTGAAGCTACAAAATCTCAAAATAAAACATTTACTTACAAACTTGGTAAGGTGTCATCATTACCTTGGCACTTACTGAGTTGTTTGTACAGCGCTGCCAATGTAAGTGCACAGTGGCAAGTTCATGAACTTCATTGTCAGATTTTGGATACAAGGACAGTTTTGATGGTCATTTCAGAAAAAGAGTTCTAAAACTGCTTTGAAGGGTAGACTAGGCACTGGCATCAGTGCATAGTGTCCTAAGGGGAGTACTTTGAAGGTGACGGTAGTGATATTCAGCAGCGGGTATGTAGCACTTTTTCTAGAATGAGTTTGTGAAATTAATTGTCTAATATTGTATGTCTCTTTGATTTAAAGAGGATTTGTTATTGCAAAGCAGAACCAGGCTTTGGTTTAGTTAGTCAATCAGTCAAGTTCGCAGAGCATCTAACGACAGGGTGCACAGCTGGAATGTGCCTTCCTGGACCACCCGGCCTCCTCCCTCACCACATAGCTCGTTTCTTTCATAAACACTTGTCATAATATGGAATTATCTTGTTTGCTCACTTGTTCACTATCTACCGACTGTGGTGGAATGTGAGTTCCATAGGGCAGGAGACCTCTTTCAGTCAGCATGGTATCCCCAGTGCATTGCACAGAGGAGGCACTCAGCAAGTGTTTGCAGAATGAAAGCTTGGATGCTGAGATTCATGCACTGGTGTGTCATGGGAATGTGAGTTGGATCTGGAGGTATATAGAGGACGTGGGTAGGATATATGGAGTAGGGGGCCTGTCCAGACAGGAGGTCAGTCTGAAGGAAGTGAAGGTGGCTTTGCTTACAGGGGTAGGGAAGAGAGATGGTGAAAGCAGTGATGGTATGTTAGATTGTTTGGGGAAAAGTTAAAGTTGTTAGGGTAGGGATGGATTGCAAAGTATTTGAACCCAAACAGAATTCTAGAGCTGGAAGTTGTTTTAGAGATCCAGTCACCTCCCTTCTAGATGAAGTAGCTGAGGTTCTGAGAGGTGACAGTTTCCATGTTAAGCAGATAGTTAATGCTGTTAGGACAAGAATTCCATTCTGTTGATTTCCAATCCAGTGCTCTTTCTATGTTAGTCTGGAAAGAGGAAGGCAGTGGAACTCTGAATGGAAGACGATATCTTGTAAAATTGTTGTTAATGAAAAATAACCTGACTTATAGGTAGGGTGAATTGTAAAGAGGAAGTGCTAATTCCTGGAGAACAGGCAATAGGATTTGAACTAATATTGTAAGAAGTGGAGCTCTTCTTTTATATTTATTTGCTCATTTAACATTTTCAGCCGTGTTTGACCTGATGAAGACAGCAGTCCACGCAGTCAGCGTGAAAGTGACGTGCATTCTGGATTCCATTTTGCAGCAATCCATTTTGTGATAGTTTCCCACAAAATCTGATTCATGGCCTAACTCTTCAGTGACTTTAGGACAATGACACAAATACAAGTTCCCTTTTAGAACCGTGTGATAAACATTGTGGATTGCCCACACAGTTTCACATCCTCCTTTTTAACAAACCCTAATTTCCTCCAGCTCCCCACATCTTCCCTGGACTAGGCATGATCCCACTCCTGGACTAAAGACTGGCATTTGATCATTTGCCAGTGATCTTTCAAAACAAACAAACAAACAAACAAACAAGCAAGCAAACAGACCAACCAAGGCTTAATTCAGTCAGCACCTGAAGGCTTCTCCGGATGGCTGCAAGTTGATCCAATTAAACTTAAAAAGGAAACGTTTGTCCCTGTGGTTGGAGGAGTAATCTTTTTGTCTCCACTACTCCCCTTGCTAGTGGCAACCGTTTTGTGACCATGATGGAAACCAGTCTGTTGACAAAACTCAAAACTGAAGCATACGGGGGACTGAATGAAAGGAAATGCTGAGTAGTGACTGGAGCTCTGACAGTGTGATAACTGGTGTCCACCCTCTTGGAATTTTTGTATTTTTCAAGTCAGCTTGATGGGGGTGTTCTAATACTTGCAGACAAAATCATCCTAATGAGTAAAATATACAGGGGCAACCCACTGAAGCAGAAACTCCCCCGATGGCAGGGCCTGCTTTGTGGGGTACCTGACTAAATATTGTTGAATGCATGAAAGCAATATTCTAATTCTATTAATAGTTCTACTTCTCACAAGCAAAGGAGTCAGTTCCCTTGAGAAACTGTATTTTTTCAAGTCATGATTTGCATAATCACTGAGAGTTAGTGATCTTCCGGTCAACAATATTTACCGATCTCTATCATGTCTAGAAAATTATACAAAGTAGTGTTAATAGCTAATAAATAATTAATTACTATTAAATACCATTGGCTAGCACTGTCATAAGCACTTTACATGTATCAATCCATTTATTTTGAAAAAAATAAAAAGCAAAAACACCTGTAAGGGAGTCTGTTACTACCGTGTTTTATGGATGAGAGACTGTGAGGTTAAAAGTTTCTATGATATGTCCATGTTTGGTCACATGGCTGATTTAGAGATGGAGATGGGGTCTGAACCCAGGCAAGTCCATCTAGCTTGACTGCACATAGAAGACACTTTTTGTAATTAAAGGTGACCCAGTGGTAAAGAATTTTAAGAACCACTGGCTATGAAATTTATTTGGGGGATTGGAAAAAAAAAATAAGACAGAAAATGTAAATTCTGGTTTCTTATCTATCATCTTAGACTCAGCCTTCAGTGCTGCCCTCTCCAGTAAGGTAGCCCCGAGCTACCTAAAATGAAAACTATGTAGACCTCTGAGAAAAACACTGAAATGTGGCTAGTGTGGCTTTGAATGTGCTACACGTGTGAAGCACACACTGGATTGTGAAGACTTAATAAGAAAAAAGTATATAAAATATGTCTTTCATAACTTTTGGTATGGATTACATGTTGAAAGGATAATATTCTCAATATGCTGGGTTATATAAATATATTATTAAAATTAATTTCACTTGTTTTTTACATATTTAAATGTTACTATAAAATTTAAAATTACATATGTGGCTTATATGTAGTATTTCATTGGACAGCCCTACTGATTTTGTATTCACTGCTTTTTCATGTTCTTTCTACATTCTCTGGGTAAAAGAAATTCTCCAAGTTCAGAGATACTTTATCAGTATTAACATTATCAATGGTGGATGGATCATTAACTCTTTTCTAAAACTAATTATATGATGACTAAAATTATCCCTGAAATTATTGTTAGTAGCCACTCTTAAAATGTTAACCATCTTACTAGTGCATCCATAGGATATTACAGGATTTGTAACACTCTGAAATCAGAAGTTGAAGGGATTAGGAGAAGGGAGAAATTTCCGCCTGACATCCAGGTTGCCACGCTCAGGGCTGTTTCTGTGAGAAATCACTCCATAGGAGAATGTGCTGGTTTGTGCCAAGTGCAGATTTAATGTTGTAAACTTCCTGGCAAGCAGGGCAAAGGTCTACTGAATACCACCTGCTTTTCAAACCAAAGCTTTATATCTGGTCTTCCTCAGACAATACCATAACTCACAGGAACTGGATGTTTTTCTTAGTTCTTTCAGTGTTGCAGTTCCAAAATGTACTCCTTGTATATAACTGATGGCTGCATTTCATATCTAAAGACAAGATAGTAATTTGGGATGGAAATGGTAATAGGCCTATGAGATTGAAAGTTGCAAATGCATTTAAAAAAAAATCAGGTCCCTTCTCACCCCAAAGCAGAGCAGCAAATAGTTTCTTCTCACTCCCCTTTTTGGCCCCATTTCTCTTTTTCATTATTTTGATTTCAGTATGACGTCCGCACATGTCTAAGATATACACCAGCTAAATAAACACACAGCCTCACTCCTAAGGGAAGTTTCCATATAGGTCAGTGTACTTTTTAAACCATATAAATATCAGATTAATTTTTGGTTTCCCCCCCAAATTTGCAAGGCAAAAATGTAGAGCCAAAATGAAAACTATGTAGACTTCTGAAAAAAACATTTTTTTAAATGAGTTTAGCAAATTTAAATGAAATCATTTATAGCACTGCATGCATTTTTACTGAACAGTATGAGTTGATCAATCAGTAATCAATAAGCTAATCAGAGTGATCAGTGGGTACTGAGTATCTTCCATGTCTGGAAACTTACTTGTTACTCTGAAAATTAAGTAGAATGAGCCAAAATGGTCCAGTTATTCATCATTTAGTTGGAAGATAAAACTGACACACCCTTGGCAAAATTACGCAGAGGTTAAACTTGATATGAGTCTTGAAAAATGAGTAAAATTTAAGGGAAGCGAGAGCAGTTCTAAGAAAGAGGGATGATCTAATAATAAGAGAAAGATAATATATCTCAAGAGCAATGAGAAAGCCCAGCATTGAATGACAAGGAATAATATTGGATGGGCAGAAAAAATGGGTAGTTTCTAGGCTCGGTATAGAAGTTTACCTTGATTTGGGAGGTACCAGAGTGTTCATGTGTTTTACTGGTCACAAGTGGTGCGACAACATCAGTGTTCAGATGGCAGGCTGGAGAATAAATTAGGAGCAGGACAGGCTTGGAGGTGTCTTGAGAGCAGACAGTGGTGAGTAAGCCTCGCTGCGGTCAGAGAAGGAAGGGTGCCTGAGCTGTCCTAAAGGCAGACTTCGCAGGGCTTGATGACTGCGCTGGTTGATGATGTTATGGAAATCTGTTAAGCAAAGCTGTAGCCGTTAAGTGTTCTTTTTTAGCTTCCAGTCTTTCTGTTCCTTTCTTTCTTAATAGATGACTATTTCTTCTGCTATTTTCCATCTTCCCAGAGGAATCCTTCTTAAATATTTGCCCAAAAATAAATAAAATAGCTTTCAAATATATATCTGCACCAGAAACATGTGACTACACAAGTATCATATAGTGCAATGCAAGTTGTCATCCTGCTTTCCCCTTTTCTCTTTATTTAAATGGTTTTTCCACCTTGAATACTCTCCCTTTCATCCTTATTAAAGCTGGTTTTTAACTTTCATCAAAAATATCACTTCACTTTATTTCTGACTCATTCCAGCTAAAAGTAGTTGCACTTCTCTTTTGATGATTAAGCATCAATCTCAGCCTACCTTATGCTTTAATTTTTGTACATTATTTGATTAGATACTTGGTGCCTCTTGGAGAACAGGGAGTATGTCTTACTTGTCTTTATTCCCTGAATGATTTAGATCAATCAATGTTCTGCATAGAGTAGGTGATGTGTCAATTGCTATTAAGTGACATTGAATTATTTGGTGACACCATCCTGGTGTAGGCACATGGCATTTCTCATTTGGGCTGTTATTGTCTGCTAACTCATCTTCCTGTCTCCAATTCATCCTTTGCGTTGCTGCCCTTTTTTGCGGGGGGGTGGGAGGATTGTTTTGTACATTTTAATTGAGATTGGTATCCAATTGCCTCAGAATAAAATCCCAACTTTTAGTATTCTAGGCCCTCTGTCACCTGGTTCTGGGCTATGCTCCTACGTCCATCCTGGGCCTTATGCTGCACACCCAGTGTGTCAGTCATGCTGGATCATGAACCACAACAGTTACTAGCGGGCCTTCATTTAGTGCTATGGCCTTGGGCTAGAGTGCACTTTCTGCTCCTCTTTTCATCCTGCAGGCCACAGACACAGCTCTTCTGGATCGTTGTCATCGCCTCAGGCAACTCTTAGTGCTCCTTAGGCAGGATGCCAAAAATTAGGTAAACCTCATCTCCTTGCCATTGGCAAAAACATAGAAAATGGTTTTCTAAAGTTCTCAAGAGGCCTCTCCTCCAGACCCCAAGTCTCTGTACATGTCAAAGTTCGCTGTTGAATACTAGCAACGCCTCTATAAAGTCTAACTCCTTTAGCTGTAATTTTGGACTAACGTAGGAAGACAGAACCAGGATGGCACCTGGCACAGCGTGGGCCTTCCCTTGTCTCCACCCCGTCCACATGCACAGTGCTCCTCCATCCCTAATGTCTTCATGATACAAAGAAATCCTTTCCGTTCACCATCCCTCCAAGGGGAGAATCACTTTGGAAATGATCGAATATTGTGGTAAAACAAACACACCAGGCAACCCTCTACCGAAGACCTCTTTCCTAAGAAATGTTAGGTGATTCCTTAAGCCATTGCATTGAAACTCATATAGTATGACCTCCCTGTGCTCACAGGACAGATAATAGACAATTTCTCTCTCTTTTTCTCTCTTTCTCTCTCTCTCTTTCTCTCCCCCACCCCAGTGGGACTGTATGAAATTACCATATTTTGAAATGCTCCTAGGCTGAAAATAGATGAAAAATGAAATAGTATCAAAACGAATGGACTGTAGATCCTAAATGTCTGAACTCTGAGAAACTGGAACATTAAGTAATATTTATTTGTGGAGGTTTGTGGCTTCTAATCTTAAATCTATTTCAGTTTGTTCCAACCCAGAGAACATTAAAAAATGCCACCTGAGAAAAGCCTGTGATTTAGCAGGCCTAAAAAAGTAAAAACTCGTGTTTTTTGTTACTGTATACTCTGGCTTCTCCTATTAAAGGTCTAAAGTTACATAGAATGTGGCTAGTAAGAGGTATTTTCCTTTTTTTTTTCCAAAGGAAAAAGCTCTACAGATATTTTCAGACATTTGAGCCAATGGGGCTTTTAAAACGTTTTATTTCCGTGTGCATTGGTGGATACTTCTTGTTTCACCAAAATTTGTTCATAAATAAGACCTTTTAATACTTATTTATTCAGCATTATTTATGCAGCTTTGTGTGCCAGGCACAGTGCTAGGTGTTGGGATTCAGCAGTAAGCAGAAAAAGATAGTCCTCAAATCGTGACACTGACCATTTAGTGAGGAAGACCTAGAATTATCAAATAACCATAAAAATTATCGAGTGCTCCAAATCAGAGAATCTGGTGCTCTGAGAATGTCTCAAAGAGGAAGTGACCTAGGGGAGGTCAGGGAAGGCTTCCCCGAGGAAGTGACAATTGCACAGACATAAATGATGGCTAAGAGCCAGAATTGCATCCCGTACAGAGGGACTATTACCAAAGCCCTGTGAAACCGGTGGGCGTGGCCCCTACAAGGGGATGGAAGTTGGCCAGTGGGCTAGCAGAGAGCTGGAGGGGACGTGGGGAAGACAGGGTTACAGCAGGAGGAGGGAGGGGTTAAGCCATGCAGGTGTTAGACCTTACTGTGGAGAGTGCCTTTATCCTAATTATTTGGGAACACTGTAAGGGGTTCGTCAGCAACCAGAGACAAGAGCAGGTTTGTGTCTTCATGGGGCCTGCGTTAGAAAGCAGAGAACGCACTGGAGGAGGAGGGGGAGCGAGTGAGGAGAGATGCAGTGAGATTCTTGCAGTCATCCACACATCAGATGGTGGCATCTTGGATCAGGGTGGTGACATAAAGCAGGCTGAGGATTTGAAGTAAAGTAAATAGGACTTGGTGACCCCTTGGATATACGGCTTGAGTCCTGGCTTTCTCTGTTGGCCAAAACTTCTCCAAATTAAGGCTTGTGCAGGCCTGGCATATTTATTCTCCAAAGAAATGTTTCTTTCAGTGACCCTTCCACTATTTATGGAGCACCTATTATATATTTTTCTGGCTGCTGATGACATAGGAATGGACAAGGCCAGTCTCTCATGGTGCTTGTGCCTGTTGGTGCCATGAAGTCTCACTCAGGTGGAAATTAGTGCAAGCACAGTGAAAACGGCATTTAAGCTAAGGGAGTTCAATTTTTCTTTTGGAAAATCAAAACAAAATTTATTTATAGTGCTTTATCATTTCTAAATCCCCTTACTGCCTCCCAGGGACCAGTGGGGCAGGCAGGAAGGTGTGAATGGAGTGGCCAGGGACGATGCAGGCACTCAAGGTCACAAAGCTGAGAAATCTTTACTCAGGTTTTCCGAACCCAAGATGGGGGCTCCCCTCCTTTAAAAACTTTTCCCCCTTTTATTTGCACCTTGCTTCCCCGCCCCCCCCCCCTTTTAAAATGAAAACCATAACCAAGGAGGCTGAAAAAGCAGTCTGCCGGAGGAGAGTATTCTTTTCTAAATAGCCAGTTCAAAACATCACAGATGCAAGGTCTCCAGCTTTCAACTGGAAGAAAAGCATATTTTGAGATCAAGTCTAAGAAATAAAGGTATGCTTCTTTTGCTTTCATCATTAGCTACAGTAACATAACCATATCCTTTGTTGGCCAAATTAAGGCAGACTAATTAGGAAAATTGTGACTTTGTACTGATGCATCTTGGAGGTGAGCAATTTCAGGTATGTAGTTTGGAAGCTTGTGCCAGTGCCCTGGACCCGAGGGAAATGAGAGGCTGGCCCGCAGTCACCTTAGCGTCTTTTTTAATTGGAGAAACTTAGTTGTGTGAATAATTTTGGCACTTTGTCTTCATAAGATTATTTTAATTCTCACCTTTAGCTGGTCTTTAGTGGGTCAGTGTTCTTTTGTTTTCATTCTTAACAAGCTTGATTTTTAACAAGATTATATTAGAAAGCTTGATCCCAGGGTGGTTCTAAGGATGTGATCATACTTCCTTTGACCTACAAAAGCATTAGAGAGATTGAAGTCTGTCCCTCCCACAACCCTCATTTCTCAGTTCTGAGGCCCATCAACGATCACACCTCATCTTTATCAGAAAGGAGGTGTCTTTCCTTGTATCCACCATGGTTCCAGTTACCAAACAAAAGAACCCCACATCTGGACCAAATTTTCAATGACATTATTTATCAAAATAAATTTATTAAAAAATATTCCAAGACGACTTCAAAGATTAGCTGCCTTCATGACACCTTTTGGCACTCATAATGGACACTGCATTTTCTACATGACAGCACTCATTTTATGACATACCATTTGACAGTTAAAACACAGACCATTTCCATTTTAGCGTTACATGAGACCACAGTACTGATGATCTGTATCATAAGAACTTCAATATGCTTGCACGTAGTAAACATTTTAATGTCACTTAGTACAGAAAGACACTAAAACTAACCACTATGTGGTAACAGACTGGTTTTGGGAAAGATGTACAGCCAGCTAGCTAAGGCCACATAATCCCAGATGTACTGATACTAAAAATGCCTTGAACCAATAGTACTACATCGCATCTTTCAGTCCCATTCCTGCTTTTCCAAGGAGACACTCCACATTCAGATACCTCTCTGCCTGTGTTCTCTACAGTTCTGGGAGCCGACCCTACACGTGCTTCTCCTGGACGGCTGCCAGCTTCCCAGGTCACCTCCCAACAGTTCTGAATGATGTCTCCTGGACACCCAGGCTGAACTCAAGGTCAGTCTTTGGGGCTCGTCACAGCCTTTCTTTCCCCTTAGGAAAAAAATGAAATGTCCTCCACTTTTGGGCTCCCCTTTTCGTCTCATGTAGCATGGGGCTCTGCGGTGATCTCCGGCTTTTTACATAAGTCCTGATAGAATTCTGACTCCAAGAAACGGGGATAAGAATTGTTCTCCATCAGGCTGTATACCCTTTTCTGGGCAGTCGTAAAACAGCCACTTGTAGCATCTTGTATATTTTGGGCAATTAGAGTTTTGGTTTGAAAGTCTATGTTTATCTGAAACAAAACAAAAAAAAGTGGTTTATTCCATATTCAGAGTTAGAGATTGAAATCTATTTACTTAATATTTAAAAACAAAAGCCAAAAACTATATAATGTGTGATTAGCTTCACCAGCCAAGTCATTGAAGAAACTTAATTAACTTAATTGAAAGCTAAAATTAGAGAAAAAATACTCCCTCCCACCCCTTTTAATTTGACTGCAATTCTTTTGTTTCACTTTGATACTAAGAATGTTCCAAATAGGCTTACAGAAGGAACTTTTTTTCCTTACCTCTTTTGGAGCTTCTTTTTCTATGAAGTCAGTATATATTTTCCTCGCCTTTGAGGACAGCTTTTGGGGTGACTTGGTTTTTTTGAAGTCTTCACAGGCCAGCCAGAATTCAATATTTTCTTCACAGAATTCAGATTTTAAAAAAGCTCTGAATGCAGCAAGACCATCTGAAGGGAGAAAGAAAGGAGAAGAAAACATTCAGAATGTGAACTGAGTGATCAAATAATTCCTCGTATTTTTTTCTATAACTCCCACTCGTTTGCACCCATATTTTATTATTTACTGATAATCATTTCCTAGATATCCTCAAACCTGTAATCCTCAGAATGTAGCTCTTTAAAGACTGAGATGCCAGGAGGCAAAATGTTTAAGTTGGCACACTGCTACAAAGACATAAATACTTTGCTGTCAGTGCAAATATTCATAGGGGAGTCTGTGTTCTCTGGGAGCTGAGACTCTGGAGAACATTTATGCAATGGAAAAGCTGACTCAATCTTAACTGAACGCACTGCCACTTTGATTTTTTGGGTTAATTTTTCTTCCCCACTTGTACACACCATGCATTTCCATGGTTAAACACTGCAGAATAAAGGAGCATGTCATAGGACTGACTATAAAGTCGAATTGCATCAGGCAAGCTGCTCCTCTGCTGTGTGGACACAACCTTTCTAGACTCTTGTGATACTTGAAAGGGGTCAAATTCAAGAAGTTAACTTACATTTATTGGCTAGCAGCTCATCGAATGCTTCTGACCACAGCTGTGCTTCCTCAGGAGAAGGCCTGCAAGACAAGTGGTGCCCGTGAGCTCACACGTTTCAGTGCTTTGGGGCTCCCCTTTTTAGCTCAATGGCCTGATAGTCATATTGCAAGAGCATTTTCAACTTACTTGATGAAGGTTTGCTGTTTGCTTTTCTTGCTGGTTTTGGGCTTCCCAGGAGAGGAGGAATGTTGCAAGAAGTAGCTCAAACGGTTCTTCCAGTCTTTCAATCTTAAAAAAAAAAAAAAAAAAGATTCACCAAATGGAAACACTTGAAATTGTTACTGCAGCTAATGGATTTTTAGCAAAGTCACCCAGTAAGTACAGACAAAACCAAATAAGATAAAACACAAACTCTTCAAGTCAGTTGTACTCATTTAACAGGAAGCCCTGCACTTATGTATTGATCACAATCAGTTTCATCCATTCATCTGAACACCACTAATAGTTTTATACCTAAGGGAAGGACGACCTAAAATTACCAGGATATTTTAATGAATTTAGTTTGCATAATTCAGAAGGCAGATGCAATTTCTGACCTGCAAAAAGGCTGCTGTTTCTCTGCACTGATAATTACAATCCCGAGGCCTTGCACACTGGGTGACCCAACAGGGGAACTGCCTTGAGCCAGTCTGTGTTCATTAGCCTTCTACCCTTAGCGCCGGAGGTTGTGGACGGCGCCAGAAGCTGTGTACAATGAGCTTGTGTGTGACTGGAGCACCCCTCCCCTGTGACTGCAACACTCATTTTAAGCAGATGAGCAATTAAACTATAAAATTTAAAAAGTGGATTTAAAACGAATATATTCAGAACCAGCAAACATATCTCCACCTCTGCTGCTGTGTGAGCTAATCAGAACTTTAATACAAAGTGGGACTGATGGGGACGCGCACCTGAGGCGCAGGAGTCTCTGCTGTCACTGTAAACGCAGGGGGACGAAAAGCCAACCGCAGTTTCTCAGCGCGTCGCATGGCCTCCGGGTCAAGAATTCTCTGCAGGTCCTAAACTCTACCCGCCGGAACTTCACTCACGCGCAATGCAGACCACCCGGATTTAATCTCACTTAGCGAACTGACCTATTTTACACGTTTTCTGCCCTGCGGAGGCGCAGGCTACGTAATTTCCTATTGTTACAGCCGAGCGCCCGCGCACCGCGACTGCAGGAAGCCCGCAGAGCTAGTCTGCACCGGTCGTGCGAGAGAGGCGGGCCGTACTCACAGGGTCCGCTTCATTTTCTCCCGCGTCTCCTCGCCCTTGGCGCCGCTGCCTACGCTCTTGTCCATGGGTCCGCAGTCGTGCTGGACAGCCAGGAACATGGCACTTTGCATTATCGTCCTGTCTCCGGACCGCCGCTGGTGGCGGCTGGGCGCGCTCGCAGCGCTATTTATACGAGACAGAGGGTGGGGCGGGGCCCCACAAGCCCGGCCTACCCCAGAGGGCGCCTATTGGCCGGCTGCGGTCCTGCGGTCACGGTGGTCACCGAAGGCTCTGGAAGCGAGGACGCTGCTGACGTCTGCGGCCCGGCTTCTTGCGCACTGGGGCGGGACGCGGCGGCCGGACGCGGCCCGGTGAGACCCGCCGGAGACCTTTCACTCTGAGCGGTCGCCGGCGACCTTGGCCGAGGCGTGGCCCCCGGAGATGGGTGCGGGCCCGGCGAGGGCTTTCGCTCTCCCCCGCCCTCCCACGCTCGCCTGCTCCCGACCCCCACAGGCGTCCTGGAACACTTTCGGGGATGCACATTAGGGAAGGAACAGGAGGGAGTGCCTGGGGCAGACCACCGTGCTCCGGCTGCGTTCGCACGGCCGGTCACCAGGAGAGCCGTGCCTGGCTCTGTCCGTGTGGCCGGCTGCGTGCTTGCCCGTCAGAGGTCCTCGGCGGCCTCTTCCCAGAACAGACTCGCAGATCTCCTGATTGGGGGTGGGGTGGGGTGGGGGGGGCGGTGCACCAAGCCCTCGTTTAAGAGTGCAAGGATGCTGGAGGTCCTCAGGAGTCCTTTTGGGGTGGCTTATTTACAATTTACCAGAACCCTTAATAACTGGCAAAAAGGGAGGAGTGGCGAAGCTAACAGTTTGCTTGAATAAGTTTAATTTGTTAATTCTTCAAAAATCATCTCTGCTGTAGCAGGCTTTATATGGTTTGAATGGGGAGGCAAGATGGATAACCTGAACTATAAAAGGCTTTGGTTTCAGATAATATTATTAGAATGAACAGTGGAATAGTCAAGTGCTTTTCCCATCAAGCATCTAAGTAGACCAGTGGTACTCAACGTGTTGGCTTCCCTGGGCCACAGTGGAAGAAGAATTGTCTTGGGTCACACATGAAATACATTAACTATAGCTGATGAGCTAAAAAAAAAAAAAAAAAGCTTGCCAAAAAAAGTCTCATAATGTTTTAAGAATTTGTGTTGGATCACGTTCAAAGCCGTCCTGGGCCGCAGGTGGGACATGCCTGAAGTCGACAATGAGATTAACAGCAAGAAACGGACTGGGCTGCAGATCGTCTCCCTAGTGCGCATTGGGACTGTTAAAAGAATCCTGGAACTAGTTTAACATATTCTTATGGTGAGCTGCCAGTAGTTGGAGCTCCAAGTTTGATTTGGGAAGTAAGATCTCCAATTATTACTGAAGATAAAAGCCATGTACTTTCTTATGGAAAAGAAAATTATTTACATTTCAGAAATAAATAAAACATGTTTGTGAAATGCAAAAGTCATTTTTGTCAAGCATATGCTCATCTCTAAAAGAACATTACTTAATATTTCCTACATCTATTTTTACTTTCTGATGATTCAATATCTATTTATTAAATATGTGTAAATATGCAGACACTTGCTTTTTCTTGACATTAAAAACATCAATATATTTTTCACTTGGAACATTGAACAGTAGATCTTGCTCATAGTGGAAAGGCCAGGTGTTCTGACAGAGGCATCTGGGAGAGAGATGGACTTGTGTCAGAGACTTATATTTTCTGTTTTGCCTTCCTCTGTAATTTTAATTTTTTTTAATACAAAAAGTTTAAGTCTCAGCTTAAACAATAAATGCTGAGTAACTATTGGGACAATCCCATCACAGCTTCTTGAGCCCCAGTTCCTCATCTGCATCAGGAATAATGTGTCTTTTTTTGTGGGGTGGTAGTTCCCTGGCTGGTAATCGAACCCAGGCCGCAGTGTGGAGAGCACTGAAGCCCAGCCACTATGCCACCAGGGAACTCCCTAATGTGTCTTTCTTGCAACCTCATTGTATATCATGTGAATCTTATATGAAAGGCTTTTGCAAATGCCAAAGTACTGTAAAAAAGCTTATTATTAGTTTGCATCGGTGTGAAAAAGGAAATATCTGGAAGCATAGCTACTCAAGGTAGAAAAATCATTCAAGGATCAACTCAGAGTTAGTTTATAAATGTATAAATACTATTACAATAGAAAGATAATGTCACAAATACAGAGTATCAAGCTCATACATATTTAATAGATACTTATAAATGTTCTCTGGATAATAAGCAAATAAGGAAAATAAGCAAACTGCTTTACATTTAAACTTATCAGAGATTTCTAAGCCATAAAAGTTCCATCATCTCAATATATTCACAAATGTGAAAACTATCCATATAAGCAACTGGTTTAAATATATAGACTATTCTCGATGTTTCAGTGTTTATTATAATAACTTGTTTTTTTCATCAACCATTTCTGATTGACAACTGGTATTCTGTGGCAGAAAATTAATTTTTTCCTAAAGATTATGAGGTTGATAAATCTGAATGTAATTTATCACTTCTGTATCTATGGGTAATTTTACAAGTTAAGCTAATATCCTCTACAGACTAAGAAATCTTTTTGTGAAAAAGTTGCCATGTTACTGTCTTTTTTAAAGATAGGCAGACCTGTGTTTAAAGTGAAAACTAGTGTTTGAGGACTTCCCTTTGTTTTTTCGTTGCAACTGAGTTTTAGGTAAATAGGATTGCTCAATATTAAAATGACACATATTTTCCATTCTGTGGTGAAGAAAGGAACAATGTAATAAGTTGCAAATATTGCACAGTAACAACACAGCTTGAGAGTGACTTGGTAAACTCACCATACATTCTCCTTATTGAATCTATCATGCCCTCTACTGGAGAGGCTCTCAGAATACTTTAAAGGTGGAGGTTCTCGGGGTGGTTCTTGAACTTTCTGTATTAAAAAAATTAAATTATAGAGGAAGGCAAACAGAAAATACAAGTTTCTGGTAATGCCAAAGGGGGAATATGAAAAAGAAAAGTCTCCTATGCCATGTTTCTCCCCGCCACCCCACCCCACTGCATGCGAACTCTTATTAATAATCAGTGTTATTAGTTTAAAACATTTCATACTTATGCTTTAGAAATTTAGAGAATAAGATATATGCTTTAAAGAAAAACACCAGAGAATCATTCTGTGAATTACTCTGTGCTTTGCTTATTTTGGTCTTAGTTCCTAAATTTGCAACAGCTGTAAAACTGTTACGTACTTCATGAAATCCTAAATTGGTAGTAAGTTTTAAAAAAGGAGAAAGGAAACTGGGAAATTAAATGCCATGTGGCAAAGAGTGTGAATGAGTAATTGGAAAAAATGAACATTTTAAATATCCTTATTGTTGACCATATTTGAGGAAGTGTGATACCTGTTTTGGTTTTCTGTTTCTGATTTTCCTTTTTCTTCTTATTTTTTTTTTCTTTTCTTTTGGGGGGTGGTGGTTCTTATTTAACTTTAGTTGGTGAAATATACTTTTAACAGCATGAATGCATGCATGATTCTGTACTCCACTCTTCATTTGTAATATGGCTTGAGATTTAAAAATCACAATGACTGACTTTCTTAAAATGGAATTTGCATACCCAGAAGCTGATAAGGGAAAAAGTTAGTGTCTTTGTCAGAAATTGATTGGCGTTTCAACCTAATGCCTGACACATACTGCAGGGGAATTAATACTTTTACCAGTCTTTGCACGGTTATTTCCAGGTGGCTCTGCCGTCAATTCGTCCCTGGTGTGGAGTGAGTCACACTATAAATACAGGCAGGGCCCACGCAAATTTAATAGCCCTGTCCTTACCAAAGCCTCTGGATTCTGCTTGAAAAGCAACATAGGACCATTACATTTTTTTCCAAATAAAAGACCACTAACATGCCTGTAATAGGTTTCTGTAGTGGAAGGACCACAGGTGTGCAGTCTAAGCTGGGGGACTGGGTCACATGCCAGTGGCTGTTCTCTTTGGTGACAGTGGACGACACAGAACCTCAGGGGAGAGCAGGCGATTATAAATGCTCTCTGATAAAAAGTGAGTTACCTGGAGGCAGATCGCATGTGAAAGGCAGAGGGAAAGCTAGGAATTTCTTTGCCGGAACTTGTGGCTGGGATTTTAGTTTCTGTGCACAGAATTTTGTCAAATCATTAGATTCCAAAAAAGCAGCCAAATGCCCCATAACTTCTCTTTTGACATTCTGGGATATTGAGTTCATAATATACAAGATTTCAGAAGGTCTATGTGATACCCTCACTGAGAGTCCTGTTTCTTTTTCTAAGTGTGAGGATGGGCTGCGTTTCCTCCAGTGACTAGTGGTCCCCTTCGCCCTGGGATTCGCACTGCCCCTGCGCCTGCGCTGCTTGGCCTCCCGGCTGGGTGGAAGGGCCCCGAGAGGCACCAGGACTCGTTCTGTCTCGCTTCCGAGGAGGACAGAGGGGGAAGCGTGGGGGTGGGCTGGCGGAGGGCTCCTTGGTCTGCGGTCAGTGCTCTGCACCAGGTCCTGGACCCTGGGCCCTGGGCTGTCACTGCCTGATGTCCCCCTTTCCTGAGTGTCTGTGCATCTGTCAGGTTCCTGGGAGGGTCCCTTGTGCCCCACTGGACGCGTCAGGGGTGTAGGGTTACCTTTTGAAATGCTTTAGGTTCTTCCTAAAAATGTTTTGGAAATGAGCAGCTCTTCACGGTCTCTCTCTTCATCTGCTGTGGAAGCATTCTCTGCTACCTTTATGGGGTGACCGCTCTTCCCATTGGATACTTGGTGAGGTTTTAGTTAGTTATTTTTGGTCTGAAGTGTGGGGAGGACACACAGTTGTCTCTGGTGCTTGTGCCTGTTCCTTTCTGATTGTACCCCGCTCCCCCTTTCCGATTGTCGTGAATTGGATACTTAGAATCTTTCAGCGCGTGAATTGCTTTTTCCTTGGATTTGTTTAGTGTGCATTTGGTTTCCTAGTCTTCGGGAGTTTTAAAATATGCCCAGCTGAGGCCAGCAGAGTCACCTGGACTGGGCCGGCCTGGGTCAGCCATGGTTAGCCCAGAAACACTGCGTCTCTCCAACACTCCTCTGTGATTGTCTTCTTAGAAGTCTCAGGTTTTCCCACGGGTTCATTCCACGCAAGTTCAAGTTCCACCATCCGTGTTGTCTTTTTCGTGAATAGCAGGCTGGTCTCTCTTCTTTAGCAAGGATCTGACTTTCCTAACCATCGAGAATGGGTTCCGTAGGCAGTAGAATCTCATTTTTATTTAAACTTGTCGTTCCTGATTAATGAGTTTAATCACTCCTTCCATCCAGTCTTCAGCTTCCTGCGAAAGCGGCGGAGTGTGTCCCTGGTGATGACACTGTCATCGGAAGCATCTTCGTCGTGCTGTCTGGGCTTCTGCACTTTGCTGGTGTACTGTGACGGGTGTTTTGTGTGCAGCTACTTGAAACTGTTTTACATCTTCTGAAGACTGAGTATTTCTTGAAATGCCATTTGCTCTAAATGCTTAGATTTTCCTTTGCTAAGTCCTTTCCTAAAAGTCTATATTTTAAGTCCTAACGAAGAGTTGGAGATTTCCAGCTCATTATTAATGGCCTCCTTCCCCCCCAATAGTTTGTTCTTGAGTCTGGCTTTCATTAAAGTCCGTTCAAGATGTTCAAATTCTTTGTAAATGAGGTTACACTTGTCTATAATTTTATAACTTTCCTTCAGAAGGGCAGAACCTTTAGTGACTAGTTCTCTCTTTACTTACATAAACTAAGTTTTTAATGTTTAGAAATCTGACTATGACTGTAAATAAGACCATCTCCCACAGTAACCCATGGAGATCTAGGTCTGGTTTTTGAAGTGAGCATAATTCTGATCCCCAAATCTGATGAAGATAGCACTCAAAGGAAAACTAAAGAAAGAATTCAATTATAAAGACATGGACACCTTAAATAAAACGTTTCCAATAGGTCCCACCAGTCAGCATTAAAGCAAGCAGAAACTATGCAGACTGAAAAACAGAATTCTTGGCCCCTACGAGTGATAAAGAAGCTCCTTTGAATGTAAGTTAGAATGAAATTGAATCTTAATTGACAGATAATGTGGTGAGTGAGACCTCCCAAGCTTCGCCGCGCAGTGGCATCCACGTGTGGGGCGTGCTATTGGCCTGTGACCACGCGGAATGTGAGGGACCACGGCCTCCACACTGACGTCTGCAGGCGCGGGGGGACCCGGCCGTGTCACTCCGGGTCTGGGTATGGCACTCCCTTCGCCCCTCGTGTTGTGGGCTGGTTATCTGCATGTCTGGCCGATTTCCCTTTGCTGTCAGGAGATGAGAACTGTAAGGACTCACCTTTGCTGCTCCCTAGCACAGACTTCCATAAAGTGAGCGCCAAGGAAATGCTTGTTCACAGAGTCTAACGGAAGCACCTGTGACAGCGTGGGAAGTCCACTGGCCTTTGGAGACAGCGTGTGGTTTCATCCAAGACCAGGCTGCCGCTGACAAACTGCCTTTGTCAGGTTCCGTCCTTCAGCCCTCCGCTGATGTCCCCTTCGGGGAGCCTCCTGGGTGCCCAGGCCACCCTGCCTTCTGAACGACATGCCGCCACAACCCCGTGCTTCCCTCTGACGGGGCACGTCGCGTCCTCATACGTTTCCTCTGGGGGACAGCGGGTGCCTGCGTTCACGGGCTGACCCCTTCGTCCGTGTATCCGCAGAGACTAGCCCTGGTCTGGTGCACAGTGCAGGCCAAACAGGTTTGTTACATGGATGAAGGATTTAAGTTCTTGGAGCTTAGTTACTTCCCATTGGAAGAATGGGAACGTTACTGATACTTGATATGGGGTTTCTAAGACTCTACCTTAGAAAAAAGCCTGGCCTTGTCCCCGTTAATAATAATAGCAACAGGTTTTGTTTATTGATCACTTATTGTATGTGCCAAACACAGACCAGGCACTTTACATATATCCATCCCTTACCTCTTGTCCTCACACCTCAGTTATCCCCATTTTGGAGATGCTTGGAGACACGAAGGAAGGGCCCCAAATCCATAGCAAGCAGATGTGGCAGAGCTGGGCTTTGGATTGCAAGTCTGTGATCTTTCCACCATGAAACGAATGCTCCTGGTTCCACCGGGTTGTCATTAACAGGTCTCCCCGCAGACACCCTGGCTGTGCGAATGTGGTCTGTACGTGGTTGGCCCTGAAAGCTGACCTAGTGAAATCCAGCTTCTAGTACTTTGTTTGGTCCATGGACATTGCATGTTCAATATGTAATTGTTGAATAAAATAACAAATTAGTTGATTAATGAAAAACCCATAGATGGCATTAGTAATTTATGTAATAAACAAAGAGACTGTTCATCGGTGTGTGACTGAGGAGGGTTTGAACTCCCAGCTTCAATCCAGATGCCGTGCAGATATTTCTGGGAAGGTTAGCCTGGAATTTGATTCTCATTTAGTAAAATGTGAGATAAGGAGATTGGCCAGTCATCCAAGGATCTTATTAAAAATGAAAATTCCTAGATTCCATTCCTAGAGTTTGTTCTTTTTATACTCGTCTCTTGTGAAATAAAATGCTGCAAATTGAGTGCTAGACACACAATGTATTACTAAGAATATATATATGTTAGAGAAAGTGTCTTTTGGGATCTGTTGAAACTCAAGGAAGAGAACAGTTTAGAGACTCAGTTAAATTGGAAAGAAAATAGCTCTTTCACTCAGTGAAAGAAATGTGTCGTTTGCCAATACCTCCTCAGAGGCAAGCCTGTCTCAAATGTAACAGATAGACGCCCCGGGCGTGTTCGGCTATTTCGGGGTTGAGGCAGCCTCAGGTTCCCTCAGGCGATCGCGGTGTATTGTCACGACGCGGAGTCTGAGAGCGGAGCCAGGACGCTGCGAGCGAGGCTGCAGTGCTCAGCTTCGGGCAGCTCGGGGGCTGCGATGACTCTGCGATGACTCTCCTTGCCCACCGAGCTTGTGACTCAGCAGCCCTGTCTTTGCGTCCCTCGGTAGCTTTCTCCCTGCCCCGGCCCTGGCTGCGTTCTTCATCTGTCCTTGTCTCTGCTTACCGCCTTCTATCTTTAAAAAGGCAAAATAAGCAACATTTACTGAGGCTCACTGAGTGCCAAGCAGAATTCCGTTTTTATCCTCACAAAAGCCTACTGAGGTAGGAATAGGGTGTCCTCGTCGGATTGCTCATTACCTTAGTCTCCGCCTTGAGTGCACAAAGATGTAAAAAGCCATAAAACTAGAAAATACCCACAAAGCAATTGAAAACCAATACATTTTCTACTCAAAACCCCTTCTCCACTTAGTCTCATCTCGCTCATCAATAATTACTAAGTACGATGCAAAAATATAACGCAAAGCCTAATAGCAGAATTTGCAAAAGATGCAGAATTTTAGGAAGTTGATGCCAATAGGAAAGTCACTGATACGTGAGGGTGTGAGTGTGTGACCAGTAAACAGCTGGAGGAGAGAACATGACAAGGTCTGTGTTAACTTTGCTACTGTAACACTGGTCTTGCTATTTTGAAATACATCTTGGAAATCTTTGGTATGTGTGCTGTTATATAATTGAGTGTAAGAATAAACATAGGCCTGATTATTATCCTGTTTGGGTCCCCCAGGCTTTGATGGAATAAGATCAGGCTCCTGGAACATAATGCCACTGATTGTTGACTGATACATGCTGGTGGGGTTAGAGAAACGCGAATAGTTACTTGGAGTCCTTAAATACTGAGGGTCATGGAGGATTTATAAACGATGGAGGCTATGACAAATTATTTATGGCCCCAAGCAATTTCTTTAGCTTTCACTTTAAAGTAGGCTGATCACACATACATTTTAAATGGAACAGAAAACCAGAGTACTGTCCTGTTTCAAACGGGACATCTAGTCAGCCTAGGCTCAGTGGGCTAAATTCAAGGTGTCAGTAGGCTGACCACACATGCATTATTTTTTCATGGTCACAAAACTGTATGAAAAACAAAAGGGGAAATAAAACAAAACAGTTTATGTTTTGAAGACGAGGATACCGAGATTATTCTGATGTCGAGTAGTTTGGAAGTGACAGTCCAGGCCTAGAATAATTTTCCGGACTCCCACTCCGTGATTTTTCCCACTCCCTAAAATTAAAAGGGAGACTAAGTAAGGAAGAAAGAAAAGAAGGAAGAAAATATCTAACAGTTATTTTGTACCAACCATGTGCTTTATACACCATTTAAGAAAGTTAATTTTGAATTATTTTCCATAACATATTTTCAGAATACATGCTTTAAATTCATTGTTACATTTTCTGTGTGAAGCAGATCAATGCATCTCTACTTTAGAAATGAAATTATACAGAATCAATGTAGATTTTGTGTGAATTGGAAAATCAGTTGGAAAATTAAATAATGTAGTTGTGTGTCCATAATCAGACAATTATTAAAATAATTAACAAAAGTGGAATTACCTAGACTAATTACCCCTTTTATCCTGGGGAGCTTTTAAAATCTTTAATTGATTTTCTCATCTTTTTCAGGAATGTATTTTATAGCATTTTTAAAAATTGGTTTGTTAAATACGATAAATCACATTGATCAGTAGTTTTTATACTTTTCTCTTTAGGAAAAATAATACTTGGTCCTAAGTATTTGCTTAAAAAAATAAGTTATGAACAAACCAAAACAAGACAACACTAGCCAAAGGAGACTTTGTCTTGGGGTGAACAACAGCTGATCATATACTAATTGCTTCTTAAGCTCCAAAACAATGATATATTCTACTTGCAGCCATAGGTTGGTTGGTCGGTTTTTCGGTGGAACATTGGTCAAAAAGTTCTGTGAGCTGCCCTTTATGTTCTTTACATGTAGGTATTCAGGAAAGAGTGCTTCCTACAGAATGGTGGGCGACCGTAGTCATTGTAAATAACCTGGGATTTTTGTTGAAGGCAATTATTTGAAGTGGAAAAGGCCTGAAGTATTGACTGATGTTATCCTGTTACTCATTTTATATTTAAACCAAATTTACGTACTGAAAAATTTAGCTTGTGAACTCCTCAGTTAAGTCCTGAAATAAATTAAAGTTTTTTTTAGACACATGTCCTTGCTGAATGCGTATCGGAATGGCATTTTTGTGACTCTTGGCATATCAAACGTTCCTGATTTTTTTTTTTTTTTGACTGGTCATTTGAGGATAAATTAAGCAAAGATGCAGGATCAAGAAGAAAATGTCTCTGAAGGCAGTGGCACCTAATTGGAAGGCATAATAAGAACCTGTCGGAATACCATGCCTGCCTTTAAGACAGAAAAGCATCTGTGACCTTCTGAGACCTGGTCAGCAGGCTCCCAGTCCCTGAGAATTTTCTTGGGGTTGAAGTTTTTGTTTCGTGAAGAGAAACACATATAGTAAAAAAATTCCATTCCACTGAAGCGATCTAAACATAGCTCATGCTTACTAACAGCTCATATGTCAAACAAACTATTTATGATTTTTTGGTTATATATTTTAATTTATTTAACTTTATGTAGCTGAAGCATATGACAGTCATATGAAAAAATAGCACTTACTTATACAACTAAGTACAGTCCATAATATTTGATAATGGTGAGGAACAACTATGTTACTGATTTATGTATTTACTGTATCATACATTTTACCCTTATTTTCTAGTGTACGTTTCCTACTTATAAAAATAGTTCATTCTAAAACACTAGCCGTTACACCTGTAGCAGCCTCAGATATTTTCTGTTTATCGCATCTCCTGATTGCATCATCTTTTCTTGTGCTTGATTCCATCTCATGTTTTGTGCAGTAACATGCTGTACAGGCTCGTAGCCCAGGAGCAGTGGGCTGCACCATATGGCCTAGGTGTGCCGTGACCATAGGGCCTAGGTGTGCAGTGGGCTGTGCCACACGGCCTAGGTGCACCGTAGGGTGTACCATCTAGTTTTGTGTAAGTTTCCACAGTGGTGCATTTCTCAGAACATAACCACACCTTCCAGCAGTGCATGACTAACGGTTGGATGGCATTGGCAACACCTGGGGTGTGGGTGGAGCTAGGAGAAACTACAGTGAGGACTCTAAGGACTCGCAATGATGTGGTCTTTGTTAAATTCTGAAGTTAGTACTTAGGTAAGAGCAGAAATATCACTTTAAAGAACTGGTTCTAAACTGAAGTTGCATTTGTCCCCAGGGGATAGTTGACATGCCTGAGGACATGCTTGATTGCCATAACTATTCTCAGCTGCTGACTATCTGAGCCATTCCCTGAGTACTAAGGTGCCTAGAAGTTTCCAAGTTAGAGACTGGTTTACAAACTCTTCACGTTTGCATTCTACTTGGGTTGTAATTTGAACACACATGGATTTGGATGCCTGCGAAAATCAGCATGAAAGTAAGCCCCAAAGTAAATACGTGCTGCTAGAAGTCAATGGAAGGGCATCACTCCCCACCCCCTGTCCCCGCAACCCCTCCTTCCACCCTACCTCACCCCTCCCAAGACCACCCTCTTTTTGTTTAGTCTCATTGCAGTGAACTATGTCAAAACCGTGAAACCAAACATCATCACACATCGTAAAGGTAGATGTTAACAGGAAGTGCAGGAGGGTGTGTGCGTGCACTGATGACATTAGTGAGCGGAGACCAGTGAGGCTAAAAACCCTATCAGTGCACAGGACAGCCCCCCACAACAAAGAATTACCTGGTTCAAAAGTTCACAGTCCTGAGTTCGAAAAACCCTATTTTAAAAGGCTTTCTACCTGGTGGATCTTGACTATAAAAGACTGAAGGCACAGGCAACCCCCGTATAACACGGCACATCTACATCATGGTTTCATTCTCACATGGTTTGAGAACTGGGGGAAACCCTTCTACAACGTGGCCTTCTAAAACACAGTGTCACTCTAACACGGCTTGAGAATTAGAGCAATCTCCGAACAACACAGAACGTAGTAAAAACTTTTAAGAGTAAAAGAGATCGCATTTGAAATTAGGGAAATCCTCGAAGAACATGGAACATAATTAAAGCTATTAAGAGTAAAAGATATTTAATATATATTAATACGTTATACTTTTGGTGAAAATTACTTTAACAAAGTTATTCCCTTTAATTATAAAAATATAATAGTATGGTTTTTTTAAATTTTGGGACCTAACCCTCATTTTTATATTAGTTCTTTGTTTCTTATAACACAAATTCACATAATACAATGTTTTAAGAAACTTAAACAAGCATGTTATATGGGGGTTACCGGTATTCATATGTCATTTTTAAAGTGTGTTGATTGGAATAATATAATTTACAACATTTCAGGAAAAATTATAGAAAAAAAGGAAAACAGTATTTGGCAATAATTATCTAAGCACTGTTCAGGAGAACTTTCATTCATTCGTTCAATAGATGTTTATTTAGTGCCTACTGTCAGCCAAACCAGGTTCTGATGTTCAATGTGAGTTGTGGGGCTATTTGGTGACTTGTTCCTTATTAAAGAGATAGGCCTATGAGACCACTAGATTGAATGTCATTAGACATTTAAATCATAAAATTAATTACTTTCTCCTCATTCTGAGCCTGTCCTTATCAAGCTTATCTGAAGATTAGCATCCTTGAGTTTCATCACTCCGGGATATTGGTGAGATAGTTTCTGGTCCTGTGTGTGTGAGTGCCAGAGCAATCTAGTGAGGATACATGTGACATTGTGGGCCCTAAATGGTGGACATCGTATTTTCTTTAGGCTCTTTACTCTTTCTCAGTACTTACTTTAATTGAACTTCTAACAGTAAATTATTTGTTTTTAGAAGAAACTAGGTTAAAACAATAACATTATTTCGGGATGATGTTAGCATTATTTTTAGTTGACCCAGATTTGTATGGCTTCTTGTGATCATGAACTCATTAATTTTTATATAAAAAGATACTACCCAGCTCAAATAAAGCCCTTTCATTGAACTCTGGCAGCATTTATTGTTGAAATATTTACTTTTGGGCTTACTCTCATTCTCCCTGTTACAGCCATCCAAGTTCATAGGTATTTAAGTTACAATCCAAGGAGAATGTGAACTTGAAGAGTTTGTAAACCAGTGTCTGTAACTTCTTGGAAACTTCTAGGCACCTTACATAGGTAGTCAGTGATGTTGGTTACCATTTACCCATCAAGAACTTTGTAGGAGTTATCTTCTAAGCAATGCATGTGTTTAGATTTATTATGTGTTTTGGAGACCATATAAGTGAAATGATCCAGAGAACAGTTTGAAAAATGCTCATACTATTTATTATAAAGTGAATATGACTCTAAATCTCTATTTCACAAACTATGGCAGCCCATTTTTTTTTTTTTCTTTCTCATCTCCATATATCACCCGTGGACCTCAGGGTTGTTTACTTAGTCCAGTGAGGTTGTCCCAAGTTTCCATGTCTCCCAAACTGGGAGAGTGTTCTGAAGGCATCATGTTGAGCTGCTATTGCAGATGTGGCAATCCTAGAAGCCTTCTGTGATGGTTTTAAGACATGTCTGTGAATTCCTTGACAACCCCCCTTGCAAAAGGTGGAGATTTTTCTTGAGTATTATCAGGATTTAAGTGATTGACTTCCAATGAATACCTAAAAGACACTCATTTCCTTCTTGCTTTCTTTCTCAGGTCAGTTCCTTTCGACCAGCTGCCATGTCATAAGACCATTTCAGCAGCCCTATGGAGAGGTCTGAGTTCTGAAGGATTGCAGCATCCTGACAACAGCCCACAAGGAACTTCTGCCAGCAGCCATGTGAGTGCGCCACCTTGGAAGTGACTCCTCCAGCACCATTGCACCTTCAGATGATGGCAGCCTTGGCCAGCATCCTGAATGCACAAGGAGTCCCTCTGTGGGACCCAACTGAAATTTCCGAACACAGAAATGGTGAGGCAATAGTCTGTTGTTTTACAAGTGGCCATGTTTTAAACTAACTTACTACCCAGCAACAAATAACTAAAATTATTTGAAGAGAAAGTATTATGTGAATTGACTTGTGAAAGACAAACAGAATTTATTTTTATTCTTTTACTAAAGAAGTTGGAGAAAGGCATTCTAAAGCATAGGACATGGCATATGTGAAGTCACAGAAAAGTCAGGAATAATTTTCAAAAGTCTATTGAGTACAGTGAGAGCAGATGTGATACACTGTGGGGAGTTGCGTGGATGGATTAAAGCTGTGTAAGGTCTTCTTCCAAGCTGGGGGGGGTTTAGGCTTTGCCTCTGAGGCTGTGCAGAAGTAACAGGTCATAATTCACGTGTAACATGGTGAGATCTGGATTGGGGAGTAGTAAACCTTGCGTTCCAGCCTGTCCAGTAGGTAGTAAAGAGATTGAAAATGATATTCTCATGAGAGAGGCGATGAGTTGGACCTACTATTCCAGTAGTAGAGGTAAAAGGGAATTCTAATGCAAGACAGTTCTGAAGCTAAATCAATAGGACCTGAAGCCTGAGAGTCAAATTATACTTGTACAGTTGCATTAAATAAAATTGATTATTTTTGGCCAATGTTGATACTGTCTGACATACCATAGACACGTATTAATTTCTTTCAATGAAAATGTACAATCTGATGCAGAAATTTGGGATGATAAAGAGTGTTATATTAGATTTTACAT
Organism: Lyroderma lyra; assembly: GCA_004026885.1. Lineage (NCBI taxonomy): Eukaryota > Metazoa > Chordata > Mammalia > Chiroptera > Megadermatidae > Lyroderma > Lyroderma lyra. Next base: position 154,035 of record PVJL010001577.1, on the reverse strand, counting down.
TTGCATCCCCACTCGATGAAGGCATCAGCAAGAGTTTTTGGCACAATGCCCACAGTCCTCTTCAGTCCTGTGAGACACTCTCTTCCCTAGAATGAGACAGTCAAGTGAGAAAACTGGAACACAGGGTTCTTCTAGAGATAACGAAAGTGGGGGACGAGCGTGCTCAGGGAACATTTGGTTCAGTCTCTGTCAGGAGCATCGAGACTGTTCTGCTGAATACTTGGTTTGCGTTTGTTCTCCCAGGAGTCTACGTTTAAAAAATCATACACAACGGAAACATGCTTTTCTTCATTGCAGGAGTTCCCATTGGGGGAAGGTATGGGGACGGAGCAGGACTACTAAGAGCTCTGCACCCCACCTCCCCGGACCCCGCTAGGTCCTGAGCCTCTAAGAGGCCAGCAGACTCCCCCCTGAGGCAAGTGGGTGGGGATGTGAGCTGGTGTGGAAAATTCTCCCTTGGAGATTTTTGTATGCCTTTTCTCACCTTCTACCCCCTCACTCCCCACTCCATCCTGAAAAATTTCTGTTGTAACCTAAATGGCTAAGCAGAACTCTTCCGTGCTGAAAAAGTATGCCCTTCGAATCTTGAGGAGTCTGTGCTGTGGAGAGGCACTGCACTGGGCAGGCTGCCTCAAGTACATCTGCATGTACGTCGCCCAGAGCTGCACTGGGCCGCAGCGCTGTTTCAGATAGGGCTGATGCTCCTCTAGGAAAACACCAGGCCCGCGGGCAAGCACGTTTCTGGTTGTCCTGGGAGACTGTCACTGAGGCCGTGCAGAGCCGAATGACTCGGGTTCTGAACATGCCGACTCGTCTGGCCGAGACGTATTAGTAATGAGCTTACACATTCGCGTGTACCCACTCGGCCCGGCCGGCCTGCCTCCCGCTGGGGGTGTGCGGGCGTTGTCCCTCAGTCCCGGATGGCACTTGGTAAGATTCCGCCTCATCCAGGCTCCTGGGCGTTGGGTGCTGTTGCTTTTAACATACACATCTAAGATACTTTTACCTTATCCCACATACATTTTTAAACATGAAGAAACTGTCATTTGTTTATTGGGGGGCAAAACATATAAGAAGTACCAGAACTCAGTTATGTCTCTTCGATATGATTGACAGAGAAAATGTAGGCACTGTGAATCAATTCTCGTGTTTCTGTTTTGTTGTTTCCCATAGATGCACGTCACGAGTGTCTTTTGTACAGTCAGGAGGTTATTAATAAGTACTAGTCATTGATGCAGTTACTTTTCAAGACGTGAATCTTTTATTTCATAGTTTCTGTAAGGAAATGAAGAAGAGGTCTCAAGAATACACGTCTAACTCAGCAAAGACATTTTTTAAATAACAGTGCCCAAAGCTCACACAGAAATAAGTTCCTTTGTAGCATATGTATTACAGTGCTTTGGAATTCAAAGAAGGGAGAAAGTTTGCAGTGCTGGATTAGTCAGAGAGGCTAGGCTGTGCTTCAGTAACAAACCCACCTGGAAATGTCCATGTCTTCATGTTTAAACGCCCACAGTGTGCCCGGCAGGTCTCCAGGGCAGCTTTCAGCGGCAACTATTCAGGGTTCCATCTTGATTGTCACCTTGTCACAGTTTTCCCCATTCATTGAGGCAGGAGACGAAAATCTGTGTCATGTGCCTAGGGTCTTTCCACTGCCTCAGCCTGGAGGTGACAGGCGTACTTCTGCTCACAACGTTTTGGTAATTAGCACACTGATCTCTAGTGGGACTGGGATTGTGAAGCTAGTCCCAAGTCCTGTCACTCTGGCCTCCCAGTGTTGTAGCACTTTATTTTATCATTACAGTTGCAGTCGTTAATCCTAAGGCATGTCATGTGCTGTTGTGGCCAAGTCAGATCCATGCACTGCCTACAGCCAGCCCCTCCCTGCGAGAGTCCAGCCCCTTCCATTGCGCCCGAGTCACCAGTTCAAGCATCTGAATTCTTCATCAAGAATACTCCAGTGATGAGATAAGAATAAGGGTGGGTAACAAAATAGAAATCACTTGGGGTCTTCAGCTCTGTTCAAATTTGAACCGATCTTTCTCTAGTAGACTTTTGAGTCCTGCATTTGAAGGGATGTGGTGTTGGGGTGATTTTCATCACATTCTGAATTTTATCTGTTATGCTATGATATTAATTTAAGCTCCTGTTTATTCCATTTTCTAAATTATAGTAGTCTTCCCTTATTCACAGTTTTGCTTTGTGCAGCTTCAGTTACCTGTGGTCAATCATTGTCCAAAAATATGAAATGAAAATTCCAGAAACCAACAATTTATAAATTTTGAATTTCCTTGTAAGTTTTAAATTGTGCAGGTTCTGAGTAGTGTGATGGAATCCAGTGCTGCCCTCTCTGCCTGGGACATTCAGCGTCTCCATGCTGTAGACACTTTCCACCTGTAGTCACTCAGTAGTCACCTTGGTCATCAGATCAGCTGTCATGGGGTGGCAGTGCTTGTGTTCAAGTCACCCTTATTGTACTTCATAATGGCCTCGAAGGTCAAGAATAGTGATTCTGGTCATTTGAACATGCCAAAGAGAAGTTGTAAAGTTCTTCCTTTAAATAAAAAGATGAAAGTTCTCTACTTAATAAGGAAAGAAAAAAATTTGCATGCTGAGGTTGCTAAGGTCTATGACAAGAACAAATTTTCTATATGGTAAATTGCCTAATTTATAAATTAAACTTCATCATAGGTATGCATATATGGGAAAAAACACAGTATGCAGGGCTTGGTACTGTCTGCAGTGTCAGGCACCCACTGTGGGTCTTAAAATGTATCCCATATGGATAAGAGTGGACTACTGTGTTTGTCTTTATGAATTCTCTTTATTTTGCCATATTTTATAAACATGGAATCTCCATAGTTATTAGACTATAGATTAACCAAAACTGTTGTCCATTTTTGTCATTATCCCTAGACAGTATACTTCCCAAATGCAATTTAAAATATGAGCAAAAATATCTTAGTATAATGGACTGAAATAGAAAGATATAAAAAAGAGGCAGCACTGTCTCATATTTGTGATGGAAGGAAAAATAGGAAAGGAGATTGTAGGGGAAGGGAGGCTGCCTGCTCTCTAATGGGACTGTCAAGTGTTTAAAGACACAGATCAAGGAAGGTGAGAGGCAGGTAGTGGCCTCTCTGTGGTCTGTGGCATCTAAGAGGGCACACAACAATAACAGTTATGCTGGAGGGGTTCAGAGACTGTGCTCTACCTGGCTCCAAACTGCAGTGTGACCAGCATATGTAAACAAGTCTAGCGGGAGGAATGAACATGAGAGATGCTTCCAGAAGTGAGGACAGTAGGAAGTTGTGAGACGTGAGACATCAAGCAACACTGCAGTTTTGAGAGTGGTCCTGTGCAGGGATAAAGATAGTTCCTCCGGTGCGTTGGACAGTTGCAAGTTATTTAACAGTTTTGATTGCCTACACACTTGATGTTTGATAGACCAACCCTGAAATATTTGGCCCAGTCCATCTTCTTAATCCAGGTTCTTTGGTCAGAGTTTCTTCTGTATTTTAGATATCATCAATAACTGAGAAAGAGTGACCGTGGCAATAGGTACTAATCAATGCAATTTATGATGGGAACATTTAAGAAGAGGGTGTGCAGCTAGTGGTTCTTACCATTGATTTTTATAATAGCAGTAGCTTTAAGTAATTGATGGATTTGATTCCTTCCACACATGAGAAAGTAAGGAATAGCAGTCAGACCACTGTGCTTCAATAGAGAAATATTGTTCCCAGGGTGAATGAGCAAATTCAAAACATAGTAAGGAAGGAGTAGAGATGATAGTTTTTGGATTTTTTTTAGTATGGGAATGGAGAAATTATTAGATTATTTAAATCATAACAAAAATACTACCAATATTTGCTATACCTCATATAGAAAGAATTCTGGATCATGAAAATGATGTTCTTTAAACATATTTTCCCAGTATCCTACTGCCATCTCAAAAAATGTAGGCCATTGTCTCCTAAGAGCATAAAGGATCATGAAGCTAAATGTCGGGATTTAAAACCAAAATGCTGCAAAAAACAAGTTCAGAGAAGCCACTCAGTACTCTGAGACTCGTATCTGTAAAAGGAACTGACCTATTACAATGCTTGTAAACAATGTTTATGCTCAGTGAACTAAGTGGCTTCACTAAGCCCTTTTCTGAAAATGATAGGTCCTGACATCATAGAGTATGTGTTATAAAAACATTGGGGGCAAAGAATCAAAACATTTAGACAGATAACATCTTTGAGACAATCTGATAATGCTTGTGTTCAATAATTACAGAGAGACGAAAGAATGGAAGAGGTCGTCGGTGTCTTCTTGCAGCATCATAAATCTGTTGATGATGGCCAAACTTGAAGGCCATGTGAAAAGAAATGGGGATAGAATAAGGAAAGTCAGAGAATGTCCATGACTGTCATTTCCGGTAAGAGCATTGGAAAAATCTGGTCATGTGAATTCTAGGCAGTGTGGCAAGGAAGTTTATGTACCCGGTAATTTTATCTAGAAACAGAGGAGAAGAAGCCCTGATTCAGTCGTTGCTAAATTGTTCTTATGTCCTTATGTGCTCAGAGAACAGGTTTCTTTTACCAGCTGTGAAACTGTAATGTATTATAGACAGTATGTTAGAGTTACAACTCAATAACCCTAAATTGCATATGCCATATAACCTTTCCTATTCTAGAGGTTGGCTGGAGGATTCATTTTCAGGCTAATATTACAAAAAACTAGACTGAAGGAGAGTTGGTCACTGGCATGGGCGTTAGTGCTGAAAAGATTTGGATTTGAATCCCAGCAGTCACATGCTAGCTGAGGAATTTTGAGCAAGTCACTTAGCTTCCGTAGGCCTCAGGTCTTCAGCTGTCAGATGAAGGTCATGTGGGGCTGTGGAGTCTAAGAGGAAAACAGGCCTCCAGAATGATGGCAGATTTTTGGCCTGAGCAATTGAAGGGATGTAGTCACCATTAATAGAAATAAGGGTTTGTGGGGACGGGCTAAGGGTGCGGAGGTGGTGGTTCTATCAGATATAAGATGCCTTTCAGACACCCAAGTGAGTCAGAAATTGGATATAAAAGTCTTGAAAGAGATTTGGCAGGAGATAAAAGTTTGGGAGTTGGCATCATGTGGATAGTATTCAAGGCCATCACTAAGGGAATGAGTGTAGATAAAGAGGCATGCTGAAGCTAAGAAGTTGAAGAGAAGAGGAGCAATCTAGGGAAGAACCTGAGAAAGTGTCACCATGAAGCAGGAAGAAATCAAGGAAGCTGGTGTTCTGGAAGCCAAGGGAAAGAAAATATTTCAAGGAGGAGAGAGTTATCACTTGTATTACATGCTGCAGTTAAATACCATGAGGACCGATACATGACAAGTGGATTCAACTACTGGACTATTGGCAATCTTGAGCAGGGTAGTTTTTGGAGGAGTGGTGAGGATGCAGTTTGCAGTGGATTTAAGACAGAATAAAAGGTGAGAGAAGAGACATTGAAGATGGTGAATGTAGACATTTTTAGGGGTTCGTTGCAGTGGGGAGCAAAGAAAGGTCTATAGCTAGCAGAAAAAGTGGGATCAAAATACTTTATTTTAGGCAGTGAAAAATACGTGTTAGTGTGCAGATGCAAAAGACCCAGAACTCCAGTATGCAAGAAAGGACTGGCGATGAAGGAGAGGGGATCCAGTTTACCTCTGTCAGGGTGCATTTCTAGGTGGTGACTGGAGAGAAGGGAGGCTGTGTGGGCACAGACACAGCTGGGCTGTTTGGAAGCGAGAAGCTGAAAGTGAGTCTGGCGGGGGGAACTGTGAAGAGTTTAGGGGAGAGAAAGAATTATGAAATAGTCATCTAGGAGAGGGAGAGAAAGAATATATTAGGTTAAGGCTGGGCACTCCTAAATGCCACTCCAGGCAGGGTCACTTTGGGCATTGAGTGTCTCTGAGTGTCACTTTACTCCCCCGTAGGACAATACTCATAGTATATTGTATATGAAGTAGGACAGTTAATTTTGTGAACTCATCCTAGAGGACATGCTATGTACCTCATTGCTGAGTATCACTACGGTCACCTCTGACGTCCTCCCCTTGGGAAGAGCTATACTCCGACACCAGCCCCTAGTCCACCCTTCAGAGCAATTTTGGAACTCTTTTTCTGGAATGGCCATCAGAGCTGTCATCCTAACATTGCCAAGGTTATGACACCTTACCAAGTTGTTTATACAGTGCTGCCGATGTAAGCGCATGGTGGCAAGTTTGTGAACTTAATTGTCAGATTTTGGGTATGATGAAGGCTCTGATGGCCATTCCAGAAAAAGAGTTCCAAAACTGCTCTGAAGGGTGGACCAGGCGCTGGTGTCAGTGCACAGCTTCCCAAGGGGAGTCCTTCAAAGGTGACCGTAGTGATAATCAGCAGTGAGGTATGTAGCACTTTTTCTAGGATGAGTTCACTAAATTAATTGTTTAAACTTGTATCTATAACACTTTTCTGGTGATTACATGAGTTAGCTTTATGAGTCTGGCATAGTAAGGACTCAGTAAATATTACCTAATATTAATTTTTAATTCATGCATAACTCATTCCATTTCCTATCCATAGAATCAATAGCCGAGAAAGATAAAAAAATGATTTAAATAGCTTTAAAGATATTTTGAATATGCTGTGTTAGGAAATAAGCTAATTTAAATGATCTTAAATGTTCTTCTTTGATGAGACTAATATATTTATGTAAGACGATTATTGGCCCTCTCTGGCTTCAATTCCAAGAGTAGTTCTGTGTAATTTGCTTAAAATTGTTATGATGTCTGGTTGGGTGCCATAAATGGCCAGTTTATAACATAAACTAGTGGTTAGGAAAACCATTTTGAAAACACCCTGAGAGCGTCTGATGTGAAAGTTCTATAAAGATTTTTCCTGCAGTGTGAAGACACATTTTAAGGCAAGTGCTTGGAGTAGCTATCTGACAAACTGATTTGGTTTAAAACATTTGCTCTCTGTGAAAGAATCACTGTAAAATTCTCCCTAAAACTTGTTCTATTATTTGTGGAGGGAAATAGGGCTTGTTTTCTCAGTAAGTAATTAATTTTAGTCATCAGAATGTGACTGCATTTCTACGGTCAGGCCTAAACGTAATCTTTATTAGTCAGCACAGAACTGCTTTCACAGTGATTTCTAATTTCAAAACAAAGGGAAGAAGCATTTTTGCAGGGTGGCCTTTCAGCTCAGGTTTCATTCTCTTTCTCTTTTGGACAAAAGAGCGGGATAGAAGAAAGAAGACCCAGAGAATCACTTAGGACACAAGCCTTGGGGTAAAAGGGGTTTTCTGTTACAGATCTACGTTACAATTAAAAGTAGGCTCAGGGATTCAATGCCTGCTTTCTGAAAAGGCACGCAAAACGTTCCTGGTGCCCTGCCCAGCATTCAGAGTCTGGCGTCACCCTGCAACCCAGCAGCCTTAAACCTCAGGGGTACGGCAGGCGCCAGGTAGAGCTCTTCTTGGCTGAATAGGTGTTGGAGGGGATTGCGTGGCGTGGATCAGCAAAGACAGGAGAAAGAACGCAGGAGGAAATGATAACTAGGCAAAAATTTCCAAGGAATTGAAAATAATCCAAGTACTCATAACCTTTTTTCCCTCTTAAGTTTAATGTTACCTGGTGTTAGTATAATTTTTATTGTACAGAAAATATCTCTTCACATCACACATACGTTACATAAATGGGATGCAGGGAGCATTACTATCACGATTTTAAGTATTTGAAAACTGATGCCCCGGTTAATTTTGCAAAGATCTAGCTGCTCTAGGATTTGAATTTGAAAGTATTCTTACATTAGTATAACTAATGTCCAGTAAAAAGAATTCAAATCTTAAGTGTATAGCCTTGTAACTCTGTCTCTACAAATACAACTTTAACATTTTAACGACCACCAAAATCAAGAGAGAAAAATTTCCGTCACCTTAGAAGCAATAAAAACTGAGTTCATTTGCTACATTTAGGGCATCTGTAATGAAAAGAAAAAAAATTTTCAATCATTTTTAAAAATTTAAAGACAGTTATTTTTGTGGACAGCTTTCACTGTATCATACATGAACAGAGTTTGTGCAATAAACTTCGTAAGCCACGCTAACAGCACAGATGGGGGAAGTGACTGAGTGTGACAATCCCTCGTTCCCACCCACTTAGCTCTTAGGTCACTCATGGCATTTCTGGAAGAAGCTGAAGTAGAAGGTGGTGTTGGATGGCCCGAGCATGAGGAGTTACTGAAGATACTCACTGAGCTGATTTTTTTCAGATCAAAAAATTTTTTTCTAGTAAAAAATTTTGAGAAAGCCAATTTGATGGGTGTGAGAGGTTGTTAAATTGTACCTTTGTATGATATGAGCAGAAATCTGAGCATAGTGAACTTTATGCAATAGAGAAAAAGGAATAGTACTAATTTGTCCAAGGATGCAAGAATTCAGGCTTGGACTGGGAGGGTGAATAGACCAGATGCTAATAGAAAGCTGAATGAATTTTCTTTCATTGCTTGAATGTTTTGACTCCAATTCAACAATAGATTTTGGAGAATTTTAGAGCTTTCCAGTGGAAGACAGCCAGTTTTAGAGATGAGTCACAGGGGTAGAGTGTCAATTATCTTCAAGTTTTTGCAGACATATTTCTTGACCTAGCCTTAGAAGCTGTCTGAATTACTAAGTGCTCATCCTTCAAGAGAATATTTTGAATTCCTAGAATTTTTCACTTTTTGAAATGAATGTATCAATCTTAGCATATATTTATGCTTTTGGAACATACGACTAAACTGTAGACCTAAGTCCAAATGGCTTACAGACTCTCTTTCATGGAATTTCCAATACCAGAGTGAGAACTGATATGACTGATATAAACCCTGAGTCATAATGAGATGTTCTTAAATAGGACTCACTTGTTTTCCACCTTCCCAATCTGCCCCTGGGTCTCAAAAAAATTTAGTCTGTTAAGTATCTTAAATAGTCTATTTTCATTAAACTTCATAGATATAAACTCTGAACAGTAACAGTATTAGTCTTAGTACTGTGCACATTTATGTGCATAAATTTAAACTTTCAGAGCCACTTTTGCATTATTTATAATCAATGAAAATATCTATAAGGCTCCCCTCTCAAAAGATTTTTGATTGCATAGCTTGCTATAGAAAACAGATCTTGTCTCCAATAAGGAACTGAGTTAAATTGGACAAACCTGCTTTATAAGTTCAGTACAATTTAAGTCAGCAGACATAATGCAGGTCCTTGTCAGCCACCAGTGTATGAAGTTTTAATTTAAAAAGTCCCCAAAGAGCTTCTAGGAGGGGCCAGCATTTGAGCAAGCTTCCAACCAGCCTATGAACATTTGTGAGTGAACGTGAGGATGACGCTCGGGCTGGGAAGAACGTCCTGTGACCTAAGCTTGAGCCTTCGTCTTGAGTAACACAAGGGCTGCGGGAAACGGGAGCGAAGCTGGGTCAGGAAGCCTGGGAGAGACTCACCCCAGCCATGGCCATGAGCAAGCAGAGGGCAGAAGCTTCTAAAAGGATGACACATAAAGCCCAGCTCCATCCTGAGGGAGTGATGAGCACCAGTAAGTTTGGAGGCGAACCCAAATTCTCATTCCTCTCCGACGCCATGGAGTAGCTGCTTCTGAAGCAGACTGTGTATTTTCTGCACTTGAAGACCCACAGCCCAGTGCACATTATATTTACTACAGTAAAATACAATTTCTCCAAATACATTTTGAGGATTATTTTTGTTTAGAGTTTTAAATTTGTTAAAGGAAATTTTAGATAAATTCTAGGATGAATAAATTGGTCACTGTTGAGTCTTTTTAAAATTTACCTAATTTCCTTGAGCTGTTTGTTGATTTAAATGTTATAATCCTGCATGGATTCATTCTAGAAATGTTTACTGAGGACTTCTATGTGCCAGAACCTATGGCATGTGCTAGGATTGCAGTGATACACCAAGTAAGTTTTGTTCTTGCTGTTACAGAATTTGACATCTGGTGGGGCTGCCCATTCTGGGGTGCATGTGGGCCATCAGGAGTATAGAGTGGGATGGAAGGACAGGGACCTAAGGTTCCCAGTTCATCTGTTCTGCAGCTTCAGTCTGTCACCCTTCCTCTGTTTTCCCCATCGAGCTCTCTGGGAGACTTCAGCTGTATAAAAGACCCCTATGCTAAACCCGTTTAAAATTCACTGTCTAGTCAGTCTAACTGCTCTCAACAAGTTGTCCTTTCCCAGTCTCTTCTGTTTTTCACTTAATTTGCTCAAAACCACTGGACATCAGGGATTATACTGAATGTTACAGGGAATTATAAAACGTAGTTGTTGCACTCAAGAAGTGTTTTTTTTTTTTTTTAATCTAGTAGTATTTTATACTTGTTTCAGCTATTTTAAGACTAAGGCTATTGGGATAACCTCTGCCAGATTATGGCTATTGTGAAGCCTCTTCCAAAATGCCTATGCTGCTGAAGTTCAAGAGCAGATTCTTTGGCTGCTGGAGAGACATTTGGGAGCTTGGACACTGTGCACGCAGGAGGGTATGGGCTACTTCTTACCTTGCCAGTCAGTGCTATTTAAGCTTCGTTGCATAGAACCACATATCCACACACAACACAGGCCAGGGGTTTACAGAGATATTTGGACACCATGATGAAGAAGAACTAAAATAAGCTTTCATAGATGAGCAATTTAAAAAAAATTAATCATAGCTTCATCCCTTTTCCACAATTGATTCCATCAGATCATTCATCCATTCTGTCACCAGGCAGCCAGGCTGAGAACTGGTGCCTCATTATTAGCTCACACAGTGCTTGATTTATTGTTCTTGGCTGCTGAGTAAATGTTGTGGAACTGAACTTAATAGGAAGAGAAATCCTTCCTCTGCAAACCACTGAGCTGTGTATAGAGGTGCCTAGAGTCGAGGAATTGGGGGTTGTTGACCCTCTACATAAAGCTTGATTGGGAGGTATGAATAGGGTTCTTTTATCCTCAGGCAGAGCTGACCTTACTGATAGAATGAGTGGGTCATCTGAATGATTTGATTTGAGAGCACTCTGCTAGAAAATCTCTCTGCCCAAGTTTCCTTCTAGTTTTCAGAGTCTCCACTTACATTCTTTTTTTTTTTTTTATTGGTTAGTTTGCTTGAAAACATATCTATTAAAATATGGATTCCTCAGGCCCCTGTCCTCCCAACACGTAAATTTTGTTATCATGCATTTGAATCTTATGAGGATTAGTGAATTCATCAGATAGACTTCAGCTAATTTACAGAGACTTCAGTAGCTAGGACTGATTTAAAGAAAGGTAGAAACATGGAGGATTTATTATGATCCTGTAAAAGGCAACCTTCTTAAAGGAGTTTCATGTGGGGGATTAGCGGCATTTAAAAAACAAAACCAAGAACCCCAAAGCCCATACCATTTCCTTCTTGGTTTTGTCTCTGGCCATTTCTAACTTTTGGTGTTATAACTCTCAGCTGCAGGAGACTGGGTATTGAAGCTGAAAGCTATATGGTAAAAGATGATAAATGCTGTCTTATACCTATATTTAGATATGCTTCATATCAGTTTTTAGGTATGAGCCTGACCCATATCTATACTGAAGGGAAAGAAAATAATAAACATTTATTCTAGGAGAATAGATGAATTTCTTCTAAGACCAAAAATTACATATTTATCTAAGTATGATGTCTATAGAAGGACATAGATGTCATGATTTAATAATTTTTAGATAATCAAAGACAAAAATAATATATTTTACTATCTGAAGTGAAATATATAGAAGCCTATAACAGTATTAGGTTTTGGATTTGAAGTGTTGAAGCGTTCTAGAATTTTAAAACTAGAAACTTCCATCAATTTATTTCTATTTTTAGTATTTCAGAAGATAAGAAATATACAGGAATCTTTGGTATGCCCTGTTTTCACCTTAAGTGTTGTGAAACCTCATTTGGCATGTTTATCTAATTAATGCGATCTGATGAATGGCTGGCTTGTCATCGGATGATGTAATACTGAAGACGTTTCTCCAAGATGGACACATGGTTGACTCATTAAGTAACTTCTGTTTACCATTGTGTTCTCCTCCTCTACTTAGAGACCTCAGTAGGTAAAAATACATTAACTGTTACATTTTGAATTGAAATTCAAAGAGCTCCTTCCATTGTCTGAAGATGGAACGTGATAGGGCAGAGACCTAACTGATGCATGGTTTAGGTACTCTCTAAATGCTTCTAAAAGGGTCTACTCTGATGACCATCTCAGATTTTATTCTTGAAATCTGTTGCCAAGAGCTAAATTTCATAAAAATTGCATGAATATTTTTAATGAACATGCAGTTTCTCCCTATTACCAATAAATTTTGCAGATTATTTTGCCCTTTATTTGAAATTCTGCTTTTCCAGTATTATGGCCTAGTAAAATTCAGCGCATACCTTCTACTCTAGTTAGGCTGGCCCAGCAAACATGACATTTTCCGTCCCTTATTTCTTCATTCCAACTGGCTGTAGTACTCTAGTCCTCTCTGCCCATTCATGTCCTCGCCATCAGTCAAGTTCCCACTAAAGTCCTCCCTCATGCCTGACGTTCCCTTTGCCCACTCTGTTCCTTCTCCTCTTGTTGCAAGTTCTTATGGTTTTGCTTGTGTTACTCATTTGACATCTGATAATTTTAGGCAGCATTTCCTGAGTGCTTACTGAGTGCTAAACATTGTGCAAAGAACGTTTTCTTGTTTAATCCTCATTCTTCATGGGAAAGGTACTATTTTCATCCCCATTTTGCAGATGAGGGAACATCTCAGAGACTTTACATAGAAGCTACCAGCTAGAATTGATAAAACCTGGATTCAAATGCATATTCTTATCTACTAAATAATATTACCTTACATTAATAATGAATCTTTTATTCATTATCATCCCTTCCCCCAGGATTGTAAATCTACTTTTGGAATTTTGGAGTGTTGTAATATATATTTTCAACATCTCTGACACTGCCTCTCTCCTGCCTAAGGTTTCTAGCACAGACTTTGAATGTATACATTAAACCTTAGGCAAAATTCTATTCAGTGCAAAGTGGTTTTACATTATCATAGGCCCATGGATATTTGTTGGAAAAAAAATCATTTTCACAGAGAACTAGGACTCAGCACAAGATAGGGGAAGAAGTGTGCTCATAGGTACAATACCTTGAATATTTGTCTCAGTCTCTATGATGATGATTTGATCACTTAGAGCTGGGATAGGGAAGGGGTCTGTGCATAAGCAAAGCTGAAAGTGATGAGAAAGAAGAAATGAATGTTAAAGATGTCTATATACTGCAAGTTCACTTTTTTCATAAAAATAAAATAAATGTCTTACTTTTTCCCTAGTAGAAAAAAAAAAGGAAGAAAAAAAATGAATAAATGAATGAATAAGACTTAAAACCTTAGCACTGCATCTCTGCCAAGCATATTAAAAATGGGGATAATGTCCACATGTATAACTATTTGCCCTGTCTATTGCTAAACAAAACATTGATACCATGGTTACACCATCTCTTTAAAACCTCTTACTATTTATCATTACTGTAGGAGCAAAATATTGTATATCTGCAAGTTAGGATAGATGTATCCGTGGTAGCACTGACATAATCTATAATACCACAGTCAGTATTGCATCACACATGATTAATCTTACTTTATTTCCTCAGAGGAAAGTGTAGCCTCCTAAATTCCAGGGTAGCTATCAACAAAAAGTTATAAACAATAGCGCATTTGTATTGTCTTAGCAGATAAAAAAATTCTTCCCTACATTTCCAAATTGAATGAATATATTAGGCTATTTAGAAGGGCCAGAGAGGTTAGAAGGGGGAAGAAGAATCAGTTTCTAAAAGCTACCATGGCAAGATATTCATGCATATACCCACATGCCTAATTTCTTAATTTTAGCCCTCCAGTTAAGAGACTCTTAAAGACTCTCGTATGTGTTTAAAATGCTGTCTGGATAGATAGTACGTAATAAATTCTGCTGGTAGGTGCATCATTAATTCACACATGGACTACTAACTCTTCTCAAATGCTGGAGATTGTTGTTGGGTTTCTTCTAGGTCATATGCATCATTGTCAATAATCATAGAAGTAAAAACGAGCTTATCATCTGGCAGAATATGACTTAGCAGTGTAAGGATAAACCATGGTTGTGAAGGAATCCTATAGGCTGAGGACCCAGGTGCAGGCCTCCTTTACATTTACGGGTGTGGTGAAGCTCAGTACTTCATTCCTGTCTAACCCTCCGCATTTTCAGCACCGTGTAGGAAGTCGTGATCATCAGTCCTCTGCTGGGATGACTAGAAACCTCCTCACTGAGGACACTAGAGGAAATCCTTTCCTGACTAAGAGACTGCCCTTTACTTCCCTTGGAAGGACATTATGATAAAGCAAAAATTCAGAATTCACAAATAAAATGAAATGTGGTATGTGTACTCGTTCAAATGCTCTCTTTTAAATAACATTTCCTTAGCTATTCAAACTGCTTTTTGGAAAGGAGAATCCACTGATATTCAATGAATTATATTTTTATTTGCATTGAGTATGTCATATCCACTGGGAATAGAAATTGCGGGCTATTATGATCAGCTATGTCTTAATTTGTGTAGAAGAATGACTTTTCAGATTATCAATATAGTTTTGATTCTTTGAACTTGAGCGACATACATGAGAATTAAACTTACAATTTTTGTGGTTACTCTTGTTTTCGACAATTATTCCAAGAGTTTTTGCTAACTTTATTTCCCACAGTTGAAATTTGCATTTCCCTGCCTGTGAAGTTGCATCCCAGCATAATTCAACGGAAGTCTGTGACTTAAAGAGCTGTGATGGACAGGCACATTTTTATCTTTTAGCTTTGGTAAGTGACTTTGCCATATTTGGTAAGAAAGAAACAAAAAGAACCTTGAATTTTCCCCTCATTTGATACAGAAAACCAACAAAAAATTTAAAAGAAATTGAAGAGAAAAGGTAATGGCCTTTCACTTAGTAAGTGGCTGTCTTTCGGGGTTGCCATCCTCACATGTCCCGCGTGTAAGGTTAGGTGGCATCCTGCTCAAAAGCTGACGAAAGTCAGGGGACTCAGCAAGAAAGCTGGCAGGGAAGCGTTGTTTATGGACTCTGTGTGGTGCTCTCCCATACTTCATGCTGGACTATGCTGTCGTTTCTTTACCTGTGAGTGATGGAAACACGATCTTACATTGGCAGAGATTCTCAATGTCTACCTTTCCTTCAGATGTAATCCTTGAGGAAAATGTTAAACTACATGAGATGGAGTCTGTGAAAGAATAGTAATCAAAGTATATACAAGGACAATTAATTTCGTGAACTCATCCTAGAAAAACTGCTACATGCCTCACTGCTGAGTATCACTGTGGTCACCTTTGAAGTACTTCTCCCCCTGGGAAGCCGTGCGCCGACGCCAGCGCCTAGTCCACCCTTCAGAGCAGTTTCGGAACTCTTTCTGGAATGGTCGTCAGAGCTGTTGTACCTTCCCAAAGTTATGACACCTTACCAAGTTGTGTGTACAGTGTTGCCAATGTAAGCACACAGTGGCAAGTTCACGAACTTAATTGCCTGATTTTGGAAATGATGACAGCTCTGTGGCCATTCCAAAAGAAGAGTTCCAAAACTGCTCTGAAGGGTGGACCAGGCGCTGGCGTCGGTGCACGGCTTCCCAAGGGGAGGACTTCGAAGGTGACCGCAGTGATAGCAATGAGGTACGTAGCAGTTTTTCTAGGATGAGTTTGTGATACTAATTGTCTGACCTCGTAGCAAGATATTGATTATATTGTAGAATAGATTGATTAACAGCATAGTTGGTTATATAATATATTTCTATGAAGCAAACTAGTAGGATTTCCCTACTGACTTCTATTTTTCAATGAAATATTTTCACATAATATTCCTTGAAATGTGATGAGATAAAAATTGAGCATCTGGTAACACGCTGGTGACACAGTGACTAATGTGACTTTTGTTCACTGAAACACCAGTGGAAGTTTTCATCTGTTGGGTATTGTAATTCCAGTTTGGAGTTACTTTGTTTCTGTGGTACATTCTAGTACCTCATTTCAGCCCTTAGTGTCTTCACTGTTCTTTCTTTTCCTCTCCTTTTTTTTCTGTTACGTCTCAGAAATAGTCAAAGCTCTCAAGCTTTGTTTCCTTGAGTAAGAGTAAAGTAACAAATAATATCAAAGCAAAATCAGACTTTATCAGCTGGTCCTACGTTGTTTATGGTAGTGAGCTGATGAACTAGAGGGTGAATCACATCGTGAATGCAGAAGGCACTGAAAAACACCGTCTGCTGCAAAAAGATAGCTTGCTCATTCTTCATTGCGTCTACACCCCAGATATGAGATGTTATTTCTTTGAATCCAGAAGGACCTTCAACTTCAAAAGTCTGTTACTGAAATGCAGTTACTCTTGGGAGGAATAATTTGTGTGTTGTTTTACTAATATCAACAGCTATGGCTTGTGGGAGGTGAGCTGAGAGAGAGAACTCTCTGAGACTAAGACATTCTAAGAAAGGGAAGGTAATTGACTTGAAGGATTATTTTCAAGATTCTTTTACAAATGTTGTAATTGAAAGTTTTTAATTAGAATTTTTTTTTCAATGGCTGGAAAAAACACCCTGAAGTTCTGAGAGTTTTTTTTTTTTTAACATGTTGCTTGATTTTTTTAAGAAAGCAATTACATTTGCAAGAATGAAAAAAATACCAAGTCTGGCAGAAGTAACGCCCAGACTTGAGATGACTTTATTACAAAATCATAACCATACGAGTACACGCTTATGATTTTGTAATAACACCCCTTTTTTAGGAGCTGGTAATCTATACCAAATCTTTTATTGCAAAATAATAAGCATGTATGGTTATGGTTTTGTAATAAAATCCTAACTCAAGTCCAGGCAATACTTCTACTGGACCCTGTATGTGTCAGGACATGAAATGGGAAACAGTGAAAATAATTTCTGCTAACTCACAATTTAAAGAGGTCTTACCCACTATAACGCCTTTTAAATGCCATGTCACAAAATGAAAAGATAGAGCTGCTCTTTTTTTACATGAACATCCTTATTAATTTGATTTGGATTTCCTTATAGTAAGAAATGATTAGAGTTGATTTCTTCAGATGATTACTTGCCTTAATTTTTTGTACTGGAGCCTACTGAGTCAAGAAACTTAACTAATACTTTCCGTGTGTGTAATAATTTGTATTTATTTTACTACTTTCCTCAGTCATTTCCTTACTGGAAATCAAAAACATTTGGTAATTATAGAAATAATTTACCTGATCACAGTCTGCCTCATTGGCTTAGTACAATGAAGGAAAAGGTGACTGTGTCACTTTGGGGAATCCACAGATGAAAACTGTTGTTGCATGGACAATAGGAAAATAGTTACCTGGAAGAGATAACTCACCTTGGGGAGTTTCTCAACATACCTGAAGAGTATATTAGAGGACATGTAAAATTTAGCAATCACCTTAAAATAGTTGCTACTTTCCTAGTTCTTGATTTACATAAATTTCTCCCTCTTCCAAAAGTTGACTTCATGTAGCTTTACTGCCTAAAACCAGCTTTCTCAAAAGTGACTACGGTTTATTTTAAAATAAAGTTGTTAAGTACATGACAGTAATCATTTTTCTATTTTATTATCACTTGTAAAGTGACTTATGATCAATAGTGGAATTTGAGTATCCAACTGAAAAGTCAATGTGTGAAATTCTGGATAAAAAACCGTTTTTTTAAGGAGTGCAATAATGATAATGGCAATACTGTTGGTGCTTGTGTTTTGAGGGACTATGTACAAAAGCAACATTTAAACAATTGATATTTTTGGTATACATTTAATTAAGGAAAAAGCTTTCAGCTTTTGTAAAAGTATATCATTTAAACTTAAATAAAAACTATTTTTAATAAGTTGTATTGTTACAGATTTAAAAACACAAGTGTTTAGCCAATGTTTTAAAGTATATTTATTTAAATGAATAAGTTATAAAATTTTAGAAAAGTCTATCAATTGACATTAATATCAATGTATTATTATCTCTAGACAGTCTAATATTTTATAATGTGCTAGATTTTAATACCAGTTTCTGAATACTACAGGATAGGTGTCATTTGTATGACACTTCACTGGCGAGGAAGCTCTAGTAGATTAGCTTTATAGGTATATATAAAGATTTAATTTTAGAAAGCATTTTATTCTCCATGTTTAATTTATTCTTAAGTCAAGAGTGAAATTACCTACATTTGAACCTTAGCTGTGGCACTTAATATCAGTATTATTTCAGATCAGCAAAACTGTGGCTTTCTTTTCATCTATAAAGTGGGTTACTAGTACCCATCTCATAGGCTCATTTTGAGGAATAAATGTAAGAATTAGAATTAATGAGCTATTCTAACTAAGCTCCTGATGCTGTAAATACATTCATCTGTAGATATTTTTCTCTTAATTTCTCTAAAAGATATATTGCACTTAAAGCTGGACATACAAAAGGATAACAGTGTCTTCCTTCTGGCCTGTCAGGAATCATTTTGAAGGAAACATTATTTTTCTAATGAAAACAGAAGTCCTGAGAATGTCATTAAAAAATACACGCACGTATGACACACATACCCACCCATTAAAAAGATTGCAGCAAATTTTTGAACAGAATATAAAGTAGATTTTGTTCACTAAAACTTGGTTTCAGAGTTCAGGAGCCATAGCCACAACATTTCCACTACAGGAATCCACTGACATGATTTTCTAAGTTACACCTTAACAACAGAAACCTGTGGTTAGGACCAAGACTGAGGTGCCTCTAACTTCAGCTTCTGGACTTGGAGTCTAGACTAAACAAATAACATCCAGCAAGCAAGAACAATTCAGGAATGCACATCCCACAAACCCAGTTCTGCCCCGAGTGCGGGAAAGCACCCGGAAGTTGAGAGATTTCCTTCTGCTTCTGGAGTCTTACTGAATGAACATGAGAAGGAAACCAGATGGAGGAAACCTGGCGGAGACAGTGGCCCACACTGATTCAGAGGAGGAACTAGATTTTTGCACTTAAGTCATCTTACTTCCCGGTTGAAAACATTTTTAAGGATGCTGAAGAGGGCTTGGGGCTGACCTGCAACCCTCATGGCCCCGGGAGCTGTTCTCCCCTCATCCATCTGGACCTTCCTGGAACTATCTTAGGAGTTGGCATTCGGAGGCCTTCTCTGGGAAGAATTTTAAAACTGGAACTGAGAACAGTAAACTGTCTCTAGGTCCTGGAACATGGGCTGTAAGGCTGATGGCACATCGGCCTGAGTTCCCTGGCAGGGTTTCAAAGAGGAGGAGGCCACTTCACAGAGGGAAAGAGAAAAGAGAAGAGGGGAGCTGTCGCGTGGAAGAGCTAAGAGCGAGTCTGACCGCGTTGGCGTTGCCCTGGGCTCTGCTGTTTGCTGAGCTCCCCCAGCACCTTCCCACCTGGTGTTCCAGGAGACACACGCCTCCCCGGGGTCTCTTAGCATAATGTCCCCTGAAAGGCGAATCCAGTCTGAGCTGGGTTTCTGCCCCCTACAACCTAGGATACAAATTATTTTACTTTCACCTATTTCTCTCCAGTTATTTGAATGTTAAATACAAATGAATATCAAAGAAATATTGGAAAAATAATGGTAATGACTTACATAATGCTAACGATATGTGGGCATCGTTCTTTGCACTTGGCTTGTATTAACCATTCAGTGCTCAGAATGATTCTGTGGAGTAACTTGGCCCTTACACACGGAGCACAG
The DNA here is from genome assembly GCA_004026885.1 of Lyroderma lyra. Classification (NCBI taxonomy): domain Eukaryota; kingdom Metazoa; phylum Chordata; class Mammalia; order Chiroptera; family Megadermatidae; genus Lyroderma; species Lyroderma lyra. The sequence continues at coordinate 134,245 of PVJL010001577.1, read as the reverse complement.
TCCAATTAAGTTTGTGTTTACCTGAACCTCCAAAAAGTTTTGACACAGGCTGTTCAGTCTAGGGGATGCAGAGATAAATTAGGAACAAGAACTCAGTGTGAAAGCAGTGCCAAATTGCAGTATGACTATCCTCAGATTGAGGTAAAGTAATCATCTAGAAAATAAACTTCAGTACAAGACAGTGTTCTCAGGATGCCTGGGACTAGTCTGTTCCAGATGAAAAAAGTGCCTGAATTGTTCAAAGATATCTCAGCCTCTCAGAAAGCTCACGTCACACTCACCCGCCGCCCGCCCTCACACAGAGCTCTCTTTCACCCTCAAACAGAAACAACTCGTAATCGTCACTGTTCATGCATCAGCAGAGATTCCCTATGATGTGGCTGCCATCACCCAGGAAAACCTGCATGATCTCATCCCATCTTATGGCCTTTCATTGGCTGAAGAATTATAAGATGTCATTATCGTGAGATGCTCCCTAGGCAAACCATTCTTCGATTTTTATTAGGCCATAATTTTAAAAATAGGTGATCACAAAGGATTTGTTTCTGATCATTCTGTTCCTTGAATTTTAGAGTGTTTAGAGTCCAGGTAGGTATTCTGGCATTCGCAGCGTAATTGTGATGTGATGACTGGTTTCCTTCAGAAGCCGTCTTCAAGGAGCAGGGTGTGTGGGGGGGGTTGGGGGGGTGGGGGGGCAATAATACTTGTTGCATGATTAATTTTGTGGGCTGCTGAGTAAGGGGCCTGATCTTGCCAGGAACTTCTTTAAGAAATATTTATTTCTTAAATATTTGTCCAAGTGTCAGTGCCTTCTTGTTCCAAAATGTCATGGTCACAGTACAGTGAATGATTCTGTGTGGTAATTTTAGAAAGAGTTGCTTTTCATTTTGAAAGACTGGGTAGAAAAGTCTGCTGAGATCCTCCTCCTAGTTAAGCCCTATCAAGACTAAAGATTTTTTTTTTTTTACCATAATTTTATGTTAGAATTACTCTCTACAATGAGAAGAGTCACTGATAGAATTAGGTTGTGGAGGAAAAGAAAGTTAAATCGTACTTTGGGGACCAAGGTGAATCATAATTAACACGGGAAGATGAGGGGCTTGCTGAAATTTAATTAAGGTGACCGAGGTGAAGCTGAGGTAATCAACTATAATTTACATACAAAAGAACCTGTAATTATATGGCAACCTAATCCAAGAAAGGATTTTTGAATGAAAGGATTGCCAAGGGGACAAGGAAGCTTTTGGGGGTGACAGATATACAGGGTGACCCCAAAGCAGTTAGGTATACAGTATAGTCTTACTTTGTTGTGTCTCGGTGTGTTTGTGCACCCATGTAGTCTGTCATGATGAATTTCATTGCTTCAACTGTATCCCTACTTTTGGGCCACCCTGTATATGTTCATCATGTTGATTGGGCCCATAGTTTCTCCGCTGTATAAGTGGGTCAGAACACACTTATAAATACACTTAGATGTAAATTTTACACTTTAAATGCATGCAGTTTATTGTATGCCAATTATACCTCCATAAAGCTGTTAAAAGTAAAACTGCTCTGGGTGATGAAAACATAATACAACACATAGATGATGTACTGTAGATTTGTACACCTGGAACCTGTGTAATTTTTACTGATCAATGTCACCCCAATAAATTTAACAATAAAACCTAAAAACAAAACATAAAATAGTAAGGACCCAGGTCCCACTGAGGTTGTGGAGACAGCGCCGACCCCCAGTCCCGACTCTGAGCCCCCAGGCTTCCTCTCTGCCGTCCAGCCCGGGAGGCGAGCGGCTGTCGGTCACACAGCAGACTTACCGTCTCACGTGTCACGGCCGGGGGCGTGTGAGTGCAAGGAGCCTTCCCCAGTAGGGGCCGTGCGAGAGCCACTGCGGGGCAGCGGGAGATTTTCTCGTTCTCTGGGGACATGGACTTACGTGTCCACGTTCTGTAGGAGTGACCGTCTTAGGCCTTTCTGCCCTCCTGCCCCTGGAAGAGTGGGCGATTCAGCCCTTGGAAAAGCTGAGCTTAGAGCTTTTGCTTTCCGTTCTCAAGTCGCCAGTGATCACAACAGCTGGGGGGAAGCCTGCCTCCTGGGCCGCCGTTGGCACATTTGTCGTTGTCGTTGCCAGTGTTTCTCGTTAAGTGCCCTTAATGGCGCGGTTCTGGTAATGTATCGGCCTTTTTCTAATTGCTGCAAGGGTTGCTCTGCTAGGACCCCCGCATCCTTCATGGCATGGCAGTTCTGCACACCGCTTAAAACCTCGTTCTGATGTCGCATGGAATTCCCGAAGGTGTATCTGAAGGACACCTTTCACAAAAGGTTTTCACTTGCCTGACACTGGGAACGTTGTCTCACGGCCGGTGGGTTGAACTTCCTCACAGAGAATGTTCTGTTGGCATCTAGTTTCCTCAGGGGCTGGGTCTGCATTCTCTTCTGGGGGCCACAGACCCCCCCAACAACCCTGCTGTATTATGCCTGGGGGCGGGGTTCCACGCCTCTGTCTACTGCCTGGACCCCTTAGTCATCTGAGTTTGTGACCTGCGACTTGAGAAAATAGCAGCCACTCTGTGTTTGTGTGGTGAGCCTGCCACCTTGGAGCTCTGGGACTGTTTAAGTTATTATCATGGTCCATCTCCAAGTTTTATTTTTTGAAGATTATTCAGGGGAGCTCTGAGAACATATTTGTTTTTGATTCACCCACTCTCTTCCCTTCATCTATAAACTCTTGATTAGAATTTAATGCCAGGAAAAATCGTTCTTCTTTAAAGAGTTGACATGTTTTCTTCTATGCAGTAATGGATTAATGGCAGCCACTCTGTCTACCCATCTGTCGTATAGCTATATCTATTATCTATCTATCTATCTATCTATCTATCTATCTATCTATCTATCATCTATCAATCTATCTGTCATCAATCAATCAGTCATGTATCAGGCCTAATTATGAGGGTGTGCAGAACTAAAGTTGAATTTCACTGCAGCAATACTTGCATCTTTTCAGTCTTGTGCCTGAAAATCTTCTTTCCTCAGTTGCAGCTTTTGTTATAGTCTATTTTAAATTCTTTTGGAAATAAGAGAGATGTAAGTTATTTGAAACATAAAAGTAATTTTGTAAAAATTAAAATTACACTTATTAATATAAATTTTAGTTTGCTTAATTAGCATGCAGAACAACAAAAATTATGCATATCTTTAAATGTTAATCTGAGAAACATTTTTGTAAGGCATATTTGGTTATGGTATTGAATTCTGCTCATATATATGAATATAATTCCTGAGGTAAACGTTTTTCTTAAACCAGAGCCAACATTTATCATCTGTTTCTGTCTGAATGTATCATTTTCCTTATTCTTTAGAATAATCTTGGGAAACAGAAAATATCCATAGGAAAACTGGATAGTGAGTCTTAGAGTTCAAGGCACCACAGTTTGTTATATTAATTACCCTTGAAATGGAGCCAGAATTATTCACTGTTTATGCCTTTGTGGGTAGACAGGGATGGCTTCCTATCATCGTTTGTTCAGAAACAGAAGGCATCTGGGAGTAGATTGTGTTGAAATCATTTGGCTGAGAAAAAAAGAAAAACACCCCATCCATTTCACAGTCTGCCAGATGGTTGACAAAGAATGCCTTCACTGATTTCTTGGGCAATTTTTCTTAAGTTCTGGGCTGTTCCTGTGAACAAAATGCTCAAATGAGCAGAGAGCCTTAGACAAAAACTACAGCCAAGCTGACTGCAGGGGCTTGGGAGGCGGTACGGAACTCTTCAGGCCTCAACTGGTTTGCGTTAGAGCACAGATTTCTGAGAGCAGGGAGAAGCGGGTGCTTTGGATTTCAAACCCCAAATCTGATACAGGGGATTGTTACTAAATTTAAAGCAACAGTGATCGCCAGTTTCCACATTTCCCTGAAAGGGAATGTAATCTAAGATTGAATAGCACAAGCACGTGATTATCCTTCATCAAAGTTCCTTTCAGAATCTGTTGAGATTGATAGCAGTCTCCACAGGCAGTTTTGGCTGATGCTATCGCTTGATCCACCCTGGATTTATTTAAAAGGGAGAATCATTTTACAAAGAAGAAGCTGCCACTTTCCTCCATCTTGGAGGGAGCTAAAAAGAAGTACCTTCTTGTTCTGTTTTGAAAGCTTTGAATGCAGGCGGTGTTTGCTGGGCTTCTACTGTCCTGGATTTCAGCTGCTCTGGAAGCTTGGCCCCGAATGCTGAGATCTGCCCTGCCACCTTCTGCATGACTCAGGGGCAGTGTCAGACAGAGCCAGGGTCCTGTATTCGTCCTGCCAGTTACTGCTCTGTGCTCTGGGGAAGTCACCCAGCCTGTCAGCTTCACTTAAGGTTGTTTTGAGGATTAAATGTCAAATATTCAGTAAATGGTAGCAAGAGTTATAATAACAATGATCTGTCTCAGCGAAAAACACCCACCCTTCCCTGCTTCCTGTCTCTTTGAAAATGCCTAAGTATTTCGAACCTCTAAATTCTCGCATTCTTGCTCCAGTCTGACTCTCTTCCCTGAACACAGATTCAAATGTCTGTCCTGTCTTTGTCATTAAACATCCTGTCGGAATCTGTCTTAGCTTGGGCTGTCAGAATAAAATACCAAGGAATGAGTGCTTAAAAAACAGACATTAATTTTCTCGTAGTTCTGGAGACTAGGTACCAACATGGTTGGTTTCTGGTGAGGACTCTGCCCCTGGGAAGACTGCCACTTTCTGTGTCCTCCTACAGCAGAGAGAGTTCTGGGAGCAAGCTTGCTGGGGTCTCCTTTTATGAGGGCAGTATGAGGGACCATTATAGGGGCCACACCATCATGACCTCATCTAAACCCAGTCACCTCCTACAGGCCCATCTCCTAATACCATCTCATTAGGGCCAGGTTTTAGCACATGGATTTGGGGGACACAGTTCAGTCCATTGCAGTGTCTGAGCACAGGGGCTGTCTCCTTTTCCTGTATCGGTTCCCAGGGCTCAGTGCAATGCTTCCTGGGCGACAAGAAGTCAAACATGGACTGTTGCCTAGTGATGTGACTGTTTCAATCTTTGAACTTCTCAGTGTGATGCAGTATCTGCAGACACTGTCAGTCTGAAAAATCCCAAGGCCCCAGGATCACCTGAAAAGCACAAGACAGCGACACCACCATTGTTCTCAGAAAGAGGAAAGCTTCCGCTCCAGGGAGTAGAGTGCAGTGGATGACACATAGACCTCAGTGTTCAGATGGCCTGGCCTTAATGCTAGCTCTGCCACGCTCATGCTGGGGGCACTTGGGCCTCCATTTTCCCATCTGTAAAGTAGGGGAAATTAGCGGTAGCTTCCTCACAGGGGTGTTGTGATACCCTCTGACACACAGCCCACACACAGTTCATCTGTCACGCTCGGAGCGTGCAGCAGTCTCTGGCACACAGTAAGCTTCCGTTACTATTATTGAAATTTGGGGAGACAGGACTGTGAGGTGTGTCCCTGTCATCTGCCTCCTGTGTCTGAGGGGGCACCAGAGCCTGGAATGCTCATGCCAGGCAGACTCCAACTAGAATTCTGCCCTCTAGCCCCTCCCATCTCCCAGTCTCTCTGGACAAATGGGAAAAGTTAGGGTTCCACTCTAGGCTCTGGGATCAGGAGTGTGGTCTGTGTTTCACCTGGCACTGAACCGCTCCGGGTGCATTCACAGTGGAGAATTTATCCAGGCATGAGCTTCTGATTTCGATTCATCCTAGCTTTACAGGCTTTGCCTTTGCCTTTCCCAAGAACCTATACAGCAAGGTAATTCTAGTTATTGATGAAAATACACACTGGTATCATTTTATGTTTCTAGTCAACATGCTATGGTCACTTGCAAATGGAAAATAGATGGGAGAAATAGAGTTTGTTCTGGACTGGTAAAAATCTGTGCTTTTCTGAGCTCTGACTTTTCATTAAATATGTGTGGAAATAAGTGCTGGTGGCCGGCCCTGTGGTTACTCCTGCACACTGTCTGATTGTGTTTCTAGTAACCATAGCTACCTTTCCATCAATGTGAAAGTTGCCTTTCACTGATAAATAGGTTAAGACATTATATATATAATATGTCATCTTTGCAAGAGACGTTTTAGCTCTGCCAGGATTCCTGCTCAGGATGTGGGGTGGATTTTACCCCACATCTCTGATACCTGTTGGACTCGGGTTCAATTGTTACCTGAGGGACTTTGGGAGAAGCCCTCCATCAGGCATCTGCCAGGAATCCATAAGTTTATGAAGAACAGTGCCTTCCTGGAATGCAACGTGACCTGCATTCTCATTGGCTATCCTCGTGTTTCAGTCATGATTGACTCATTTTTGATGGGACTTGCCTGCCTTAGAAAATATGAGGAGCCTCATCTGAGATTTGAGTTCAATTCCTAGGAGACACTTCAACTTCGTGAATTATTGTTAACTCATTTATAAAATGGAGATTAAAATAATAATAGTCTTTTCAAGGAATGACTAAAGAGATCATGAGAAAGATGATGTAATGTTATAGCAAACACTGAATATTAGAATTGATATTGGAATTTAGTTAATGTTTTGGAACTTAAGTGAGAATACTTGCTATTTTCATTTTCAATTAGAATATCCCCAGTTTCTGTTTTTTATCCCATTTTGTGTGTTTATCTATGATTACCACTTTCAGTGAATGAATCACTTTTTCTGAGCTTTATCAGTTTCTGTGAAGAGCAGTATTTTGGGATTTGAGGAATGATTGGGAAAGGATGTAATGATCACAAAATGCACTATAAAATAACACACAGCAAATATAGAATTTTGAAAAGATAGCAGTTGACTTTGTGGTGGAAAGTTTCTACAACTTTAGATATTTACACAGGGATGATTTAATCTCCCAAAGGAGACTGAGTTTTTCAATCTGAATTTCGTATTTCCTCTTCTTCCTGGTATGGGTGTTGGAAGATTCACTCACTCTATTTTAAAAATAGGATATTAGTACTTTCTGTTCTAAAATGCCTTCCAGGATAGGAATCTTTCCAGGTAGAGGAAGTATTTAACTGTAAATAGTAGATGTATTCATTCCCAGCCAGGTATGTGGATTTTGGCTAAAATGCATCCACGTGTCTATTAAACATTGTATTTTGATAGGTTCCTCATATGTGACTTCTAGCATACTGCTTTGTAAATATTTAGGAAGAAAAACTTGACTAAATTTCCAGGTAGTAAATTTCCACTGCAAAATAGATTTCTCAATACAAACTTTAAAACTACATTTAATTAGGATTAAAAACTGGCAGAGTAAACAAACCTTTCTTGCTTTGAAGACCAGATATATCTCGGTTAGTTTTAACATGGCGTCAAGGAAATTGAGTTTGTGAATTTAGCTCAGGTAGGCCACTTAGCTTCATGATGTTATCGAGTTACATTTGTCTACATCGTTACTTTCAATGGGAACCAGGTAAGAAGTGGAGACATCAAAATCCTTCCTCCTCCTCTTTCTTGGGAAACTGAACATCGCCTGCTGAGAGTTCACGGGGATTATCTTTGTGCATGACAGAGTATTTTTCAGTATGTAAATGAAAACATTTCCCACTAAGAGTTCAGATTTCCACTTGAAGCATTTTCAAGGCTCTTTAATATCCTTGAATCTAGGAAAAGTTGGACTTAAAGTGAAATTAAATTCTGTCATTTAATTCATTTATTTGATATAGGTAAGATCATTTTACATTATTCATTTAAAATAATATTAATTAAACGTGTAGAACATAAATATATATAAATTGTATAAAAGGTATACATTGATAACATTGATATATTGATTAACATGCAAATTCTATTTAGATAGAATTAACTCAAAATAGCCCCTGAGCACTGCAACTGAAGACTATTTAATGCTGCAGGATAGGAAATGTTTGCCCAGCGGATGATCCATTTTCAAGTTGATCATTAATCTGGAAGTTATGCTTTTCTCCAACAACAACATCACACCTCTTTGCTTCATAGGGAGCTGAATAAAGCATTCTTTCCTTTGGCACAGAGCACAGTTGCCTCACCCAGAGCTCAGAAGGCCACATAAACAGAGCAAGAGTGTAAGTTTGGTTATCCTGCGAACCAGGAAGCTGACATTTCGCTAAGCCTGTTTTTAGAGAACCCATCCCTCCTCGTGTGCTCTGTCATGGGGTTGAATACAGAGCTTGGAGTTACACAGTCCTGTGTCTGATTTTCCACTGTGTGACTTCAGTACCAGTAAGCCTCCATGTCTTCAACTGCAAAGTGGGAGTAAGACTGTTTATTTTGGTTCTATAAATATAATATGAGATAACACATGTTATATGTTTAACAGAGTGATTGGCAAATACTGAGTCATCACTGTGAGTAAATATTATTATGATATAATGATAGATCTCATACTGGAACTTTTAGCATGTGAAAAAATAGAGACTAAGAAGAATGGGACAAACAGTGAAGTTTTCATTAAAGAAATAGAAGACGCTGAGAGAGAGAGAGGGAGAGAGAGAGAGAGAGAGAGAGAGAGAGAGACAGACATCCAGACCAGAATGGGGACTATTCTCTTAGTCATACTAGGTAAAGTGTTTTGCAAGTTCCTTTGTGAAAAACACATGAAGTTTATTCAGATCCTCATTTTTTACCCACTGAATACTTAAATGTTATGTAAATTAAATATTGTGCATGTGGTGGATACAGTTCATTTGTTTAATGTATTCTAATATATATTAATAAGTATTCATATGTATCTTGCACTAGGGATTATTGGTTCTTTGCATTTTCAAGTAAAGTTTAAAGTTTTGGTTATCACATAAAATGCCAAAAATTTACAAAAGAGAACCATTTGGGATGGCTTTATATGGATAACTGAACTGAGGGGACCGTCCTGACTAGAGTCCGGGGTCCTATGCAAAAAGTGAGAAGAATGATTGACAAGCAGCTGTGGGCCATGGACTGGGAGTCAGAGATGCCTGACTTTGGATTCTGGATTTTCTATGAATGAAGTTAGACAAAAGTCTCAAGTTCTCTGAGATGTCACTTTTCTATTTATGAGCTGGCTGTAACCACTTCCAACAGTGACTGTGAGGATTAGCAAATGCCATAGTATCTGGAAAGAGGTTTTCCTGGGTGAGGGGTGTGTGGTTGTGCGGTAACATTGTAAAGTGTTTGATACAAGAATAGAAAAAAGGAGACATACAAGGATTTCAGCTGTAAAAGGAGAGGAATGAGATAATCAATGGATATCATTTATGTTCACAAAAAGTGGATAGTTCACAAGGATCTGAATACATACACGCACATACATATCTATCTATCTATCTATCTATCTATCTATCTATCTCTATCTATGTTTTCCTAATATAAGTATTTCAGTTTGGGAAGTATTTTTTGTACTGTTAAAGATTTTTGAGATAAAAATTATAAAGATAATAAGATATTTTAATAAAATGTTGCCAAATTTTTATCTCACTTGTATTTTGGGGAACATTGTAAAATCTTCCTTACATATAAATTGGATTCAGGTAGAACTACTTTTAAATGATTTAACCTAAATTTATTATATATTTACAGATATGTCACTGCATTTTCACAGTACTTTTACCAATTACTAATTTGTTGAAACTCCAGCTATTTTTATCAAGCCTTGCTGAGAACAGCCACTGTTCACCTAACTTTGTATTTTGTCAACATTTGCTTTTATGATGTTTTTGACGTAATGTGATAGGGTTTATGTTTAGAAATGAGAGCTAAAAATATTTTTTTAGCTAATAGTTCACCAAAAATTATTATCTGTACCCTTTGCCTAAACAAACAACTTCATAGATTGCGATGTAAATGGATATCTCACATGAATTTTTATTAAAAACAGTGTCTTCGGTGGGCCTCAATCCTTTAAGAACTGCAGGACAGCTCAAAACCCGAAGTCCAGAGGTTCTAGGCAGGAGGAAAGTTTCACTCTCTTTATTTCAATTAATCTGTTACCTTTTTCATTAGTATAATAGATGTTAAATATTACTTTTCAATCCATGAAATGAGGGCTGTCAAGGCTAGAAATTTTGTACTGGAATGGCAGCTGGTGCATTCACCAGGCCCAGGGGCCCAACAGGCGACAAGCTTTGGAAAGGCCCCGAGGGGTAGGCTTCTGAACCCACCTCGTTCAGTTGTTCAGCAGAGGACGCTGTCACCTGCTTTGACCAGGAGGTTAGTGGAATCCTGTCATGAGCACAGTGTACGGGTGAGGGAGACGGGGACAGGGTGGTCAAAGGGTACACACACACTTTGGTTGCAAGATGAATACGGCCTGCGGATCTAATGTACAGGAGGGTATTTATAGTCCATCACACATGTTTACATGCTTGGGCCTGTCTCACCGGTATATGGGCCATTTGACATATGGAGGAGTTTACATGTCTAAACGAGAATATGTAATTTAGACAGTGATGAAGAGGAGGTAAAGCAAAGACTAGTGAATGTATTCTCCACAGGGGTAATATTGCCCCCAAAGGGTGAAAATTGGCTCCTGGGGCATCAAAGAAATCTCAGATATTACAGTGCTTGTGGCCCATGAGGGGCCATAGTATTATACATAACCAGAGTGTATCTGAAGGATTAAATTTCACTGGGACGGGCTATTAAGGGGAAAAAAAATGAAGTTCTAAAAAGGCTTCTTTGGGGAATGGTGATAAGGTTGGGAAATATGGCTCTAGTGACAGTTTCTTCTGGATGGCCATGATTCAAAACTTCTCAGGTTCAGTTCAAAGATTTCAGATCCAGTACTGCTCACACAGTCCTGAAAGGTGTTTGGTTGCTGTCATTGCCAAGGTTTTTAAGCAGGGCAGGTTTCGGTGGTGGTACACGTAGTTGAAAAAATACGTGCAAAGCTGACATATGGGGACCATAAACAGGCCAGCGAACTAGCCACTTCATTGCACACCTGGGACTACATATACGTACTCAAACAGGAGTGGCATCGTGCCGCATCTGCCCAATAGCAGTTGTTGGGGTTTTCATGGTTACGTAAGGCGGTACATGCGCAGTAGCTGTCAGCCCCAGGAATTCCTCAGCCCCAGACACGGACTGATTATACCAAGGTCAAGGCTGGGCGGAGGGCCTGGCTTTAACCCTTTACAGTGGGCTGGCTGTAACTCTTTACAGTGGGCCTGGCTGTAACTCTTTACAGTGGGCTTGGCTTTAACCCTTTGGGGACTGACACTTGTTTAAAAAATGTTTTAAAATGATATTCTTATGTAGGAAGAAAGCAATGTCCATATGGTAGCTGAGATTTTTTAGTACCTCCATAGGTTTGGTTCTGTATATTGTTAAATCAGAAGTTCAAATTGTGTGTGAGTGTGAGTGTGAGAGTGTGTGTGTGTGTGTGTGTGTGTGTGTGTGTAAGAGGGAGAGAGAGAGAAATTTTTCCAGGACAGAGCACTCTAAGAATTTAGCGGAATCACCAGACTTGATGACGGGTCCCCTAACATGGCATTCACATGGAAATTCACTTGCTAAAGAGAGTAACTAGCATCGCGGGGAGACAGTAGAGAAAGCTAAGTGAAGCAACCCCTCAGCCACCACGGTTTCCTTGCTCTGTAAAAAGTACCGAGCCCTAATAGTTACTGTACTATATCACATTCACGAGACATACCACTCAAAACTAATCAGCCACGGCTGCTGGCGAACAAATAATTAACATCTCATTGTATTACTTATCCTCTCAGCTGGCAGGAAAAACTGACAAGTAGCTCTCTCTGTGCTACTTGACTCTTAGCATTTAATTTGAATTGTAATCAGAAAAATTCTCAAATATTCTTAAAACATCAGATAGCAAAAGATACTAGCCTGAGCTTATTGACATTGGCTCTACTAATTTGTTTCTAAATAATCAGTTTTCGGGAAATATTAGATAAAGTAAATGCTATCTACACAAACATATTTACTGAAATAAAATTTTCCTGGAAACTGGTCCTTCAAACACCTTAACATCGTATAAGTGTGATACAGGAGAGAAGACAGCCCAGAATGTATTGACGACCATGATAGTCTCGGGTTTTATGAGGTTATTTTGCTTTTTCTACACAACCTGTGATGTAGATTATTAAACAATGCAATTTAATAGACTTTTAATTTGCAGACTAACAATTAGTGCATTTCATACCTCTCAGGTTACAGGATGGAATGATCTATCACACTCTCTAGGCAGTTGTATTTTCCCATTCACAGAAAAATAGAATGAAAGCAATAGAAAAATGTGTGTTTATGACATTTATTGAATATTTGTAATAGGCTGGTCAGTTTATTAGAGACTTTACAGATGATTTTGAGAATAATATAATTTTCACAGTAACTCTGCGAGGTAACTTTTATCTACAAGTGCAACTTTTTGTTTTTAAAGACTTTATTTCTTTAGGACAGTTTTAGGTTCACAGCAACATTGAGAGGTTAGTATGGAGATTCCCCACATACCCCTGCCCCACACATACCTAGTCTCCCCCACTATAAACATCCCCAACACAGTGGTACGTTTGTCATAATCAGTGAACCCACACTGACACATCACTATTACCCCGAGTCCACAGTTGGCATTAGGGCTCACTCTCAGTGCTGTGGGTCTGGACAAATGTATAATGCCATGTGTCCATCATTATAGCGTCATACAGAGTAGATTCACTGCCCTAAATGTCCTCTGCTCTGCCTACTCACCCCTCCTCCATCAACCACTGGCAACCCCTCGTCTTTCACTAGCTCCCTTGTTCTGCCTTTCCCAGAATGTCGTAGAGTTGGTATCATTCAGTATGCAGATGGACTTCTTTCATTTAGTAGTGTGCATTTAATGGTCCTCCACAAGGGTCCTCCATATATTTTCATGGCTTGATAGCTCATCTATTTTTGGTGGTGATAGTATTAGGCTGACCAGACATACTTTTTAAAATGGGACAGAAAACAGCAGTGCTGTTCAGTTTCAAACAGCACGTATGGTCAGCCTAGTCTCACTGGGCTAAATTCCAGGTGTCACCAAAGAGGAGGGGGCAGAAATTTTAGGAAGGCAAAATCTAACAAGACAAAATGCAGAAGTAGGAAGAGGCAAGGACATTTCTTGAGATGAGAAAAATTGGAGAAGAATGGATTTTGGAAGAAGATCAAGAATTCATTTTTGGACATAATCTGTTTGGAAATGTCCTGTTAGACATTAGACCTTAAACATTGCACACTCCCTTTATTTTTGTAAGCGTTCTTTGTCTGTCAGAAGCAGTAAACCAAGAACAGATAGAACTGTACTCAGAGTACTTTATCATCTTTTTGTCTCTATTTTGTTTAGTTATGATTTACGTGTGGATAATTTCACCAACTCCAGGTCCTATTAGGAGGTTTTTAAAAAGGCACTTTTCCTCTGATAATGATTTAGTTGACAATAATTCCTCCGTTTCATGTTGTACTTTTTAACTGCTCAGTTGTTTTTCAGGATTATCACTAGCTCTGATAATTAAAAATACTTGACTAATAATATGAATGAAATAGAAAATCCTTGTCTAATATTTATCATTATTTATTGTAGAGTTCTGGTTCATACCAAGTTCTGTTAATGTGATTTAATTTTTTCCTGAAAATGTATATTACTTTCTTATAGCCATGAAGCAATGTTAACACCATCTACTTACTAATTATTGAACCTATGTCAGGGTGCCTTGTTCTTGGGTGATATAGACACTTGAATGGAGTTTTGTTATTGATAAAGATATTTTTCCTAAAAGAATGACATTAAAAAACAGATAATAAAATTTGTCTGCTTGAGGAAGTATCAGGTGTGGATTCCCACAAATAGAAATGGAGCACAGATACTAAAACTGAGTTCTAATTTTCCATTGCTAATGATGTGTTCACTTCTAAAGTCTTAGTTTTATTTACTGTAAAAGAGAGAGTGAGAGAGTGCGAGAGAGAGAGAGAGAGAGAGAGAGAGAGAGAGAGCGAGGGAGAGAGAGAGAGAGCGAGAGAGAGAGAGAGAGAGCAGGAGCACCAGGAGCACACGGAGGCAGCAAATGCTGGAGTGGGGAGCAGGATGAAGGGCTCCGAAGAGCCATGTGTCACACTGGAGTCAATGAACAGGTACTGCAGAGCCGGATGATGTTTAGTAACAATGTGATTGACAGGAGCCCCCTTAGAGAGAAGGGTGTTTCCATTTTTCAGAAGAAAACTATAGTTTTCTAACAAGAATGGTGGGAACAAGAAGCAAAGCAGTAGCTAGTAAGATGGTAAAATGCAGACAGCTTCCTGAGCCATGCAGTAGAATGGACAAGACTTGACTGCTAACTGGTTTTGGGGGCAGAGGAGAAGAAGGGTCTTGGATGACTCCTGGGGTTCTGGCTAAGGTGACTGGGTAGCATAATTTATTTAGCAAATATTTATATATTAAGTGTGTCTTAAATTATTTGTCAGACTTTCTGATGGATTCTGGGCACACAAAGGTAACTGAGAAGTCAATGGAAGAGATGGACAAGTGGACATACAAATATATGACAGTTGATAAGTAATGCCATTCATTCTGATAAAGAATACAGGGGGGAAAGGAAGCAGAGATGAGTTAAGAAGAGAAATGACATGTTCATTTAGACTCAAAAAGATTCAGAGAACCCTGGAACCACAATTTGGACACGCAGGGTCTGTTGAGGGGCAGCGGGGGCTGGAGGAATGCCAGTCAGCCTGAGAGTCAGAGGCCAGGGCTTGTTCCACTTCCTCACGTGTCAGGGAAGTGACAGGAGCATGGGACTCAGGTCACCTTCTTTTCAGTTTCTGAGGATGAGTGATGACAATGTATTCCATGCAGCGGCCATCCAGAAAGTACCCAGCCATGCAATATGAAAAATAGGGGCATTGATGGCTGGATGTTTTCCGGACAGCCCTTGTATTTTAGCACCCAAGCTGGCAAAAGGGCTGCACCATAACTGGTGCTTCTGAAAGGTGGTGGCATTGCACAGTTCAGGTAGGAGGTTGGGTGGGGATGATGTAGATGACAGATGCTCCTGTCTTGGGTGAGAAACTATTCCAGACATGCCCTAGAGAGCAAGAGAAGGGTTGGCAGTTCTTGAACATTTTCCTGTTATCTGAACGATAATTCAGTTCAGCGTTTGCAGATGATTCAGTTTTGTATATCTGAACAATTTCCCTGCCTTTGGGCAGACAGGGAATTACTGAAGACAGTAATCTCTTTTAAAATTAGGTCTTTATTATTCTTCTTAAAGTACACAATAGAGCACTTATATCAATAACTGTTACATATCCCATAGAATTTTCTAACTTGTATGGCTTTAGGATGATGACTGCAACCATCCTTATGATGCCATTTGAATGAGGACAATAGTTCCTTTGAGATGTTTTCAAGAAAATCACTCATTTCTCATCATACAAGTCTCCTCAATGTCAGAAGCTGATCTGCAAGCATGTGACTGAATATAGCTACAATTTTGGTCTTTGCTAAGCAAAGTCTCACTTGATTTATGGGAAGAGCATGGATTTCAGAGACAGAAGGTTCTTAGTTTTAGTTCTGGCTTGGTTTTTTTGTTCCTTGAGTGAGCTAAGACATGTGAGAATTGAGAGCTTAGAGCTTAGCTCTGAACCTGTTTTCTCAAGGTTAAAATGTAGTTAATAATAACTTCTCTGCACATTTATTGTGAGACTTATAAGAGATAAGAAATGCAAAATGACCATCACAGCACCTAACACCTAGTAGCTTCCAAGTTTTGTTTTTTATTCCCCCTGTAAACAGAACTTCAGAATCATTTTTCTCCTCTCTTCTCAAAGAACAAGCATCAATGACACTTTCAACAAAACTTTAAACTAACAATAACATGCATTTGTGGCAATTCTAGAAACAAACTGCCAAACTGAGACATAAAAACTCACCTAGCACATACACTCCAATTTTAGACACAGTCGCTTGGGCTGTAACTTGCATATGACTCACCAAGGGGCTGGGGTGCTATCAGATAGCGTTACAGCCTGAGGACAGATCACCGTCATCTATGATCCTGCACACCAGCGGAGGCCTGTGAGAGAGGACTCAGTTACAGCTGGTGCCAGAGAAGCACATCTGAGTGTCTAATAATATAGCTAAATGCATTTTTAATTAGAGGCCACTAGGTGAGCTGTCAAGAAACCAGATTATCCGGTAGATTTTCCCATGTTTCTGTAAACCATTCTTTTTAAAGTACGTTTCACACTGAGTGTGTTTATAGATCTGGCATGTACTTCGCTTGTGTTGAGAAGTTTCCTTTCCTTATTAAGTGTGAACGCTCTCTAATGGAGGGTGTTTATCATTACAAGTGCGACTCGTTTACGACCACAGCGCGCTCCGTGTGGGGTTTATTCATCTCCTTCCGCCCTGCCACTGGCTGACACCTGAGGCTGCGCTCCCCTCTGTGTGCACTGCTGCTTCTGCTTCCCCTTACATATTTCACTTTGGTTTTCTCTTGTAGCTTAACTCCTGCTGCCATCCGTTCTGATTCTCACAAGCCATTGATCTCTGAAGTCACGTGCTCTCTCTTAATAACTGCTTTTTTAGGATTGCAGTGATCTGCCAGGGAAGGTGGTCTGGGCATCGGAGCCCACGTGACTCACGTACCACCCGGCGGGGTGGTGTCTGTGGCCACCGGCCACTGGTTGGGTCGCGTGTGTGAGTCTCACCGTTCAACCCTGGGAGCCCTGCTCATTGGGCCTGACCGCTCTTGCTCCGCACGTCAGGGCTGGTAGGACGCTTCTGAGGTCAAGAGAAATCATGTCCATGTTCTTCATGAACTGCAAAGACGTTATTCACTTTTGAAAATAAATTATTCTCTTTGAGGCAATCTGCCCATGAACTGGTAACGTTTGAGTACGCTACTGGCCAAATCCATATTATAAACAGTACTTTCTTTTTAATACTTAGATGCATGGTCTAAGCATTAAGTGACTGGTTCCTCCTTTTCAGCAGAAGCATAGGGCAAGGTGACAGTGTAGGGCATTAGGTGGTGTCTCAGAAAGTGGCAAATGCTGTTGCCTGTATCTGAGAAGGAAGATGCTGCTTGTTGAAACAAAACTTTGTTGTCTCTGAATTCGTCGGCAACACTTTTTGGATTTTTCTTTAGCACTTTCTTTGGCTTTTGGTGCTTCTAATGACATTTTCCATTCTCTGCCCACACCTGTCCCTCCAGTCTCTCAAACTGACGGTACTGACTGACCATGACCATGGCCCTGAGCCTGGATCTCCTTCCCATTGTTCATCCAGGACAATGGGGACAGCCGTAGGGTGCTGCATGGTGAGGACCATGGCCTCCAACTTCTTAACAGGCTGGTGGCTTGGCTCCTCTTCTGCTCCGTCCAGATTTTGCTGGTTGGAAGTCAGTGCTTCAACCTTGGCCATTGTCATTTTGTGTTTTAATTATCAGCTCACACATCCTGGAAAGTTTGTATGTACGATATCTGTACTCAAAAGATCTGAGTAGACTTCCGTTAAAGGAGTACTTCTATGAATACTGTTTGTCAAGGAATTTAATCCTGGCTCTCTTGTTTTTATATGATTGCTATTCATTTTTTTCTACTAAACTCTATTTATAAGCAACAATTTAGAATACCTGCTTTTTAAACAAAGCCCCCCTTCAGTTTTCTATTAAGAGGAAAGGGAGATTTTAATAAGCAATTCATTTTCATTTGTCTCCCAAGTTTCTTCACCCTGTCTGGTGGCTGGTAGCCTCTCGTCACCCTAACATCTTGGTTCTCCCAGCCCATTTTCCCGTGCCACCTCGTATGCCGGCTTTCTGCTTCCTCACGTCTTGCCTTTTGTTCGACAGCAGGTCAAGTGTGCGTGCCAGTGTTCCCCTCCTCACGTGAAACTTGGATTCAGACGCCATTTTTAATCTGTGTGACTAGTGGTGGGAATTTCAGTTTCTAGAGACGGGGAAGATGTTGTTGGACAGTGAGATCTTACGATTTCCTTCAAATCACACCCTATTATGTCTTTGAAGAAAGCTTCATGTATCTCTTTGCTTCCAAAATTAGTAAAAAGCCTTTTGCAGTTGGTGAAACAATGGTGTGACTGATGAATTATAAATAGGAAAGTGTTTTTCTCTGCCAAGATGCTTGAATTGGAATTGTGCAAATCTTTGTCACCATCTCCTTTTGAAGATAAGGCTTCATTTTCTTGTACCTCTCTAGAGTTTGAAAAATGTATATCTAAAAACAGAAAATCGTAAGTACATCTAGTTTCTGATATCAGAAAACTAAGTATGTTTTTACTGAATTAATCTCAAAAGTACTAAGGATAAAACAAGTATCATGAAAAATGTGTTTGGCTTAACATATCCTTATAGCTATTTGATAAATGTTATCAATTTTTGAATTGTTATAATAAAATAAAACATGTACTAATTAAAAATATCCTAAGAAAAATAAATAAGATTCAGGATAGTATTAATGTTAAGTTAAAATGATCAGAAAACAAATTTAACTGTCAGTAAAATGAAACAAATACTTCCATGTGGAGTGTAAATTCTCTGTTCCTTAGTAAAAAATGTCAGAACTCCCTTAACCAGTGTTAAAAACAAAATAAGTAGTTCATTATCCACTTCATGATAACATCAAGTTTTGAGGAATTACTCTGCAGAGTGAGACCAAGCTAGAAGAAAGCGATGAGAACATTAGTAATGGGGTGTAATCAAACCCCCTGCGTGTGGCTGCCCCAGTCAGCTGGCCACACCTCTTCGTTTTATACATGAGGAAACTGAGGCCAACGGGCACTGAAGGCATAGGGAGGGCGTCGCAGGGCTGAACATGTGCAAATCCACTGGCTTTGTGCCTCAGGCCACAGCTTCGCTTTCGTGCCACCATGTGGAACTTTGGGAACTAAGTGAGGCACTTGGCTGAGCAGAGGGTCTCCATTTGGGAGGTATAATTAGTATATAGGCAGGGCTGAATACTCTAGACCAGGGGTTTCTAACCTTTTTCCACATGTGCAACCCTTTTAAACCCATTTCTATACACTGTACCCCTTGTTTTGAAAACAGCTATTGTTAAATACACTTTTGTTCAATGCCTGTCTTAATGTAAAGTAGTGGAAATGAGGTAGTAAGGGAGGAAAGAAAAATGACTACACTAAAAGTACAAGCCACAGATTTAATTTTACAATATTCCTAACACAGTGAAATATTGATCACGAGGATCAAGTATTTAAACATAAATAAAAAACTACTTGAAAAGAATCACAATGAAAGACAACACACTTACTTTTCTGCAGTCAATACAAACTGATCAAACAGTCTGGGTACCGCTCGATGTTCTAGTAATGTCGCAAATGGATTGTTCTGGGACAATCCATTGCGTCATCATTGGTGGAGAGCGGTTTGGGACAATAGCCACGCCCTCGCCTGTCATCATTCGCTCATGGGATCTAATTTTGAAATGTCTCTGTTCACAGAGGTTCAAACTTAACATTTGTTCCATAACTAATGGTTTGCTTTTTTTTTTTTTTTTACTTTACTTTACTTATTTTTTCGCCATGACTATTTTTTGTGTACCCCTCAGCGGCCCAGCACGTACCCCTGGGGGTACACGCACTGCCGCTTGGGAACTGATGTTCTAGACTTATCCTATATTGGAATACAAGGGGAGAAATAAGTGGTAAAGAAGGCCAGTTATTTCAATTCCATTTATTAGTTGTATCCATGTTTGTTCAATTTAGTACAATTAAAATGAGGTGGGTCCAAGGTGTTCTGAAAGTGCTGGAACCATGGGTGTTATGTCCATGTACGTAGAACATGTCCTACTTGCCCAGAAATATACTCACTGGCTGATAGACGGAGATGAAACGTATGGAAACGTATTTTCTTTCTGGCTTATAGTGACTAGGGATCATCATCAAATTTACATATCTAAGACTTCCCCCTCTGTTCTTATATTGGTATTTTTAAGAGAAAAATAAATAAAATGCAGTGAATTAGATAGAATTGGACTACTGCAGCAATACCTTCTACAACTAACTAGAGTCAGCATTAATCAATGCTTTTTAACAAAAATATTCTCCTACACAGCTAATTGTCTTCCTCAGAAATGAATCCCCAAATGTTTATTATGTTATAATAACCCTTTGCTTCATGAGAAGAGTTCGAGGTAATACTCATTTTCATGTGATATGGCATAGGTTTCTAGGCATTTAAAAATAGTAATGCTATTTCAGTCAAATTTGAGACCTAAAAAAACATTTTTCACAGTAAAACTAAAAGATCTTGAACAAAATTTTCCTACAGTTAATTCTTTGGAAAAATGATATTGAATATTTTAGGTATTTTATACTTCATCAAAAGCATAGATACTTCCCGTTTGTGTGAAACATTTACCATACGCTTTGTGTTAAACAAAATGAAACAGGTATGAGTTCCTTCTTCTTGAATCTTCTGACAGGTTCTAAGAAGCTGCTATGACAGGACAGATAAAAACAGTCTTTTACTGGAAAAGTAACTTTATTGTGTCTGAAAAAGCCACATATTCATAAGTTTTTAATTTATATTTGGATTTACTGATTATTAAGACCATGATGAATTCACATTGTGAGGAAAAAGAAATCTCAGAATATAGAAACCAAATTGTCTATCCTTACAGCAATATAGAAATAAATGAGGAAATTAATATATTTTTTAATAGCTTAGAATCATCAGAAATTTTTTACCTCTATAAGATATATACAATATAGAAGTCAAGTTATGAACATAATAGTAGAAAAATTTTGCAGATAAAGTAAGTATCTCTCAAAAATGCATCATTTTAATATTGCTCATCATCTATACCACAATTGATTGTACTATGGGTACCAAGTTTGTCTACTAATTAATATTTTTAAGAGCACTCTAGAATACATTCACGCTAGAGACACAACTCATATAGCTACAATTTATAAGGGACTAATCTATACATTATGACAGCAAAATTTGATTAATAAGGAAGCACACATTAGTTGACTACTACGGTAAAATCCAAGTAGTGTCGGTGTCATGGAGAAAGACCTTCCTTTTCCTTATGTGTTAACTGAGCTACACAGGGAAGCTATGAGTTGTGTGATTCTCGTGGGAAGAGTTCTGGATTCTTTTTGATTTGGGATCTGTTTCTCTTTGGGAACTAGAAATCCATTTATAGTTTAATTTCTTCTCTTTCATTCTTACTCTATTTCTGATTATTTTTATTAAAAGAACCGAGTCAGTCTTTCAATATGCCATCTTCAGTTTCAACTTTTGAGTGGTGGTCAGCGGTTGTTGGATGGAATAGTCTTCAGAAGTTTCTGGTACATTTCTGACTTTAGAAACCTGGGGTAGGAGTCTCTCTCCATGTGCATGTACACAATTTTTTGAGCCTCTTCAAAACATGTTTGAGTGGGTTCCTGAATATTCCTGATGATAGTTTCTCTTGTTGAACTGTCAATGTTAATCTGAAAAGTAAATCATATGCAGAACATCAGTAGGCAGAGTTAAAGATGAAAATATAGTGGGAAGGTTTCATTTATCCCTCCCTTCTTTTCAGTGGAAGAGGGTTATTTTGTTTGCAGTTTCATAGGTATGTAAAAAAGACGTAAGAGATAAACTCTTTGCTTTTTAAAAAGTAAACATCCATGTCCTCATCCTAGATAAAAATAGCGCAGGGCCCAAGACCAGGGCAGTCTAAGAAACTACTGCTTGCTTGCGAGGTTGCGCGTGGTCTGTTAGCGGAGCCCGCAACCGAGGAAGTTTGTCCACAAACGAGGAAGTTTGTGAAGTGGAGGGCTTTTCTACCAACGGAAGGAAGTCGGTGCTATTTTAAACTTTATCTTCCTTCGCAGTCATGAATTGATTTAAGTGAGTATGTCCCGAAATGGGAAGAAGCGGAAGAGAAGTGGGGAAATAGAGGAGGGAAGTGGTTATTTCCATAAGCCACGTACTTTCCGAGCAGGAGTTTTGAGAAACCAGTCAGTAAGGTCGTGCTGTCCTGCCTGCTGGGAGTCTTACGGGCTGTCCCTTTCCCTCTCGCCTCGACCAAACTGCGCGCTGCCCGACCTCTCTCCACCCCGAGTCTCAGGGTATCGTTTCCCTCATGGCTGTCTTCTTTGGACAGTTGTCTATGATTGGCAGCCATACCAACCTGAGTGTTTGCTGAATTTGCTGGGTTTAAACCCAGATGAGCGTGAGCTCTGCTGTGGTGACACTGACTTGGCCCAACAGCACTGCGGGTGTCAGCGTACCTATTTATGGAACCTGTTGTGCCTTCCAGCAAAGTTTTCTTACAAGGACTTCTTTTTCTAAAATACCTTTCGCGGAGTTAAAATAATTTAATAAGGCCAGGCTTGGGGGCCAGGTAGACCTAACTTCGATTCCTAACTTTCTCACTTAACAGCTGTGTGACACTGAACAACTTACTTAACTTCTCAGGTTTCTTAGCTGTAAAATAAGGTTAACAATAGTGCCTTTAGGCATTACAGGAGACGTGAAGTGCTTGACACCCCTGTGCGCTTCGCAGAAATGAATGCCCTGGTTCCCCTTTGCTGTCGCTGTCAGGTACTTACCTCTCTCGGGGACTGGGGCTGGATGTAAATCTTATACAGCTTCTTCGCCCTGGAACTTCTGCTCCGCTGTGAGTCAATTTTCTTATAGGTTTCGCATGCCATCCAGAATTTAATATTCTCCTCGCTATGCTCCATTTTTAAGTATGCTGCATAGACTACTGGACCATCTGAAAGGAATAGACAAATCAGTTTATTGTCATGGCCCAAAATCCTTTTAAAAGTGTGAAAGGTATTTAATGCAGTTTAGAAATAAAGTCATAATCAAAGCTCCCAAATTATCTAACAAATGAGTATTACAATGACATGCATAGTACATCACGCTTGGATTTATACTTCTGAAGCCTGTTGTTTTAAGTTTATTGGGGTGACATTGGTTAATAACATTAGATAAGTTTCAAGTGTATAATGCTATAATACGTAATCTGTATACTGCATTGTGTGCTCACTTCCTCTGTCACCATGTATTTGACCCCCTTTATCCTCTTCCTCCTCCCCTACCCACTGTCCCCTCTGTGTAACCACCATAGTGTTGTCTCTATGAGTTTATTTGTGTCGTTTGCTGCTTTCTGTTTTAAATCCCACATGAGTGAAATCATATGGTTCTTGTCCTTTTCTGTCTGACATGTCACTTAGTGTGATACACTCAAGGTATGTCCATGTCATCACAAATGGTATTTCATCCTTTTTATGGCTGAGTAGTATTCCATTGTATGTATGTACCACATAGAAGCATGTTTTCATAATGTCAGTCATTGATCTGGCCACCCCTCCATTCCTTTATTCTGAGTCACAGAGCAAAATGCCCACTGTGGGTGGGTCTAGGACAGGAGAAGTCACAGGGACCCAGAAATAGGACTTAACGTCGGATCAGTCAATAAAACTTTGATCATAAAACCGACATAAAAAATCTCAAACCTCAAGACAACCTAGGGGGTAAGAGGTAGGTTTAGACTCTAAAGGGACAGGTCTAGGTTAAAGGGAGAAGTGTAAGCCATGTTGAAGTGTTAAGTTGATTAGGTGGTCCAGCTTGGCATGTTTCTCAATATCCAGTGGGAGCAGGAGAACCTGGATAGATGAAAAATTCAACATCATATTCATGGTTTATTCTTCAAGCAAGAAGTGAAGGAGCCGGAAAAGAGTGGAATTCAGGTGGGGTGTGGGAAACTATCTCAAAGTGTAGAACAGGACAGGGATATGTGCAGCAGGACCATGACTTCACGCTGGTGCAGGAGATGGTTCTCCTCAGCGCTGGTCTTACACTGCCTTTCTGGAGTGGGCAGATAAGGGCCGACGAGTGAGAGGGGCTTTCCAGTTGAGGCGCGTTTTGTAGGCACTAGACTTTGATGAAGAGGGTTAGGCAAGCTCTCACAAATCTAGCACGTTAATAAGGATATTTGGGAGGACCACGTATGCTCAAGACTCAAAATGAGCACTCTGCGATGAATATTAAATCTTCTGGTGACTAGGAAGTCTCTTGGCATCTCTGACAAAATGAATTGCCAACTGATGAAACAATGTAACATTCAATTGATAGTAATAGAAACATGTGTGTAGGTTACATCCATGTTACAGTATGCAACCTAGTGAAAGCTGACCCGGGCCTCTTGAACCTATCTGACGTTTTAGATGCGACCCTGGTGTGTAGGCTAAGTCCTCACACGATTGCTGTGTTTTACAGAATTCTGTCTCCATTGGACTAATATTTGTAAGTTAGCGAAGTTAGCAGCTGAAAACGCACATGGATAAAAGTGTTCCAGGAAGCTGAGTAATTGTTGACATCAGAACCGAATGGCTCAGTCTAGAATTTCTATTGACTCATGCAAGTGAATTATAAGGCTGACAAAAGTCTTTTCCAAATCAGGCAATGTAGCCCATTCTTACCTTCCCGAGCATTATGCTCAAGAGATCGTGATTCTGCCTGAGCAGCGTGAGTGGGGATGAGCAGCAGAATCGGTCCCCCGGTTGAGCAGACGGAAGAAATAGGTGTATGTCACGCGTAGTGTACGCTTTTTCCTCGAAGAGTGAGAACAGAGCCTTTGGGACTTCTAGCATGCACTTTGTAAACCAATCACTGAAACTGTGTTCCTATGACACAGGGTGACACATGCTGGTATCTTGATGTGGAAGGGAAAGGTGACATTCCTCTTGGCTGAGTCAGAACAGTGGCCCATCTATTCCAGGATTCTTTTCTACATGGTGTCAGGGCTCACAGCACCCTAAAGGCGACCTGTGCCACAGTCTTCCACCAGAAATGTGTCTAAACAGCTTCAGATTCATTTATTTTCCATCTGTACCACTGGAGATTATGATTTTCCACAATTACACCAGCCCTTTAAAATTTTAAGGTAGATCTTCTGTTTTATTGAAATTCTGTGGTTTGGCTTCTCTCATATTAATAATTTCCTTTTTTTTTTTTTTTTTTGTCCTAACTTCTCTTTGGTCTGTTATATGAATACTTGTTTCTTTTTGTTTTTTGGTGGTTCCCTGGCTGGGAGTCGAACCCAGGCCACGGTGTTGAGAGCGCGGAAGCCTCTCCCCCACCAGGGAACCCCTGCTCTATTACTACAAAAGCAGCTTAAAGTACTATGCATTGGTTTTAAATACAGAAAACTTCTAATAAAGATAATAACATTGTTAATTTTGTATATTTCCTCTCACTCTATTAATACTTCGTTCATATTTAACTGCCTAACTAGTGTTACTTCGTCTACACAAACGCAGATACACACACAAATGACCTCATTGGCATTACTCCGGGAAAGCAATTTTGTATCATGCTTTCATACTTAGTATCATGTAGCAAACACTTTCTCCTTTTTACTTTTAAGTGCATTGGTGGGCTAAACTCTAATACAGGGGCTGGCAGAAGTAACGCCCTCTTATATGAGCTGGTAATCTATACCAAATCATTTATTACACAGTCATAAGCATGTAATTCCTTAACGTAATAGTATTTTAACTACTTTAAGAAAGGTGCTACTTCTGCCAGAGGGTATACTTAGCCACCTTCCTGTTATTGACTATGTAGATTGTTGCCCTTTTTTATGTGACAGATTATCCCACACTGAACACTTCGGTTTTAAATCTTTGCATCTCTAATGGTTGCCTTAGAATGAATTTAAAGGAGGGATTGAGAGATTGACAATGTAATATTTTGGAGACTCTTGATGCCTATTGTAAAATTGCTTCCAGATGACTTCATTGTTTGTCATTATTAACAGCGATATCAGAGTGTCTGTCTCACTCCATCCTTTCCAGTCTTATGGGTAAAACCAGGGACTCATAATTGTATAAATTTGGATTTTTAAAACATTAGTGCTTAAACATTTCTTCTTTCTTACTGAGCATTTTTTTTCTGTGAATTTGGAATCTTTTGTCCATTTTTTTGTACTGTTAGTGTTTTCCCAAATTTTCAGATCTCTTTATATACGAAAGACACTACCTGTTGTATTTATTGCATTATTTTCTATTCTTCTTTTGTACAGTTTCTGAGGACTATCTTTGAGCTGTCTAATTGGAGAAAACCTCAGTTTGTCTATCTGACCCTGCTTTCAATCTTTTCTGCACTTTTATTAGAGAAAAATCTCTAAAACAAAAATCTGCCCATGACCCTTTATTTATACCTTTGAACCTTTTCTCATTGCCCTAATGTAAAAGCCAGACCTCTTGGCAAGTGGCTGCAGGGCTGTTAGGTTACAGTGCTCTCCAGGTTGTCCCTTGTCACTCCTAGACAGTCTTTGTTGGAGCCTCTTTGTGCCATGCTGCTGGAGATGTGCTCCTCGTCTGTTGCAGACTTTATACCCTGATCTAGGACTCAGCCTAGGTCTCTCAGTTTCTGGAAAAATTTCTGTGAACCCTTCGGGTTCCTGTCAGTTGACAACAGAGCATCTAGTGCACTCTTATTTTAATGATGTCCCACTCGGGGTCACCGTATACTTACTATGTTTGCTGGTTTACTTCTGTTACTCTCCCCTCAGCTGCACGCGCCTCGAGAATTCGGACTGCATTTCATTCATTTCATGGAGGTGCCCAGTGCCTGAGGTGTAGCAGGTGCTGAATACAGACACGGCTGTCACTTCCAGTGTTTGGACTCCTCATGCTTGTATGTTGTAAAGTTACTACCCATAGGTTCGGAATGTGAAGGAGTGGGCCCTATTCGGTCTCCAGGAAGCACCAAAGACCACAGGGTTACAGCTGGCGGGATGCTACTTTTTGGTTTTTCAAGAGCAAGATAGAAACTGTCCTAACTGAACAGTGATGTCTCTAAATGGCCAGGTTTTGTCGTGTTGTTTTTCCCCTGCAAGGTGAAGTGCATGAGACATTAACCGAGACGAAGACGCTAAATGGAAATGGCTGAGGCATGTCGGTGCTCTGAGGCTCGGTGAGGGGACATGGTGACAGCAGTGCTTAGTGGAGGTGCGAACAAATGCTCAGGCCCCACTGAGCACCATAGATCTTTCACAGGTGAGGAGGGCTGAGAGAATGGCTCTGCTCCTGGGGCCAGGATGCACGGGAGGGAACAACAGTATCTCTCGGCAACCTCCAATGTCCCCCTTGTCCCATGAGGAAGAGGAAGGTGCCGGGCTGGCGGAGGTGGGCCATCGGTGTGCAGCAGCCTTCATCACCTTCAGCAGCATGATAACTCTACACAGTTCAACCTGGCGCTCCCAAAGCTGTCTGCGGGTGATGGTGAGAATTCAGGAGGGGAGGAAAGTACAGAGCACATCCACGGGTGACTTGGACCAAAAGGAAAAGACTGATGCAAAGTCTGTTTGCTCCAGAACACTTGCCTACCTGGAATGGCTTAACTGTACGAGGTCAGACAATTAATGTACGTACGTCACTGCTGAGTATCACTACGGTCACCTTCGAAGCACTTAGTCCACCCTTCAGAGCAGTTTTGGAACTTTTTCTGGAATGGCCATCAGAGCTGTCATTGTACCCTTGCCAAGGTTATGACCCCTTACCGAGTTGTGTGTACAGCGCTGCCATCGTAAGCGCGTGGTGGCAAGTTTGCGAACTCAATGGTCAGATTTTGGGGACTATGACAGCTCTGATGGCCATTCCAGAAAAAGAGTTCCAAAGCTGCTCTCTGAAGGGTGGACCAGGCGCTGGTGTCAGTGCACAGCTTCCCAAGGGGAGTCCTTCCAAGGTGACTGTAGTGACATTTGGCAATGAGGTACGTAGCACTTTCTCTAGGATGAGTTCGTGAAATTGTCCGACCTCTTATGTCTGCCCGGATCTGTCATCAGCAAACTGGACAGGCCAGGGAAATATACCCCTTGTGCTTTCTCACCGGAGGCCAGATTTTAAATGGGCACTCAGTGTCACCCAGTCAACCTACTGTCCCTCTCTAATCTCCTCAGGCACTCCAAAGATCCAGAAACTATTCAGTTTCTCTTCCTGTGTCAAATGCCAACACGTCTTCTCAGCTCTCTGCTGGAGACACTGAGAATGCAGATTTCATCCAGTGGGAGCCCCTCATCTCCTCCCACCAAACCGACCTCCCTCCCCTCCTTCCTATTCCTTTTTGAGCCAAACAATTCTCTTTTTTTTTTTTTTTTTTTGGCTCCCATCTATTTTGCTTTCTTTGTTTCTTTTGCATTTTTCTTTTGGTCTTAATTTGACCCCACACTCTCCTGTGTTATCAGTTTCTTCCTCTCTAATGGTTGCCATCATCTACCAGTGCGTTTCCCAAATAAAACCAATAACAACAGTGATTCTCTATGCCCACTGTTGACCTCACATTCTCTTGGGATCTCTGCCCTGCTCTCTGCCGGCCTTCACTGCAAAACGTATCTAATTAACGCCCTGCATTACCTGCACTGCTTCCTCCTGACCTATCTGCCCCTCCAAGCGATCGATCATCGATCGTAGGCTCATGGCTTTGATTAGGCTCATTTGCTAATTGCTCCGAGTTTTATCTTCCCCACTGAGTCTGGGCTTATCTGGATTTTTTTGCAACAGCCTTCTCACTGGTCTCCCAGCTTTTAGTCCTCAAAAGAGAATCCAAGGAGTCTTGTAAAAGCACATGGACTCTTGTACTCTGCAGTTTAAGGCCATTCACGTGGCCTACCATCATGCTAACTTCTTTCGGTTATTTTAAGACACCAACACCACTCATATCTCAGGGCCTTGTGAAGGTGATATTCTTCTGTGTGGGCCACTGTGCCCCAGGATGACTGGCTGCTTCTCATCATGCAGCTCTTAGCTCAGATTTTGTCTCTTCAAATACTTCTTCTCTGTTATCTAAGCATCCAATTGAATTGCCCTCTTATCCATACTGTCTTTCTTTGTCATATCGCCCGGCTTCATTAACCTTCAAAGTACCACTTTCTGGAGTCAATTTACTAGTTAATTTGTTTGTTTGCTTGTCAGTCTCATCCCTCTAGAGGGAGCACATGAGCTGGACACGGTGCCCCTGTGGACCTCTTGCACCCCATGGTCCCAGGGCTTGGAAGGTCTGCCAGGCACACATGGCAGGACTAACTGAACCATTGAAGGGAGTTGCAGCTTTACTAAAAATGTTTTGTTTATATTAAATGTTCTTTATGTAAACATCAGTGGGCAACCTCTATTCTTGTCTTTTGAGAATATATATTTGTGGTCAGACAATTAATTTTGCAAACTCATCCTAGAGAAAGTGCTGCACACCGCATTGCTGAATATCACTCCATTCACTTTCAAAGTCCTCCCCTTGGGAAGCTATACACCAATGCCAGCACCTAGTCCACTCTTCAAAGCAGTTTTGGAACTCTTTCTGGAATGGCCATCAGAGCTGTCATTGTCCCTAAAATCAGACAATTAAGTTCGTGATCTTGCCACCGTGCAGTTACATTGGCAGCACTGTACACACAAGTCGGTAAGGTGTCATAACCTTGGGAAGGTGATCGTAGTGATATTGCAGCAGTGAGGCATATAGCACTTTTTCTTGGATGAGTTCATGAAATTAATTGTTCGACCTCATATGAGCCTTCTGTGTTTTTTCTGGCATTATAAATTTTGATTTTGATTAATCAAAATAAAAAATATAATTTTTATTAATCAGAGTTTTGAATTTGATTATTTTTTAGTCTTGACCTTTCTAGTATGAAGAACCCTTGGGGCTTAGGTGATTGTCAGTCCCCTTGTTATTTCAAATGCATGTTTCTGTATCTTATTTAGTTCTGCTATATTTAGTTGTCAGACATACAGAGTTCTACTAGGTTTAGCCAGCAGAAATACTCAGAGTGTTTTTTTTCCTTTCAGTGTTTTATCTTTGGGGATGTGTAATACTTTGATGATATTTTGGGGTCTATGCTGTAATTTGGGTCACCATAATTCCAGAAAAATCTTTAGGAATTGTCATGTATTTTTATGAAGACATGACTAACAGCTCAGACAATTTTTTCCTGATTCATTAAAAAACTTGTTACTCTTTTTATGTCCATCTGAAAATAATTTAATTCTTAAAAACGTTTAGAAACTTAGAGGATTTTTCATCATCTGTAGACTTGGACATTTTGCAGCGTACTTTCGTTCAGTTCATTGTGGAGATTTTTAAATGACACCAATCTTCACACCAAATCCCGAGGAATCCTTTATACTGCATTTCTTCACTGAAAGGAACACTCGTTTATCTTTTCTGTGCTTTCTTCTTCCCAGCTTCCTATCTGTAAAATGCTGCCAGTCTGACCTCCGTTTCACTTTACAACGATCTGAGTTATTTAATTCCCAGTTTGACCTCTGCTCTCGGTGGGGCTCTTTGCCCAGGAGACCTGCTGCTGGCCCCCACCTTCCCCCTCACTCACGCGCACTAGGTCTGTGCTGCCGGCCTGCTGTTGCCTCTGGCCCCCTTGTTTGTAGTGCACGCGCACTTATCTTTCCTACATCGTATGCAGTGAGAGCTCAACGAATGCTTCCCTGTTTAGAGATCACACTGCACACTGTGTCAGCTAAAACTCACAGCAGTGGTGTTTCGTTGTCAGCAGTTTTCTGGACCTCTGACTCCCAGCCCTTTAGCCCTGGCACTGCATAACCACATGTTTACTGCAGTCACTAGCCATACTTTAGATCAGTTCTAAATGCTGATCTATAGGGCATCCTAACCGGGCCTTGCAAGTAGCTGCATGACAGAAAAAATGCTGCATGTTTTTCTCTCTATTTCTAGAGCTTCCTTCTGCTTGTCCTATGTGACAATAGATTCTTCAAGGGCAAGGTATAGCTTCATAAAACCATCGTTACTCCGGAAGCAAAGAACAAAACAAAACAACAGCAACAACAAAACCCCCAAAATTACCAGTCAGGCCCTTGTGCAGCCTTTGGTGAAAATTTGTGTGAAAGGCTGTTATTTTTAAAAAGTGTGGCTTTGCCTTGCCCTTGGGTTACTACAAGTTGCGTCAGTCACCAATTCTACTTTTCCCCCAAAGTACCATGAATGGCTCTGCTGGGGGGATTTTCAGTTTTTGAAAAATCTTATTTTTCTGTGTTATTTTATGTGCTGCATGGACACATGGAATTTCCTTTTTTTTTTTTTCCTCCAAGCACATTGTCTGGTACCTAAGAAGTGTTTAATAATTATTGAATATATATGAAACAGCAAGAGCACAGACTGGTTTTAAAAGATGAGCTTGTTTGTCAATAAGGTATCATTGAATATTAATAACATCTAGACTGTACCTGGCTTACTAGCATTCTGAATGTCTAAATAATGTCTTAATTTTGCCATAGTGCTGTGCTTCATTTAATAATTTTCTTGGATGCCCTTTGCCCAGGAGGAAGTTGAATTTAACTATGTTGTGATGACTGTTACTTAATGGCTTCTCAGCCAACTCCTGTTCATCTGTTGGGATGGAGCCTAATATACTTCATTCTCATGTGTGTTTCTGAACCACATGTTCTTAGAAACAGACTTTTAATCCATGTAGAAAGAGGCATCTGCCTAGCTGAGCTAGAGGACACATTTTACTGGTGTCCTTGGTTAATGTAAACACACTTTATTCTCCGGTGCATTTAATGTTTGGATTCTTTGTTTTGTGTCTTTCTGATTGTGTGGGCCACAGAATGATTTTTAATCACCTTTTTTAAATAACATGATTATTAAATTTTTCACATGAATTTCATAGAAATTCAATTTCTGGTAAGATGCCTACTCTGTTTTTGCAGGTTTTTATTAAGAGCACAGTGCTTCTGTCCTCATCTTTTCTGTAGGCTTTGCTTATTCTTATGACACTGGAAATCTAAATTGCTAATTCTGGCTGGGCTCCCTCTTGAGATTATTACCAAGTAATTAACTCTGTGCACTTAGTTTATAAGACCTCCAGGGCTGGCACAGACACACTTACATAATCTGGCTTGGTGCTTTGATCTTTTCTGCTAATATTTGTCTTGTATTTATTTACTGAACATTTATTGAATGATCATTAGGTACAAAACATGTGTTTGGTCTCTGGGAGAGAGGAAGGGATAAAAGGTGAATGAGAGGTGATTTGTGCTCTTAGGGAATTCATAATCTAGTGAGAAAGCAGGCTGTGGAAAAAACCCAGTACGCAAAATAGCCATAATTAGAAGCAGAATAAACAATGACACCAAGAAATCTTGGAAAAGGTGGACGTTGGATCTTACTTGCAAGGGTGGGCAGAGTAGACGGTAGAGACAGAGAGGCGTTTGCACAGAAGCCTGGAGCAGGAGGGTTGTGGGTGGGGAGAATGGAGTGGCATTCCCGCTGGCCAAAGGGCACGCTTGTGATGTGAAGGGGCAGAGCTGAGGGCAAACTTTAGAGAGTGTCTTGGTCAGGAGATAAGAGTCCCGAATGCCAGGGTGTAGGTTGTAGACTTTTTGGTAGGCAACAGAGAAAAAGAATGATATTCAAATATGCCCTTTGTTACCAATAAAAAATCATTCTGCTGATGATTGTGTGCCTGATTTGTATCAGGCATTGAGCTAGGGGTTTTATATTTAACCTGCATAATAATGCTGAAAAAATAGGTAATAGCATTCTCACATTTGCTGTTGGAGAATACAAAGTCTCCAAGATGGAGACTAATCTGACAACATTGCAAAACATGAATTTCAGGGGTTTGATACTTGAATCTAAATTATTAGCAGAGGGCCAATCGATATAGCTGATTGAACATGTACTTTGGCCTCTCTCTCTTATTCCAGTGCCCTAAAATTGACTATAAAATACAAAAAATGTATTTTGTAGTCAAAACATACCCCTCATTAAACCATCAAGTAGCATCCAACTCCCCTTCCACTGTCCATAGGTATAAACAGAAGAAATATTCACAGACTAACAGGGAGTCTCAAATAAAAAGAGGTCTGTAGGCAAAATTAGCAAACATTTGGGAACAAACATTAAAGGATGTTTAATGAAAATAAATTCCATTACAACATAAAAGCTACCAAAGTCAGCAAACAAACGAATTCTCTTTGCATACCCACATTTTCTAAACCTTCACAATCATGCTGGCAAACTAGACCATGGACTATGAAGTGAAAGGCAGGAGTGATAGCAGCAAAGAAGGAAACTGTGGGTTTAAATGCTTATTGGAAAGGCCTGCTAGGAAAGGTGGGCACTCAGGTGGTGACCCAAGCTGGGCGATGGGGATGCCAGCACCAGGGAAGGGCCATGGAGTAATTGGCACAATGGCTGATGGAGGTGTTTCTGTAGGAGTAGCCATACTTTCTACCATTGCTCTCAGGCCCAGGTGACAGCTGACTCCAGACCTGAAGAGGCCCTTGAGTCAGGAGGAGCCCCACGAGCATGCCACCAGGCAGGGGTACCAGGAAGAACCCTATCCACAGTAACTACCCAAACATTCCCCTCATTAAACCATCAAGTAGCACCCAACTCCCCTTCCACTGTCCATAGGTATAAACACAAGAAACATTCACAGACTAACAGGGAGTCTCAAATAGAAAGAGGTCTATAGACAAAATTAGCAAACATTTGGGAACAAACATTAAGGGATGTTTAATGAAAATAAATTCCATTACAACATAAAAGATACCACAGTCAGCAAACAGGCGAATTCTCTTTGCATACCCACATTTTTTTTTCTGTACTGTCTTCTGGTATTTATCATTTTCTACAACCTGCCAATTTCCTACCCAAACACAGTGGTTTGCTCACATGAATGCACATGCACACTCCTTTTTGCTTTGAGCTTGACTTGATTGCCCTCACACTTATAGCTGTTGTATATATCCTGCATTTATACATCTGAATATTGACTTATACACAACTATGTAAAGGCCCACTTAAATGAGACAGTGATCAAGTTAGAAACAAACTTTGAGGAGTTTTATAACATCAAGGTTCATATTCATGCTGACTTGGAAGGCACTAAGAAAAGCAAATTGTTAATATTTTTAAAAATTTCTAACTTTAGAAGGCTATGGCAAGGCAGTATATTTCTGTATATGTTACTAGTTAAGCATATTTCCCAAAGGAATTCACACACACACACACACACACACACACACACACACACACACTCGTGAAGAATAAATATTCCCAGTGACTGATCTTGTCTTAATTAACATCAAAGAAAATAATGGTGGTTGGCTTGGTCACCTGTTTTCAAAGTTTTCTTTTTTAACTGTGCAGTTGCTGTGTGGAAGGTTGTGGGAAGAGGGGCACGCATCATCATCTAGGTCCCCATTTCATCCTAAGAATGAAACCGACGAGTTATTCGATGCTGACTTACGCATGATACTCACACTTAGTAGCCATCAATTTTTCAAAAGACTGGGCCCACTGTAGCACTTCCTCCAGAGTAAGGCTTTGAAAAGAAACAAAAAATGCTCATTGTGCTAAAATATTCTCAAGATTTTGCTGAATTAAGTAACAATATGCTATCTTGAAAATAATACCAAATCGGGGAGTTCCCTGGTGGTGTAGTGGCTTAAGGCTTCGGCGCTGGCGCTGTTAGCGCTGCGGCCTGGGTTCGATTCCCAGTCAGGGAGCTTCCCACATACCAAAAAGCAAAAAAAAAAAAAAAAAAAAAAAAAAAAAAAAAAAAAAAAAAAAAAAAAAAAAAAAAAAAAAAAAAAAAAAAAAAAAAAGCAAAAATAACACCAAAATATAATCATACTCAGTGTGTGTGGTTTTGGATAAAAGTTTATCTCCTGTGATATTTTACATTATATTTTTACTTTCTAAATGCTTAAAATTAGAAACTATAAAAGTAGTATAAATTTGAAAATATGATAAAATAAATTTTAAAAAGATAAAAAATAATAATCTTATAATCTCCCTATTTCCAAATGATCACCGTCAATATTGTGATTTATTTCTTTTTCTTTTTGTTCTGTGCATGTTTATCTGTGCAAGAAGTAATCAGACTCTGTGTGTGTGTTTGTGTGTGTGCATACTTTATGTGTGTGCACGTGTGTGTATATAAATACACATATATGTATGTCCTGATGATGAACTTTCTGTGTCTTCACAATTGTCTTAATAACCATTTATAGTGTAGTAATTTATAATTATAATTTGTAGTAATTGATATTCACTATCATTTATAGTGACTGTAGAGTATTCTACAAGGGGGCATTCCACGGTTTACATAATTATTCTCAGTGAGCATTTTGATTACTTCTTATTTTCCACCATTAAGAACAAAAGTAGCCCAGCTGTGATTAAAGCGTGCCATGCCCACGTGCTTAGGGTAATTCCTTAGGAGACTAGCAGGAGGAGCATCAAAGTGGGTAAAAAGAAGCACATTTTTTAGGTTTTGGGTACAAATTACCAAACTGCTTTTAAAAGCATTCTCTGTGCTGCACTTCTGCTCCCAGCAGTGCTCTCGCCCGTTTATCTACCAGAACCTTAGAGTTTATCCACAAAACCCTCTGCATGCATTCATATAATAAAGCTGGTAACTGCAGGTCTGTTACGTATAGTTATTTTCTCAGTCTCTTATTTGCTATAATGTTTTTACGTGTTGAGGGTTTTAATTTCATAACTGTGAACAATAAGTCAAGTTACATTTGACCTAAGCAGAAAGCATTTAGAAAATATCTGTGAAAGAAACTGGCTTCAGGGCTTCCTTTCTGTGCATACTGGTGGGCCTTTGAGGTGAATTAGCAAGTGACAATGCCTGCTCACACGTAAGTGATCTTATTTCCCCTCCTTTAAAATACTCAGTCTGCTCACTGCCATTCAGTTTACAGTACACTCGTAAGTTTCCTGTTTGCAATAACTGCATATCATGAAAGACAGCTGTACATACAAGCAACCACTGTCCACTGGCTGTGTTGGGTCTAATAGCCCAGTAATTAGTGTTGAAGGAACAGCCATCAGCATTTGCAGGTACCTAACATAATGAAAGAAGATTAGCTGAAGAGGTTAAAAAACAACCTAGAACATGGAAAAATATTGGGAGTCTTACAAAGGTCAAATATCTTTTGTTTTCTAAAAGTTTAGATGACTCTTGTCAGTTTTGGATGGACTGTTTGCATCAGTCCTAAGGCTTAACAGGGTGCTGGAGGTTGCTTTCAACAGAACATTTCCATGAAACAGGATCTGACTCATTGTTCTTTTCTCTTATTAGAACTTGAAAAACAGTAACCTAAAACAACCTTTGCAATCTGGTGAAATGAAAGTTCTAGACAAGGTATATTGTACGTCTGTCCATCCCACGCGTTTTCATTGCTCAGGAAAGAATAAAATCTACGTGAGTGGAGATACCATTGCTCTCTTGGGTTAGCTTAACATTTGGTGTTAGTAACTGTCAGCCAGAGAATTCCTTTGTGTCTAAGGTTCATGAGATTTATGGAGAGAGATAGTAATTGGAGTAATTATGGTTGGAAGTAAAGTTCTGAAATAAAGTTTGTTTTTGTCATCACCCCATTTTTGCCTATAGTTTTTCCTTAGGATCTCACGAGTTTCACAAGGTTCCTTGGCTGTCCAGGTGTCCTCATCAGAGTTGTTGTAAATACCTTTGTCCCCCAGTCCACTCACATTCCTAGGAGAAGACCTCTGCCTTTGAGTGCGCTCCTTTCTTTTGGACACTTTCAAAGGTCGGGGATGCCACGCACATCTGGGAACATCTGAGACGTCACGATGCAAGGGGGAATGAAGAGTGCAGTGTAACAGTTCTGGCTTCTAATTCCACTGCTGTACTGAATTGCTTTGGGCCTTGCTTAAAATCTCCAAGCCTCAGTTGTATTGTTTATAAAATGGGGGTCATAATATCTATCTCACAAAGATAGTATCACGAAAATGAAATTAGTTGTAGATGTAAAGCGTCTGTCTGATGACTGTTACCTGGCAGCTTGCTGTGAATGTGAATTCGCTTTCCTTGGCCGTCCCTCCTCTGGTGGGTGTACAAGGCAGGTGGGAAGGAAGGGGACTTGGCGATGATACTCTGCAGGGGTCCTCAGCAGAAGACAGGAAGCTGTTCCCCGAATAGCTGGTTTTATTTTCCTCCTTGCATGCGCCCCTGCCATGGGACAGCCACCATGGCCGTCTCACTTGCTGAGTTTTGGGTCGGCTTGCAAGCATCTGGGGCGTTTCGGTACTCCAGGGCCCGAACACGCACGCAGGGGCTCTGACCACAGGAGGAAGATGTGGCCAGAACCGAGCTCTCCTCAATGAACCTAACAGGGATCCTCACCAGGAATTTTCTGAGGTGAGCGAGTCCAGTTGAATGGTTTGTCACCTTTCTAGGGCATGACACTTTTCATTTTGTTACAGTCACTGTTCTCACCCAAATGGCCACAGTGTCAGAGAGACTTAGAAGCTTGACAAGTACCTCGTTACCCGCCCAGGTCTCACCTCCTCCAAGGGGGGACAAGGGTTTCTGATACCTTGCAGGTGGAGGGTTGGCACCATGAAAATATTTTAGATCAAAGAATCTCATTTTAACATAAACAATATAAAACTTTTAAAAATCTAAGAATATTTATTCATAATATCTTCTCTGAAAACATTTAACCTGCTGAATTCTCAAGTGTAAACTATGAATAATGAAAACGGAACCTTACTGTAATAGGTGATTGCTCTTCTGGGGGAACCAGTCATGTGCAAATGCAAATTTTACTTTCTGAACAGAATATATTAAGATAGCAGTTGAACACTCATGCCCCTATTTGTCCTGTGACAAAAAGCTTTATAATAGCCATAGAATTTAAATGGTACTTACTTTGAAGGGGGCCTCTTAGATTCATCTCTGCACATCTTACAAATCCAACAGTTCCGCCCGTTCATTTTTCTAAAGAAATACAGCACATACTTAGTATCATTCAGTCATTTAAAATGATTGTATTGCAGAGTCAGCTACAATTAAAGAGTGCACAAAGTTATAAATCATGAAAAAAAGTCAAGATGGGTTCTTGGAATTAATGGAGCACAGTTACTGGTGGGGGTGTGGAGGAGGGAGGTGAATGAAAGGACTCATTTCATAAATCCCTTTTATAGGCACGTAGGTGCTTAGAGTTGTGAGTGTACAACCCATCTGGCCCACCCACTAGTCAAATAATGGCCTTTAAAAAGTACAGCTCTCTGAAGACCATCTTTCCATTTAAGCCCACAATGATGAATTCATCAAGTCCCAAGATTTTTCTTTTTGAATGATTGGTATTTTTTAGAAAGATCTCTCAGTATATTGAACAAGAAGTTGCCTCTTTGTAATTAGCCGAATAAAGTGTAGATGGCCAAGGGAAAACAACCTCCTGAAGGCAGATTCTGAGAGGGTATCGTTTACCTGCTTCTCCCCATTCTGGTCTGTATAATTTTGACTTTAAAATCCGTAAGAGTTTGCTCAACTCAGGCTTTATGTAACAGTGTATGTCACTTTTAACTCAAGATTTTGAGAAAACGGCTGAAAAATGTGTTAAGAATAACTAATTCCACAATTTATAATGGGAGCTGGAAATATTTTGCTAAACATATGTTCGCACTCGTATACAGTGACTTTTGTATCAGTCTTTGTTGATTTACTTGGAACCTCTGTTGAACGCTTGTTACGTGTCTGTGTGCCAATTCTGGCTGCCAGCAATCTGCTGTATGTGGATCCTGTCTTTCCTGTTCCCATTTTCACTATCAAGCAGTGAAAATTCATGCAATGGGGACTTTGACCCAGGGAGTAGAGGGGCCGGTGAGTAGGCACAGGAGGAGAACCTAAGCAGACTTGGGGTGGTCAGAGAAGGCACCCCAGTAAAGTACAGCAGCACTGGAACCTGCAAGATGTGCAGGACCGTGCTGAGTGAAGCAGGGAAGGCAGCCTGGGCAAAGCTCAGGAGGCAGTAGGTCACGTCCTTGGTGAGGAAGTGGAAGGCAGTCATGGCACGAATCTAGACTATGGCAGGGAGTGCTCGGAGGCGAGTCTGGGGTTCAGATTGGATCGACCGTCATGTTCAGAAACATTCACTGCAGCTAGAAACTGGTGAGAGGGAGTTATAGTGACAGGCAGGGCAGAGCATTTTAATTTTCACACACCATCTATTTCATAGCAAGGAGCGGCAAGACCACTAATGGCTTTAAAATATGGGATAGGTGTGTTAGCCTTTGAAACTGGTTTTGTGAGTAGAATGGATTATAGTGTGGCAGGGGTGAAATTGGGGTGACTGTGGACATCCAGGAGAGGGGTGCTACAGGCTTACACTGGGAAGTGGCAGTAGACTCCCTTCCCTCCTTCCTTCCCCTGTCCCCCATGGAGCTGTGGACAGAATGGTGTAAGACAGAGAGGCAGGACTATACCAGTGGACCATTCTGGCCCATACATCTGTGTACATCTGTGCATCGTTCATGTCATAAAGTCTACAATGTGAGTGACACACCCTGAAGTTGGCAAATGGCTAGGGACAGAGATTGAAGACAAAAAAAGAGTGAAAATCAACAGAATTTCAGCTTCCTGAGATACCTGTAGCAGGAGCTGGGATTCAGGATGTGGGGGCTGGGACATTGGAGAAGGTGAAGCCCAGGAGGCGTCACTGTTTCCTTGTAAGTGGAAGGGGCGAGGGGGCACAGGTGCAGATCTAAGTGTACGGGCAGCTGTGGGGTAAGACTGATGGGCGTGTGGTCCATGGGCTTCCTGTTCTGTATGCTTCTACTGTGAGGAGGGCCAAGGGCCAAGGAAGTTAAACACATCTATAGGAATTTAGGCTCTTTTGATTGCAAATATAGATTCAAAGTAAGCTAAAGGGGGAGTTTATAATAGGATATGTTAGTGTGTGTGGTTAGATTCTGGATGGCCTTAAGTGTCAGCCTCTATTCTGTTGGTGACAATAGTCATTGAGGTCTTTAAATGAAAGTGTGATGAAAAGAACGGTCCTTTTCTAGAAAGATACATCTGACTGAAGATGATTGACACTGAAATCCTTGAGGCTAAAAGAACAGTCATGTTGACTAGCTGTCCATAACTGATCCCGTGTGTAACTGGACCCTGAGCTACATAAATGTAGTTCAAGCTTTAGACTCCTCATCCCTGTGATGACTCCAACATGCAGATTATCCAACAGCCCTCTGCTTATCTTCTAAGGAGGAGGATGGTCAGGAACTTCCTTTTTTCAGATATCTTTTCTATCAGTATAACCAGTCATCCCTGTCTTCTACTGACCTAGATGTCTCCCCTACCTAACAATAGTTTTTATATGACATTGTCTCCTTGATCTACTAGAGCTGTGCATGCACACTAGTGATTTCTATAACAAAATTCATGTCTATTTACACGTTATTGTATTTTCTTTCATAACTTTAATGAAATTGTTTGGCAAAGGCCGAACAACCCTAGTATGCAAGACCCACTGGGGTCAGAAGGTAATTTCCAGAGGCACCAGAGTTTAGGGGGTTCCTACAGCCCCTGAGTGCTCATGGAGTACATTAAATCCATCTGGGCTCTGAAGCCAAACATGTGCCTGTGTTCAGGCTCTTAGCTCTGCGATCTTGGGCGTAGTAATTAAGCTTTCAGATTCTCTATTTCCTTTTCTCTAAAATGCAACTGTAATGATTAGGAAAAGCATGCAAAAACTTCCTATTCTAGATAATCTGATCTTCCTCCAGCACTCTATCGCTCACAAACTGTTCCCTCAGCCCTTTTGTGTGTACAGGAAACACATACTGTCAGCCCGCACTCCTTCCTCTTTTTCAATGTAAATGTAAGTTTTCCAAATTGACCTTACTCATTCTTGGACATGGCAGCCTTCTCCCTGCCATCCTTCTTTTCTTTTGTGTTTGTTTCTGTGTTTCTTTGTTTCTGTTCACCTATTACATTGGCTGGGGTTCCAGCTTTAGAACATGCTGGATCTGCAATAGGGGTTCAGACACTTGGATGCATATATCATGCTGAAGGGATGGGGCTATCAGGAAGGATTTGTTTGGTCAGAAGAGCTTGGGCACACTTGAGTGCCAGAGAGGAGAGAGATGAGAGGACAAGCCAGCCAGCACTTCCCCTCACAGACGACTCTGGGGTTGTCTCCTCTATGGAGATGCCGGGTCTGGAGGAGGGAAGAGGCTTGGATCCACCTACACTCCCCTTGGCAAAGGGGACTTCATGGATGAGGACAGGCTACCTTTTCAAGTTCCAGCCAAGGCTCTGTATGGTTCAGCTCTGGTTCAGCCACGTGGCTGACCCAGAGGCAAATGTCCAGCCCATGAGGCTCATTGACTGAGGGACATTGGAAAAGGAATGTCATATAAACATACATAATGTAAAAAAAAATAATAATGTTCTTTATATTTCTGACTTACCTACTCCTATTAGACTATAAATTCCCTAGAGTGTTATGTTCAAATGTGATTTGAAAACCCTGTGTAACTAGTTGTTTATATGTTGTTTAGTATCTACATCAAATGTTCACAGACTTAGTAAATTATGGAATACTAACAGAATACAATGACATAAAAGCAACAGCAATTAAATTTTAAAAACTATTGGCAGAATTCTGTATAAGATGTATTACTCATAGAATATATAGATCACAAAGCAGTCTTGTTTTGTAAAGTTCTCTGGTTTTCTGGTCCATTAGGAAATGGTCCTCGTGGGATGCTATCTCAGTGACTAGAGTTCTTCTCCCCGTGCTGCCCAGAACCTGGGCCCCCTGCTCATCCTGTAGAATTTCTTGAACTGAATGTGCTCTTGCATGCGGGTGAGCTCCTCTTTGGATTACTACTGGATTCACTATCACTGTATACCCCTGCTTTGCTGGGATATCACAGAACACTGCCTTCCCTGCCGTGTTCTACTATGTCTTCTACATTGAAACCAAGAGGTAAAGTCACAAATATTTAACCCAGCTGCTGCTAAGAGAACCCATTGAGCCCCTGAGTTTATCACCTCTTCCAACTGAAACACTGACAAAATTATAGTGAAGGAATATGTAAGGCTTCAACATGAAGAAGAGAAAAGATTAAATAAGGATCCAGAAAACAACAAAATATTTCAGACTAATTTTGGAATATGGAAAATAGATGAAGGAATAGAAATTTAAAAATTTCATACCTCTAACAAAGAGAAGAGAAAAGGCAGCCTTTGGAATTTCAATCTGATGAAATGAAGAAAATATAATTTATAATAATGAATTATAAATGAAATAAAAGATACAATCTGAGAACAAAGAATTTCCAAAATAACTAGTGGTTTAAAAGGAAATTCTGTTACCCTGCATTCAACGCTATTTATCATTAAGTATACATTTGCATCTATAGATTAATAATACCAAAATATAGAGCGGCAGAATGACACTTTTACATTTATAATTAAGAACTCTTAAGAAATATTTTTCATAATTCCCAAAAGAGTAAATTCCAATTTTTTAAAAGCCTAGTTCTTTAGGATTAGAATGTAATGAAAATAAACTCAAAATCAATTTTATTTACAGTTAAATCCAACTAAGACCATCTTCCATTAAATTATATTGCCTTCGAATTAGAGCATATGTGGTCATTCCCTACTAAGAATAAAAACTAGCCTCAAGTAGTCCATAGAATTACAATTCTGTTTTGGCAAAAGAGAGCTCCCTGTGAAAGAATGACCTAAACCGATAAGGTATAGAATTGATTTAAATTGCAGAAACTTACCAAGCTTCAAATCAGCAATAATAATTTTTTCTCATGTTAGTGGTGCGATATGTGGAAAAATTCCATTGACCTAAAAATAAAATAGAGATGAAAACAAACAAAAAGATCATCATGTGCTTCCTGGAGAATGCATAGTTGGCAGAGATGTCTAAATACCCTGCCTCACGTTTTATGTAAATACTGGATTATGGTTTTCCCTATTTTTGATTAATTAATTCCCTATCTAAAACTTTATGAATTTTATGGATTGATATTGTAAAACTTCTGCACTTTTAATTTGTATTTTCCATTGTTTTTTCTTTATAAATATGTTTTTTTTAGTTCATCTTACATTAACACCATGCATTGTCTTTTTTATTTTCAATATATTCTTGGTGAAACTAGTGTGTTCTTTTATAATCTAAGCATAGAGTATTTAGAACAAGTTTAGGTCTGCATAATGATTTTTCCCCCAGTGTTTTCACTTGATTATTTTAAGGAAAGTATACATTTCATCTAGAACATCTAATTCTTAAAGTGGTTCTAAATGCACTGTGACTAATTGAGTTGGATACGTATTATGCCAGAAATAGATTCAAGTTTCCGCTAGCATTTAAATGGTGAATTTTTTCTCAAAGGGATATGAACTAAATGAATTTTCTTAAACTGAACCTTTTCACAAATTTAAATGTTTTTGAAGATGATAGGCAATTGATGAATTCTTCCTATTCATATAAAATATTGGCATTTAAGTGTGTGGCATTTATATAGTGATCTAGCATGTCACAAAATTTATAAAAACCTAGAACTATCTACATTTTTGTGACATTTTGTTTGCCATAGCACAAAAAATTTTTGCCTTTTAAAACACAAGTTATGTGTGTGTAGTTGTGTTTAGGCGTAATGTTAAAGAATAAAGAAATTCTTTGACAATGTTTTATATAAACCTTACAACCTTGAATCAGTACAGCAAATTAAATGATGGAACTAATTATTTGGTAATACATGATTTAAAAAAAAACAAAATTCTG
Organism: Lyroderma lyra; assembly: GCA_004026885.1. NCBI lineage: Eukaryota > Metazoa > Chordata > Mammalia > Chiroptera > Megadermatidae > Lyroderma > Lyroderma lyra. Next base: position 90,703 of record PVJL010001577.1, on the reverse strand, counting down.
AAATATCTGATTTTATCATAAATCTTAATACACACACACATAAACATAAAAACCCTATAAAATGAAAGACCGAACTCTGCTCTAGAACTAATATTTCCTTTGCTGCCCAATTTAGAAGCTTCATTTATGCATGGGTGACTGTTTTGTTTTTTGTTTTGTTTTGTTTTATTTTGTTTTGTTTAGGTATAGAAAGTCTAGGCCAGGCAAACGTATGTATTTACTAGTTTATTCGTTTTCCTTAGAAGAAACCGGCCAACCCTTCTAGTAGTCCTGCCACTGAAGTAGACATCCATTAGTCATTTAAATCAAGCTAATATTATTGTACCTATCAGCTATTTTAGAGACTCTCATACTTACAAACGTGTCCCGTAGAGCAGTCCACCATGCTAAATTTTATTTCTTCTTTGCACGATCCTTTTGAAATCAGGTTCCAAATTTTCATGAGACACCCAGCTTTTATTTTTCCTGATGTGAAAAAACTTGACTGTCTTTCTTATTACCTTTGATAGTACTCTGGCCCGTGGACGGATGTTCTGTTTTTATACATGTATCTATGCAAAGAGAGGCTTTGTTGACTATGGAAAGCAGTGGGGACTGCTGTGCATCACCGATAAAGTCTGACAGTATCAGCCCATCTGAAGTGGCCAGATAATTGCAAACAGCAGCTCCACAAACTCTGCAATGTATTATTCAAACTTTCTTTACCCTCAAATAATTTTTTTCTTTCTAGTTTTAGAAAATGTATAGTGTAAAGTAAAATTTTTCTTAAAAACAAAACAAAACAGAGAAGTGATACCAACATCAATACCTACTACTGCAAACACTTCTTATCAAGTTATTGAAAATTATTAAAATCAATCTGCCAATTTACTGAGGAATAGTCAAATTACAAAGGACTTGTAATAAAGGATCTAAAGAGGTCTTTTTGCTAGGTTAGCCTTTCTAGTTCCTTCACCTGGTCCTCAAGGGACTGTTTCTGGACTCCCCATTATTCTCCAGTTTGTTAATATGCGTACCTATTAAAATCTGATTTGAACACAGTGTCCAGATGAGGGCTGATGACTGTAGAGTATGGTGAGATTGTTAATGCCAGTGTCCTGTGTCGACTGCTTGTGTGTGTGTGTGTGTGTGTGTGTGTGTGTGTGTGTGACAGAGAGAGAGAGAGAGACAGACAGACAGACAGACAGACAGACAGTGGTAGGGGTGAGGAATGCTAGAATTAAACAGCAGGAAAGAAGACCAGAATGTGGCTGATGAAGTGTTTTTTTTTTTCCTTTCTATTGTTAGATTTATTGGGGCGACAATGATTAGTAAAGGTGGAGTGTTTTTTAAAGTATTTAGGAGCTTAATGAGGTAGAGGATTATGTTTACTTGTATTTCATGATTTTGGAGGTTCCTAAGTTTGGGACTAGAAAAGACAGACAAACTTCATAAAGTCTGATGCTCATTAGGTGAGGCAGGAAGAGAAGGGAGCGTTGGATTATTCGGGAAGGACTGGATTGTTTGCTGACTGTGCTCGTTTTTGTCAGTTTCTAGCTGCCCTGTCCCTTCCCCAGTGCAGGACCTGTGGGAGTCTCCCCAGCTGTGTCCCCGAGGTTTATTACAGGGATGTGTCCTCTTCCTCATGGTTTGGGTGCAAGGAATGGGCAGGGAGAATCTGGAATTAATACCCTGTGAGAATGTCAGTGACACATGAGCGTCTCACTAACACGTTGTGTGTTTCTTCTCGTATCACAAACCTCACGTAGAGATAGTCCCGTGTTTTGGCTGTAAACTTTTTATAACCTACAATTAGTGTACTGGTTAATGAGATGTTAAGTTTTGTAAGTATAATGTACTCAAATAAGTATTTTTATGAAGCATGCAAATTTGAACAATGGAGTTCTTGTGTTTCTATCCAATAAGGAACTGGAATGAAACACAGAGCCAATATGTGTCCTTAGGATCTGAACATAATATCATGAAACTTTTTATTAAGTTTTATTAAGACCTCTGTTAGGACATGATATACAAATAAGATTAGTTAAAACATATTGAACTTTTAGGAAAGGCAAAGAATTTTTAAAAACTGTGATTGTAGAACTTTAGAAATCTACTTTGATATGCTTTCCTCCATAAAAAATCCATGTTTTTTTTCTCCTCAAGTTTGAATATTTGGGGGTTAATGACTCAAAAACTAGTCCATCACATAAAACTTCTTTTAGATATATAAAATGTATCCTTAAAACATTTTTGTATCAAGGAAAAGTAATTTGGACCAAAGAAAATTGTACCCAAAGGAAAATGAAAAGAATCCTGCTGCAAAGGGTATTATCTTGAGGGCCTGTCAGGCAGAGATTAACTTTGAGACTTCTATAGAGGAAACCAAGAAAGGGACAGAATGGGAAGTGGACAAGGGGCCAAGACCACTTTAATTTGAAAAAGAAAAATTTCTGGCAGTAACCACAAACATCAATTTTTCCCAAAAACATTGCCAATACTTCAGAAAATAATGTTTACCAAAACCTGAAATTTGCTGAACTCTATTGAAAAATTTCAAATATCGTAATTTAGGAAAAATGGTAGTTCTTTCCCCAGCTTAGTGTATATTTATTTCATCTTATTCATGTTCTTCTTTATGAACAAGCAGAAGGTAAACAGGAATGTGAAATTTGTACCAATTGGTTGTGTTCTTAATGCCTTTGCTGAACAACTTTGTGACAGACTTCTGCAATAAGGGTGATATTTCTTTATTTTTTGGTTGTCTGTGCAGGCATTTGAAGAGCTTGTATCAGAGACTGCTTGTCCAGCCCCATTAGGTTCAATTTATTAATATTTTATTTGGCATTTCTATATGTATATTTTGTACAAATATTATCATTTAAAAATCATATTGTACATGGAAGGCTGTACTAGCTTTGCAAAATAAGTTTGGGATCTTTCCATTTTTATTCTGTAGTCTGAGGACTGGTGTCAGTTCCTGAACTGTTTGTTATCAGTTCATGATGAGATAAGCACAGATACTGAGAGGGTTCAGAAACCATGATAACAATTTGACATCATTATGACATCTAAGCAGTGATCAGTGGACTCATCAGAAATTTAGAATTTAAAGGAACTTTGGCGGTAACCTAGTTCAAACTTTCATCAAGAGATACACATCTCTTGTGCACTGCTCCAAATCTCACTAAAACCTAGGCCTCCCAGCCCCCCAGTTCTGTGCCCCCTTTACTGTAAGTCCTCACATTCCCTTTCTGATTCACTTCTGATGGAGTACATGTACCGTGCGTTCTCGTTTCAGGTTATGTAACAGCCAGGAGCTCTCGGGCACAGGAGTTTGTGTACCTGCACCCCTTCCTTTATTGGAAGGCGTGTGACACACATGCTGTAGCACACAGACTCTGCCCCGTTCTGCTGTATCGTATTCGTCGTAATTAATTAGCTTCATAGTAAGAACTTGGTCTCTCCACTTAGGGGATTTAACATGGTTTCTATTGAGCTGAATAGTGGAATGTAATGCTTCTGTAACTTGTCCATCTCAAATGATGTAGTTTGGGCATAATTCTTCAAAGGAACACAACATATGCTCCCTGCTACCCGAATATAATAAAATATCTGAGAGGAAAATATGGATTAAGGGATGATTACTTATATTGAAAATAATGATTTACCTTACAAAAGAATTTCATAAGGATTCCTGTATGAAATTTCTCTAGTTTAAATTTCTGAAATTCAGTTGGTGCTCAATAGTTCAAGAACGTAACTTAAAGCAAAGTATGTTTGAATTTGATGACAAGTGAAAAACACCCCAGCTTTTCAAGATAACTGACAGGTCAAAACACTAGTTACATTGGGTAATGTAAACAGTAATATGCCCAATGCATTTCTTAACATTTCACTTTTACTTTCTGCCAAGGTCCAGGGTTATGATTTGGTAGGGTGAATGATACTATCTGTAGATTAGTAACAGATTTAAATTCTAAATTGCAATGCTTAGAAATACCCTGGGGAGTCAAACATGCCTGAGAAAAGAGGTAAAAAAAAAAAAAGTATTATGAAACAGCAGTAATTAAGGAATATTCCGCTTGGGTCTGTTTTAAGTCAGGCGGTGTTCCAAAGGGACCATACAGCTTTATTTTTAGTCTGCGATTTATTGATTCAGGCTGTGGCCTCCGCTAATTGGCAGAACTGCTCTTGGACTCAGATGTTTCATTGGTTCTAGATAATACAAAATGTGATGTCTGTCATCCTGGGGAAAAGGAACCCATTACTCTGCCAAGGAGGCTCTCTCCAGGGTCAAAGCCCTCTTCCAAGGCGGACCATATGCAAGGTTACTTCACAAACCCTGTCCACACAGAGTTCCCCCTGGGCCAACAAGTGATGGAGTCGTCAATGAACATGCAGCCAGGATTGTGGAGGCCGGACTTGAAATGGAATGTGAGGATGACATCTGGGTAACACATGGCACGATTAATCTAGTGAATGAACTAGTGACAGGGCTGAGACATGAGAACGGCAAGCGTCAGTTGTGCACAAGATAAACCTGTGGAGCAAAAGAGACTGGCCAAAAGCCATGGGCGGCCGCTGTGGGGAGACAGGACAGGGGCTGAAGTCAGCAGAGAGTACGCTTCTAGAGGTATTTCCAAATCAAGAACAGAAGACCCTGGAATGCAGGTCCAGGGTCATGTGCATGTGGTATGTCCCACACTGACACAGGGCCCTGAGCTTGGTTTAATGTGCAGTTGTCACTGCGTTAAAATTCTTAATGATTTTTAAACGAAAGGACCTTCATTTTCATTTTGCACTGGGCCCCACACGTTATTTGGCTGGCCTTGCTGGAAGAAGCCATGAAGGTCAGGGGATAGATACCAGAAGGCACATTAGTGTCCATTTTAACTGGGGCTGTGGGAAGTTCCATTCTCTGTAACAAGGCCTGTAGAGGGAAGATATTTAGATAATCCTTCTGGCATCACGACTGGATAAATCATCAGGAGGGTAGAGCTGAGAGTGGAGAGGCATTGGCAGTGGAGCTGAGAGAGGTGCTCCTAGTGGACTGAGGGCTGCGATGAATGTCACCCATGGAAGTGGTGAGGGGAGGGGTCTGATGAGTAAACAGAATTTGGAGTTACACAGCCTTTGACTCACTTGGTCCTCAAGAGAAAGTCACTTAACTTTCAGTGTTTCAGATTCCTTATCTATAGACTGAGTTTTCCAACTAGCTACCCACCAGTAACTAGCAGTGTTTATGTGATAGCATCTGTCAAGTGCTCCCATCCCCTAAAGAGAGGCTCTTTATCAAGTGGGACAACGTTTTGTTCCTATCAACAGAAATAAGTGCATTTGGGTCTAGCACAGTCACCTAGGAGGATACGGTTTGAAGCAGCTTAGGAGTTCAAGTGTTCTGGTTAGCAGTTCCCTGGGGAGATATATGTAACAGTCAGCCCTTGCCCCAAAGCTCCAGTATAGCATCTGGTCATATTTCCTCATTAAGTTAAGTATGGGGTGGGACCCAAGACGTTAGTATCTCAGATTTTGTAGAGGGGACCTACTTAATCTAGAGGGTTCTTAAAAAGATAGTCCATGCATTCTCAGGGGCATTGCAATTTAGGTCGTCTCCTTACATTTCAAATGACAACATTGAAAGAAGAATGACTGAGTCTCACACCTAAGGGTGTAGAGCAGGTCTAGACTGGTGACCAAAACTATTAGCTTCTCGCTCGGGGTGTTTCCCTCATGTTGCACATGGCTTCTAGGCCTTCAGGTTGGTTATCAGTGTATTTGAGAAGTTTTCTTGCACTCTGTGTTTACAGATGTCCCAATGTTATTATTATGGAGTGTTTATTAATTAGAGTAATAATAGTAAGTACCATTTATATATAGTCTACAGTGGGCACAGAGGACTTGAGTTTCACCCAGCCCTTTTACCAATCATAAGAAGTATCTTATTACCTTCATTTTTCAGAAGAGAAACATCAATACCACCTGGCTTTTAATTATATAAATTTTAGGACTTCATCAGCCTTGCAGAAGTTTCTAGCAGCTGTTCGTCTCTGAGCACATGCCCATGCATTTGGAGGAGCCCTTCCATTCCATCCTTCATTGCTGAGCAAGGAATAGAGCACTAACTACAAGCACATTTATCTTTAAACCTTTAGCCTTTGTTATTTGCATTAACTCATGATAATTTAATTTTATTATTTTTTCTAGCTGATGACATAAAAGCCTCAACTTACTCTTCCTGGTCCCATCACTCGGTTGGAACGTATGCTCACTTTGACAATACAGGTGAGAGAATGGGAGTGAATGAAAGCCATGATGTGTCACTTTATGGAAACATATGGTGGCGTGTGCATATGTGTGAGCCTTCTGGAAGGCTCAGGCAAGCAAAGTGCTTTGATTATAAGAAAAGACAATATTTGAAATCACTGTAACAGAGCTGAGCAGAAATTGAAGGAGGCACAGGGAAATCAAAGGCTTTTTGGGGTGTTCTTGCCTTTGACGTTTAGAATTAGGGCATAAGTCAGACCTGCACATTCTTCCTCTGCTGGGGCCAAATTAAAAGGAAGGCAGTAGACGCCCGTCTGGGGACGGGGTTGGAGACGGGGCTGCTGTCCTCCTGCAGCTCTTTGCCACCCTGTTCGGAGGCAGAGGACCTGGCCCTTGGAAATGACCTCAAGGCCTTTCTTTCAATGCTGGCATTCATGCTAAGCAGTCCAGCACTAGACTTCATGTCCCTGAACTCGCTCTCCCCACATCGTACTCTTGGTCGGCTAAGGTTGCTGTAAGGACATTCAAGTGTGAAATAGCCACACCGGTTCCTGTCCCACAAGCAGAGGCAAGTTTCTCATCACTCCCCAGGGGCCACTTATAATGAGGAATTGGCCTCATGAGCTTTGAAACTTTTCCATTCACCACCCTGTATGTCTCTTATTATTCTGCCTTTTAAAATTAGCGTGCTATTTTAGAAAAGAAAGAGAGCGGGCTTTAGAAGCAAAGTGAAGGCATCTGCTTTGCAGAAACTGCACATCAGTCTCTGTTTCTTCACACTGAGTTTTAAGTTATTACCAGAAATAGGAAAATATGCAAATGCAAGGCATGTGTGTTGATTATGCTTTTGTCTGGAGGCTCTTCTATATATCTAAAGGATGGATATTTGTGTGCAGATTTGATTCCTACTTCTCCACGAAACTATGCCTGTGGATTCTAGAAGGTGGCATGCTCTACGAGACATCATGACTGTGACGTGGTTACACGATACCTGGCACTTTGCAGTGTGCCCCCAGCACTGGGCCATCACATAAATACCTTTTACTGTTAGCAAGGACCACACTGCATAGGCACTGAGTGTTTACTGTGCTTTGAAACTATCAGAAGAGTGAAAATTCTGTTCTAACTCCATCAGTGCCCCTCGTTTGTGCCCAGAAGGCACGCCATACTTACTTCTGAATTGCTGGGCTTGTCACAGATACTACATTTGCATGTTCAAATATCTGTTTCCTTCACTAGACTCTAAGCTCATTGACAGTAGGGTGCTCAGTAAGTTTGTATATGACCCTCACATTCATCTTCAAATGTCCAATATAGGAAATGATAAGGTATTTGATAAATATTTATTTAATTGAATTGGTACCTTTAATTTAATATTTTTTAGTATACTTAATATGCCAGGCATTGCAAAGAGTTCCTTGAACACGTTTTCCCATGTAATCCTCACAATAACCATATGAGGTTGTTACTTTGGTCTTCATATTACACGTAAGGACCCTGAAACTCAGATAAGGTAAGCAGTGAGCTTAGGTTGTCCACGGAGCCATGTCATTTGGAGCTGAGTCCTTGTCATTGAGAAGTCCACACCTTATCTACTACACCAGACTGCTTTGTATATCAGAAGGTAGAGTGACAGAAAAATCACTCCAGCTGTGATGGAAAGTTGCAAAACATGAGAGATGGGGAGGTTTGTAGATACATTGGCAAAGAGATGTATCCCCTTCACATTTTCTACAGGGAAGTTCTTTTGATTAACTACAGATCATTTCTTAGGCAAATAAACTAGATAAGGATGTTTATTCAGTGTTTTTGCCACTTGAAAGGTTACACGAGGGCTGTCCGGAAAGTATTCAGCCATGTAATATAGAGGCATTTATGGTTGGATTTTTTCTGGACAGCCCTCATACATGGATTTTGCGATTATAGGTAAGGGTGGCATAACCATTACTATTTGATTTAATTGACATTACTGACCACTTTCTAATTCTGAGAATGATATTGGGTGAGACTGGGCATTGGGCAGAATGAAGAACACAAGGTAGTACAATATCCCTCTTATTTTCACAAGCTTACAGAATAATGGGAAATAAGAGGATAATCAGGTTGCTACATAACAAATGTATTAAATGTACATAGTAAAAGTGCTACAATATAGAGAGGATATAAAGGGAGTAGGATATTATATCTGGTAGATGATAGAAATGTATTATGGAAGGGGTAACATTGGGATGACTCTTGAAAGATGGGTGAAATCTGATGGTTTCACGTGTTGAACATTTGAAGCTGAATGAAGACATGGTCTGTGCCTTTAAGAACAGCCAAGACTCCCTGGCAGAAGTGAGTACTGAATGAGAAGATATAAATTAGAGGACCATGGACGAGACAAAGCAACTAAGAAATAATTATGCAGCACAATACTGAGAAGATAATGTGGGACATCGTGTCTTTCTAGGGAAGTAGTAAGATTTCCAGTATGAGTGGCTGATAGCCCAGGAGCCTGGGGTTTCAGACTGTGTTGGTCTGCCACTTAAACATTTGTTCTAGAAAAGAACCTAAAAGGGCTACTAGAGACACTTAGGAAGCTCAATTAACGTAAACTCAGTGACTCAGTTTTCATGGGAGTCCGGCTGTGAGAGCGGAATCCACAAGGTCTGGAAAGGGAAAGGATCCGTCCCCCACATAGTGGAGGGTATTGTTGAACTACTCCTCAGACCTGGCAAAGAAGAGCAGGGCAGAATTTGGGGAGGATTATGCTGAAATCATGTCGGAGACTCTGAATAATTAAAACCACTTTAAAGGGAACTTTGCTTTCCCCTCTTGCATTGCACATATGACTCTGGCATAGAAATGTTTTTCTAGTTAAGTTTTGTTTCATTTCCCATTCGAGATTCATCATAGTAAATAGTCTTTTCTCAGTGTTTTGAATGTAAAATATAGTGGGTACTGTCTGAACCTTAGGCGATCAGTCCCTCTGGGATCAAGTGGCTTTTTCTTAGACAAAGATTGTAAAATGTGATTAAGAACACACAATCGAACACTAGGCATGTTTCCATGGTGAGGATGGCCAGAGATGCTTTGGCCAATAGAAGAGAAAATGGGATGATGCTAAAGATGTTAATTAGCTACGCCATGGCAACAGCTTTTTAAAACAACACCAACTGTCTCCATTTGTCTCCTGTGTCTACAGCTCCGTGTTGCTGGCTCCAAAAATACAAATAGTCTAGAGACACATTTTTTTTAATTTTAAAGGATTGTTATTATTTTTAAAAGCTTTATTGAGGAATAATTTACATACCATAACATTCAGTCAGTTTGACTGTAAAATTAAATGATTTTAGTACATATGTACAGTTATGTAGCCATTACCAAAATCTAATTTTAGAATGTGACCGTCTCTCCTGAAAGACTCCACACCCCTATTTTCAGTCTTTCCCCAGCCCCTGGCAGTCACTGGTCTACTTTTTCTTCATAGATTTGTCTATTCTGAACATTTCACAGCAAATGATTCTTGAATGATTTCTATGTCTTAGTGACTATGCAGTATGTTTGTTTAAAGAAGTAAAGCATGTATCCTGTGTTTAAAAATCTGATGGACAGCTAGGGAGAGTGAGAGTAACATTGTCCTTGCAGAGGCAAATGACACAACTCAGGGTTAAGGTCTGTGTGGAGATTACAGATGCAGAAGTGAAAATGGGCAAGAGTCATTTAGGCAGACGCATGACAAAATGAAACAAGCGAATTAAACACCACATTTCACCTGAAGTGTCAGATTAATTTAGATGAGAGTATTTGATTGAGCACTGTGATAATCCCTCCACATCTCCCTTTTTCAGTGAGGAGAGACATTTTTTAGGATAATCTGAAGTCATTCCTGAGTTGTAGTTGGTCTTGAATGTAAATGTTAGATGTATCGGCAGAGGCATTTCTTTGTATTGGAAGCACACGCAGCGACATCTTAACAAAACCTACCTGTCTCCCGTGTGAGTGCAGAAAGCCTGCTGGGAAGTGGGGAGAACTTGTCCGCTGCCAGTGTCCTGTCACCCTCTGCGACTGTGCTGTCCATGACCAGGCCAGTGTTCTCCCGGGCCAATACCTGGGGAGGCCGCTCTCTGACAACTGCACTGTGTCTCACAGGACGTGGATCTCTTTTAAAAGAAAAATGAGATTTATTTTTAGACTTCTTGTCGTGTTCCTAGATAGGAGTGTTTGCTGGGTTGCTGTAACAAAATGCCACACACTGGGTGGCTTAAACAACAGAAATGAGTATCTGAAAGTTCTGGAAGGTAGAGATCCAAGACAGGTGTCAGCAGTCGGCTCATTCTGACAGCTGGGAGAGAGGACCTGCCCCACGACTCTCACCTGGCTTTGGGGTTTGCTGGCAGTCCCTGCCATTCCTTGGCTCTTCCAGCATCGCCTTGATGTCTACCTTGTCTTCACAGCAGCGCCCCCCCCCCTTCAGCCCCCACCTGAGTGTGTGTGTGTCTGTGTCTAAAATTTCTCCCTTTTCCCTGCTCCGGTATGACTGTGTCTTCACTAATTCCATCTGTACCAACCCAGTTTCCAAATATGATCACATTCTGAGGATTTAGGACCTCAACATCTGAATTTTTTCTTTTTATTGTTAAATTTATTGGGGTGGCATTGATTAGTAAAAATTACATAGGTCCCAGGTGTACAATTCTACAGCGCATCGTCTATGTGTTGCATCATGTGTTCATCACCCAAAGTCAGTTCTCTTTCCATCACCAAGTATTTCAGACCCTGTCCTGTCCCTTCTCCCCCACCACTCCCCGCTTACCCTCAGATCACCACTAACCACTAAACTATTGCTTGTGTCTGTGAGTTTTTGTTTCTTTGTTGCTTTCAGTTTTGTGTTCCACAAGTGAGTGAGGTCATATGGTTCTTGGTTTTTTCTGTCCGGCTTATTTCACTTTGCATGGTGATCTCAAGTTCCATCCATGTTGTCATAAATGGCCCTATTTTGTCTTTTATGGCTGAGTAACATGAATTTTTGAGGAACATAATTCAACCCAGGACATTTAATAATAACGACACTCACATGGTGCAGAATGTGCCAAGTACTTATCAACATTAACTCTTTTGGTCCTTGTAGTAACCTAGTGAGATCAGTACTGTTATTATCCCTTCTTTGTAGATTAAAAAGAAAGTTGAGGCACAAAAAGGCTACATAGCTGAGAAATGGTGGATTAGGTTAGAACCCAGGCCATCTGGCTACAAGGTACATAACTTTTACATGCCAGAATACGCTGTCCCACCTTCTGGGTTTTCTCAGTTTGTCCAAGTGGCTTTTACATTATAAAAATTCACTAATGGTGGCGGGCTTATGGCCTTCAACTCTTCACTGGGTGTAATGAAAGAAATTCTGTTTCTGTTCTATAGAGAAACATGGATTATATAGATTCAGGATGGTTCTTGAATTCCTTGGTAAAGAGAGAACGTTAGGTAGTGATAGATTTCTTTAACTGTTCTTTATCAGATGCTGCTGACACTGGGCGGGCGGTGGTCAGTGGGGGAGGGGCGTTTGCAGCTTTGTTTCCTTCCTGCGGCTCCGGGGGTCGTGCAGGGAGTTTGGGTGTGATTGCACCTTTCTGTTCTCAGTTTGCCCCACATGGATTCTGCCCTGAGCCTTGGGGTCAGTCTGTTTGCTGGTCTCTCAGATTGTCCTGGTTGTGGGATGACAAATGCGTACACAGCCCCCTCTCTCCTCCTTCCCGGCTGGAGCATCCGCACCCCCGCTCCTCACTGCCCAGCTGCTCCCCCTCCCCTGGGAAACGGAGTGAAGTTCAGCCACTGTGGTTTGGGGACCAGTGTGCACCTCCTGGGGCTACAGTGAGGTGGGGGCAGTGTCTCACACCTGCCTGTGGGCCCCCTTTCCTCTGTCCCAGGGACCCAGTGAGGCCCGGAGCCTTTCCCGCCACCACCTTCCTCCTCCTCCCTCAGCGGGAGAGTTCCAGGTGGGGGCCCAAGGCCGCGTTCCCCACTCTTCCCTTTATTTCTCCTTTGTCTAGCCCTCTGCTCGCCTGTAGGTACCTTAATGCCACCAGTGGGTTTCTTAGCTGTGATTGTGCGATGTGCAGAGGGCCCTTGGTTGGGGTCTAGGTGTTTTCTTGGTTATAATCTCTGGAGGAGTTTTCCAGAGGTTCCCCTCACGCTGCCAGTTTGTTGCGTCTCTGCATTTTAAAAATGAATTTAAACTTTATTTCAAAGTACAAATGATGAAATAAATACAAATATATCAAGAGCCACAGTAAATGTGAACATTAATTAAGCATTTCACTTATCAGAGGGAGGTAGTCCAATTGAATTAAAACAACAATTTCACACAAGAACATTAACAATATCCAGATATATGTTATTTATATAAGAGCTTCACATAAAATATAAAAAAATCTTTATTTATTAATTTAACAAATATTTGTTGATTGCCTCATACCTAACAAGTAGTGAAGAAAAATTCAATTTACTAACCTTAGGGAACTTCAATGTAAGTAAAATTTAGAAGTAAAAAGCTGAAAAAAGATGTCAGACAAATGCTAACTGTATATAAAAGCAAGTAATAGTAGATGAATATTAGATATAATAGACTTGGTATCAAGAACATTAAAATAAAATGTAATAATAATGGTAAATTTTAATATACCCTATTTTGGAATTGATTAATCAGGTAATTAAAAATTAAGGGTTTATAAAATTGAATAATACAGTTAACAACTTGACCTATAAGATGTATGTAAAATCCAGTATGAACAAATAAAAAGTAGAAATGTATCATCCTAAAATTTCCAAAGCACACCTATAAAAATATCAAGGGAGGCTTATATTTGTCCTCTGGCTGAAATTTAGTTAAACATGGATATGACACTAAAGACACATGCAACAAAAGCAAAAATAGACAGGTGGGACCAGGTCACACTAAATGGCTACGACCAGCAAAGGAAACAATCCCCGAGTGAAAAAGGCAACTTATGGAATGAGAGAAAACATTTGCAAACCATGTATCTCATAAGGAGTTCATTTCCAAAATATGTGTGACTCCTGCAACTCAACAGGAAAATAAAGAAACCGCCAAAACAACCGAACTAATAACCCAGTTATAAAATGGGCTAAACACTTGGATAGACATTTGTCCAAGGAAGACAAACAAATGGCCCACAGATACGTAAAAAGATGTTCAACGTCATTAATCATCAGGGAAATGCAAATCATAACCACAATGAAATGTCACCTCACACCTGTCAGGATGTCCGTTGTCAAAAGGACAGCAGACAAGTGTTGGCAAGGGTATGGAGGAATTGGAACCCTTGTGCTCTGCTGGTGGAAATGCAAATGGAAAACAGTACGGAGGGTCCTCAAAATGTTATAGGGAGGATGACCGTAATTCTACTTCTGTGGGAAGAATGAGTTCTGGCTAATAGGAGCAGGGCTTCTACTGGTTTCTGGATCAAGTGAGGAAAGATCTGCTTATTAAATATTAAGTAACGGATGCTAGGCGTTCCTTTCTCATTTTAGTGAAGCTGAGCAAACATTCAAAGCTAATATAATTAGGAAACGTTTGTTCAAGATTAAGATTACAAATGAATTAAATACTAGAGACATATTATGAATTTATAATTTAAAAAGAAATTCATATATGTACACACACACACACACACACACACACACACTGTCTGGAAAAAAATTTAGCCATAAATGGCTTATATTATATCCATATGGCTGGATACTTTCCAGACAGCCCGTACACACACACACACACACACACACACACACACACACACAGAATCTTTAGTCCAGACTTCAGAACAGAGCATCTAAATTCTGTGGTGTTAGGAACAGGAGCCTAAATGAGATGAACCACGTGACTGAGAGCAATTTGTGGAAACTTACATGGGAAGTCTCAAAAGTCATCCAAATTCTAACCTTCTTATGTTACCAACTATGGAACTGAGGCACAGAGAAGTTACACAATTTGCTCAAGTTCACAATAGGTAATTGGTGGCAGAGTCAGGATGACAATTTTGTGTTTTCTATCCCAGTAATTTTATATTACATATTCTGCCTCATATTCCTATACTTTTGGGGGTTAATTGATTATAACACATGCATTCATTCAGGACTTGCACTTCATTTTATTTTCTGTCTTTTAAAATTTATGATTGGTAGCCAATATCTAAAGATTTAAGTAAAATTTTAAAAAGGTGGCCTTTCTTAATTACAGATTGCTCTTGTGAGCATTTCTATCTTTGTGAAATTTTATATATTTACTTTTTTTCTTCAAATATGCCAGAACACATAAATGAAAATGTTATGACTGTATTTATGAAAAAAATTAGAAAATTCATTAAATTAATCAAATTGGGAATTTTAAAATATGCCCATTAACCACTAGGTGTCATCATAAGCCATTTTAATTCAAAGCCAATGTGATAATTTTGCAGGAAAAGTCAACAGCAACAATTTTGCTAAAACATTAAGTGACACTTTTATAGAACTAGATACATAGCTCTACAATTCTATATCTACACCCTCAGTGGACAGATTAATAAGGAATAGCTTTCACACAGTTATTTTTATAGTCCATGAACTAGGACTACCTGTAGTACTGAGGATTTTAGTGACCAGACTGTTTTATCAATGTTAACGACAACATTCATCACTGTCTCGGGATTCCATTGCTATTCTGCTTCTTCACAAAAGAGGGGAGACCTGAATGGTCCATTTGGGGGGAAGTGGAGGTGGCCAAGGTGGAGGAATGTCATATCTGATGGCTCTGCAAGGAATAGCCACTTTGGTGCTCAAAGGTCACCTACGGGGGCTGGCTGACAGGGAGCCAGCCAGGCACTTCTTTTCTCCCGTACCCCAGTTTGCATGCTACACTTCAGCTATGCATGAAAGTTTGCCTTCTTCAGTAAAGTATTCTTTCACCCTCAGCTGGACAGGAAGGTGTTAAGGAGTTTTCAGAATGGGTCTGTCACATCTGTCATAGACTTCTTTGGTTTTTCAGTCACTTGTTTCAGAAAAGAAAACAAGGATAGAAAAAGACATTTTGGGTTCTCTTCATCTCTTGGGTGGATATTTGTCTTTTTGGGTGGATATTTGTCATTTTGTTTGATTTCCCAATATCGGAACCCCCTGTAAAATCTCCTACATGGTAAGACAGAGCCCACCTCCCATTTTAAAATGAAACTAGAGAACATACCAGCTGCCCCGGTGCCTAGGGCATGGGTACATATCACAGCCACTGCCAGTCAGATGTGGCCGTACTGTACTGTGAGTCACAGGAGAGGGGGACCTGCAGACTCCCCTGGTGAAGTGCTGAGGGGCTGAGTGCTGGGGTTCTGGTGGCCTGGTGTTGGTGCTGTGGGCACCTTAAACAGCAGTGCCTGTGCCCGGGCAGAGTGCTGATGGCCGATCTGTGGGGCAGCTTTGCAGCAAGGTTTGGGGTGAAGTTCCCAACATCTGGGCCTCCTGGGGACTGTGAGAACTACCCCGTCACCTTCTAATAGGCCATAGTGGTTGGGAGTGTGGTATTGAAGAAACAGAACCAATGGCAGACATTTTAGTGTGCACAGCCCCCACCCCCACCCACTTTTCCATCTTTGGGGTTGAAATGGCCTTGGAGGCTGATTGCATACTGTTGGTTGGGCAGCTAGCCCCCACCTTCCTCTCCATTCGCCCGTGGAGGGCACTCCTTTTGGGATGCTAACTTCTCATGCCTTCCTGTCTTCTGAGAGCTATTGTTTCTGAATGCTCAATGCATATACAAAGAAGCAGGTGACTCTGCATGAGCAGGGGATTTGACCTGATGGTAGGCATTTTATTTGGGTCACGGTTTTTTCTGACATCCCAGAGAGTTTTGTTGAAACAATTTTTTCTGTAATAGTTTATGGACTTAATAAAAAGTCCATATGATTCAGCATGTGTGAAATTTATTTTTGGCCTATCTCCACAGGTATTTAACAGGAAGTTTAATAGGGCCCCAAGTAATGAAATTTTAGTAATAGATGTTTTCACACGTTGTAAAAATAGAAAAGGTTTTTTGATCCTTAACAACTTTGACTCTCTGATGGAATTATTTTTAATGGGTGTCATTTTCTTATGTGATCACATAACAGTTCTAAAATAGAGCCACAATTTCTGTATCACTTCTTAGGAATAGAATGGAAATAGAGACATGATTGTATTACAATACTGAAATTCATAACACAGCCATTTGCATTATATCTATACCTACACATGAAAATATTAGCCATTGGCTCACTCATGGTTTTGAGTCACTGCTCATGTGTAGATTTTACAGTGACTTACGAGTTTGAAATGATGTAAAGTGACAAAACCAGTTCAAGAAAAATAGGTTAGCATTCTGATATATTGTAAAAAGCACGGGGTTTGATTTGGGAGACTTAGGATCTTGTCCCATTTCTGTTTGCAATCATATAACATTGAGCAAGTCACTGAACTTTCAGTCTCACATCCTAAATGAGACTGTAAGAACACCTACCTTTTCTAACTCCTAATTTCTATAGATAATAGGAAGAAGGGGAAGATTGCATTTTATTAACCTATCAGGTACTACTATAATTAATCTTAACTCAACTTTTTATTGCCTCTTCAAAATAATCTTTCATGGTGAATATTGTTTTCTTTTTACAAATACTGCAAATCATGAAGTTTCCTGAGTTCACAGGGGTAGGAGATAGGATGATTTGGATTTGAACTTCCAAACTGGTATTCTGTCCAGGACAGTGTACTGTATGTATGCGTTCTTTGTTCACTCTAAAACACTGTGCAGAACTCATTATCTGGTAATACTAATGGTGTTTTACCCAATTCAGCTGACCACATATTTCCAAGTCTTTGCCATTTTTTTTCCATTAAGATGACAAGCAGTTGAAATATCCAAGAGCATCTATTACATATTAGCATGAGAGACACAACTGAAGCTGGCATTCCAAGTGTTTATTAAAATACTGTTGTTCAGCCTTTCATGCTTTATAGAATTGAGTTAGAATTGGAAATCTTGGCACATCATTGTCATTTTATGAACTTTCTGTGGAAACATTTTTATTAGTCAAGTAAGTTGGGTCAAGAACAGCTGGCTCATTTTCCTATCCGAACTTCGTCAACTTGAGGCACTGGTGGTCTGTGCCTGTCTCAGTATTGTGAGGTAATTGGAATATTTTCAGAATTACCCAAATAGAAACACATGTTAAAATAATAAAGAAAACAAAAAGCAAACAAAACCAAAAAAAAAAAGAAGTACCTTGTAACTAAAGGCGTCATACTTCTCTGTGTCTTGATAAGGATAGTGACTCTTACGTGGGGAGTTACATGTCACTAAAGAGCATAGGGTAGGATTAAAAAATAGCTGCTGTGGTCAGACATGTGAGACCACAAAGAGGAAGAAGTCTGACCTTGTACCACATGTATGTTTTAGCAACATCTCAGTGACCATTTATTTACAGCCACAAGCCTGGCCCTTCACCAGCAACCAAGGCAGGAAGAAATCGTCTGATACTGATATGAAATTTTAGTTATTTCAAGCTGAATATCATCTTGAAAGATTTAGGTTTTAGATGGTTCATCCCTAAAATAATAATTAAATTTTATATAAAACTTTGTTATTTGCATAGCACTTTAATATGTTATCTCATAGGTTTTCATAATATTGTCTTGAGGAAGAAAGGGTTGTTATTTCTATTATTCCTATTTTATAAATGAAGGAATAAGGTCAGAGAGGGCAAGTGACTTATCTAAGATCACACAGCTGTTTATTGCTGGAGCTCAAACTCAATCTAGTCATGTAATTACCAAGATGGCGTCTTGGAATGAAGTTAAAAACCATCAGGAAACATTATTCAGGTCCATTTTTTTAATACACAGTCTACATATTACTGAAATGAAAGTTATGTCAAGAATCTGTTGTTAGCATATGATTTAGTATTTTGTAAAATCCTATCACTGTAAAGCTAGATAGATCCTGGAAATCCAACCTGGCCATTATTTTGTGTTGTAATGATCATTCTTTTCTGCTCATCCATCAAAACCAAATTTTAACTGTTCATATTTGTCCCAAAAAATACTAAGACATAGTCTTATGGCAAGTTTGGTTATACAATGCTAAATACTTGTTTTTAATGTAAAAGGAAGTCACAACACCATATATTGGAACAATCACTGTAATCTCTTAAGAGAGAATATAATCTAAAGCAGTTTGTCTAAGATTTGCTACATTATAGAGTTTATATTTTACTCTTCCCAGTTTGACTTTAGTCAACTTAATATATGAGGTCAGGCAATTAATTTTGCGAACTCATCCTAGAAAAAGTGCTACATACCTCATTGCTGAATATCTCTGTGGTCACCTTTGAAGTACTCCCCTTGGGAAGCTGTGCATCTGATGCCAGCTCCTAGTCCATCCTTCAAAGCAATTTTGGAACTTTTTCTGGAATGACCATCAGAGCTGTCATTGTCCCCAAAATCTGACAATTAAGTTTGAGAACTTGCCACCATGTGCTTACATTGTCAGCACTGTACAAACAACTCAGTAAGGTGTTATAACCTTGGCAAGGTTATGACAAACTGTCAGATTTGGGGGACGATGATAGCTCTGATGGCCATTCCAGAAAAAGGGTTCCAAAACTGCTTTGAAGGGCGAACGAGGTGCTAGCCTCAGGTGCACAGCTTCCCAAGGGGAGGACTTAGAAGGCAACCGCAGTGATATTCAGCAGTGAGGTGTGTAGCACTTCGTCTAGGATGCATTTGTGAAATTAATTGTCTGGACTTTGTATATCAAAACATCACATTGTATACATTAAATGTATGTAATTTTCATTTTTCAATTGGAAACTGGGAAAGAAGACAACAAGACAAAACTGCATGGGAGTGGTACAGACTCCGTAGTGGATCCCGTAATGAAGAGGCTGAGTTTATCGGTTTGTTTATAGGATGGGTCATACTGAAGACCCCTAGGAGTTACAACTGATGGGCCCAAGTCTAAGCCAGTTCTACAGCATGGACCAGGGTCATCAACGATGGGTACATGCTGGCCAGTGTGTGAAAACAGGATGTTTGAGTGTTGGGAGAAAGCAAAGTGGTTAACACTAATCAAGGGACCAAAACAAGTACAAGTGAAGTAGGAACAGGGGCTAATTATCAACAGAGGTCAAAGCAAGCAGTCACCAAACAGAAATCCAGGAAGGTAGGAAGTTAGTGGCGATTAGAAGAAAAGACAAAAGGTAGTTGTGTCAGGGAGGAAGTAAGCAGCAAGACTAATGCAACATACCCAGGAAACTCACAACGGGATTCTTCTGTTCCTTTGTTTTAAGTGTAGGACTGCTCAGAGCCCAGAGGCAGGGTTGAACATGAGAGTGAGGTGAAGGAGATGTAGGACTTAGGAGTCACGCATGTCGTTCTTCACGATGGGACTTGAGAGTGTGTGTTAGAGGATGGGAAATAAAGCTGGATAGGAACACCTTAGACACTGGGAAGAGGAGTTCACGTTAGATGTGGTTGGTGTTCAATAGGTCCTCCAGCAGGGGAGCAGCCAGGTCAAGGCAGTTCTTTGTGCAGACTGTTCTGGGAAAGAGCGTGCAGAGTAACCGGGAAAGGGAGACGAAGCAGGTGCATGGATTTGGTAGCAAATCCAAGTGCGAAGTCGTGGGGGGCCTTAACTCCAGAGGAGTTGTGAGGACGGAAGTTCCAGGGCAGTGGTGGACAGGTGCATGGGAAGGGCATCAAGTGAATGCCTGGGTGAAAGGAAAACTAATAGGAAAGTAGTTAGAGAGGACCTCATGATCGCTTTTTTTTCAGAGATGTCATTTTGACCATTTCTATTTCCATATGGACCCTTGGGAAAAAAATCCTTTTCTGCTTTTGGGGCCAAGAAGAATGGTACTTTAGAGCAATTCTGTTTTTATGTTAGGAACGCTTTTGATTGTGAAATAGATTTGGGTTTTTTCCAGTTTGCTTTGACTGTCAAAAAATTCAAAATTAACTCTGATCCAGGCATAGAAAATTTATAGGTCTTCATGGGATATATTTTAAACCTTATTGTTGATTCCATTTTTCATTTTTATGGGCTTAGTCTTATTTTTCTCCTATTTTTAATGTAATCTTCCTTTCTCCCTCTGTCCCCGTCTTCCTCCCCCCCTCTCTTTTCCTTCCTTGCTTGCTTGCTTCCTTCCTTCCTTCCTTTTTTACCCTATAACTCTCTTATATATTAAATTCTGGAATGTGAAGGGGATATAAATAAGTAAATTATACCCCAACAGTAAATATATTGCTCAACACAGAGTAAGATCTTAATTAGTATTAGTTAAGCAAAGTAAATAAATTGAGCCTACACAAGAAGACTAACTAGCAACTACCCACAAACACCACTGTGAAAACCCCAGAGCCTGGGGGTGAGGCCGAAGCTCCCTGGATCACAGAGCTTGGGAAGGACCCCATCGGAAGGAACGAAGTCTGCCTGTGTCCATACTGGCAGATGAAGTGAACTGGGATGACAAGAGATCAATTTAGGAGAAAGAAGAATGTTAATCCAAGATGGAGCAGGACCAACCCTAACTGAAGAACGGTGAACCAGAAAACTAGTCAATGAGTTGCAACCTCATTGGCATCTCACATAATCGTCAGAAACTTTCCCCGAAAAGTGCCTGGGGGCTGAGTGCTGTGGATGCTTTGTCAGTGTTCACGAGTCTGCCACAGCAATTTTGAGCCAGAGGGGAAGAAAAACTAAAAACCCAGCTTGTCTTCCCGGGACAAGTAGCGTCACCAACTGATTCAGTTATTTTTTCTCTATCAGAAAGAATTCTGATCATGCAAGATATTGCAAATAAAAGTGTAAAGAACAAAAAAAAAAAAAAATAACTGGAGTCTAGAATATGAAAAAAAAAGTTGAATCTTCCTGATACTTTGAAGAATAAAATGATAAGGTTTAGCAACAGATTGAGTGAAGGCAATGGGAACAGGAAATAGTGAAAGGTAAATATTGGTTCTAATCTAGAATCCTGGTGGGGAAACCTGGAACAGAAATGGATATTAAAAAGCAATGCAGATTTATAGAAAAATGATTAGCTTCAATTTGACAAAAATCTCTAACTGGCTATCATAGGGAAAAAGCTTCAGCTTATTGACAACCAGATGATGCCTCTTATATCCCTAATTTAGGAGTTTATTTAGAAGGGGAGGGGCATTTGAAGTGGCAGGACAAGCTCTTAAAGAGGGAGAGGGTGGTGATAATTCATGTCTGTTGACATTGCCCGGGGGCCTCATGCCTTGGACTATGCTCACATCCATGCTGGACATAGTTAGGGACCATTTTCTCTAAGATTAAGAAAAAATTCTGGTTCTGTATTGTCAGTATGATCACTATAATTTTCAGGGTGCATATGACACTTATATTGTGGGCAGTTGGGTGGAGGGTAGGTGCAGCTCAAGAGAAAAATGAAGGAATCAAGAGTGAACACTGTTCTCATTAACATGGACTGTGAACTGAAAGTTGGCAGGAGTAAATTCACATCTTATCTTCAGGTTCAAACAATGGGGAGAGCAGCCATCAAGTCGATTCACATGAAAACAAAAGGGATCTTCATGCAATATAGTCCAAAAATACGCGACCAGGTGAGGGATGCAAACACAGATTGTGTTGACTGCAGTCAGGTGGGCTCAGAGGCGGTGAGGTTTATCGCATTCTGCTGGAACCCTCCGCTCTCAGGCGTTGCACCACTTTTCAGGGGATTTTGACCAATGGAGGAGACAGTGACTCTGATGGAGCAGGTTCTGGGACCAGGCAGGTCCTCCAGTGGGAAGTGCCTCATCACTAGATCAGTTCTGGGAGCTGCAAGACAGCTTTCTGTGCAGGATTTCCCAGGAAGAATGTTTTCTGTAGATGCGACATAGAGTGAGAGAACCTCTTAACATGTCTTCTACATCCAAGAATTCGTGGGTCGTATGAAGAGTTTTAGTTGCAAGTTAGTTATGTCTATTGAATTCATTTCAAGCTTTTTAACACAAGAAAGAATTAGGCAACTGGCTGTCTTGGTTGCTTCCTTTTATTCCGTGACTAAGTGGTCTTATTTATAAAAGTGTTGAGTGGGTGGAAGTGAAATAGAGGGTTTCAGACAGAAAGTTGGTGGTTAATACACTTCAAAGGCCAATTGCCATCCTTGAGCTTTAAATAAACAAGAGGAAAAATGCTTTACCTAGTCATTTTTTTTTCCAGAAGTTTCCCAAGGGCTGGTGCTCTCTCACGTTGGAAGAAAGTCATACTGTCTGTGCTTACGTCATTTAGTGACAAGATTAATGGTTTCATCTTTGGGTGCTGGTTTGTGAGCCCTTGTTTTACTACTGCCCTGATGTCATTTTCTTTTCATCTAGATTGTCCTGAAAGCTTTTGGAAGCAGCTGTCTTGCCAGGAGAGACCACTGGATTAATCATGCAAATTTCTCCTTTCAGGTTATTTTCAAACAAAATTAGATTTTTAATAATGAAAACGCTGAAGAGAATAAAACAACATTAGGAGAATGCGGGGCTGCAATCCCAGAGAGCTCAAGACTGGTCCCTGTTGTTCTGCATAAGCAGGTGGGTGTGAACGAGCCTCCGGGTCCCTAGCTATAAAGACAGAGGGTTTGGATGGATCATCTCTGAAAGTCCCCCCCCCCCGGCCCCCGCTCTGCCATTTGGAGTCTGTGACTTCCTGTTAACAGTGGTGACACTGATGTCCTTGGTGCTTTGTGTCAGTCCCAGTCAGGGCAGGACTGATGTACCTCCACGTCAGTGAACTCCCTGTGCTGAGTGTGTCATAGAAGTCCTTCCAAACACGACTAGTTACTAGGAGCAATGCTGGGTATTTGTAGAGCATTTTATGTTTCTCACGTCCATGCCTAGAGCATCCTCATTGGATGGGCGTAATGAGCACATTAAGCAAATGACATGATGTCACCTTTCTCATGGCTGAGTAGTGTTCTGTATAGATTACAGTCTTCTTTCTCCATCCGTTCATTGACAGACACTAAGTTGTTTGCCTGCCTTGGCCATTGTTAGTAATGCTGCACTGGTTATAGGTATGCGGTCCTGCCACGTGTGACAACATGGATGAACCTTGAGGGTATTACGCCAAATGAAGTGTGTGAGATGGAGAAAGACGAATACGGTATGATTTTACTCATAGGTGAAATATAAAAAACAAAAATGACCAAAACCCAAAAACTCACAGAGGCAGATGACAGAGTGGTTGTTCCCAGCGGGGCAGGGGGCGTGAGGGAGGGCAAATGGGTAGGGAGGTCCATTGTGTGGTGGCGGATGGGAACTGGATGTTTTGTGCTGAGCACAATGTAGTGTACACCGATGTCAAATTGTAATGTTGCACACCCAAAATTTATATAATGTTGTAAACCAAGATTAAAACCTTATAAACTTAAAAAAACTTAGAAAACTTAAAAAAAATTAAAGAAAAAGTAAATGAAACAAGTTTTATCATATAAAATATCCATCAACATACTTTTCTGGAATTTGATGAAGCACATGATCACTTCATTACACTCTTGACCCATTTTCTGTCTGAATTTAGTGTACCAGATTAGCACAGGGAATTGCTGAAGGCCGTGGCCTTTTTAAAGGTATTTGGGTGATGCCATTTCCTTAGTGACTTGAGAAGCCATTGGAGAAATTTTGATTGTGTTCAGGCCTGCAGGACACTGGGCTATCCTGTTGGGTGGTCCTGTTCATACCCAGGGAACTGCACTCCTGTGCTGCAGGAAGGAAAGGCCCAGGGTGATCCATACCACCCTTAGCTACAAGGCACAAAACCCTGGGCTGGTTTCTTTTGATTCAGTTGACTGCAATCTCCAGTCAGCCATCTAGAGCTCATCACAGTTTATCGTGGATTGGACACAGCAGCATGAACACTGGAAAAGAGATAAAAGTGGCAGGCTTAGCCACTTGTTGTGCCAGGAATTTCCCATGTCTCTGTGCTGTGGGAGTCAGATTGAATGGCTTTGAACCTTGCCTCCCGCTTGGTTGCAGTGTGACCTTGTACGAATGGCTTGACCTTGCCAAGCCTGAGTTAATGCATCTGGATAACGCTGAACATAGAAGTATGTATCTGACAGGGTCGTGGGTGAGGATTAAATGAGAAAGCACGGACAAAACCCTTAGCTTAGTGCCTGGCACATGGGGCTGACAGACAGACTAGACTGGCCACCCACTTACAATTCCCCTGTGCCTCCCGTGTGGTGATCAGAGACTTTTATGAAAAAGTCTGAGTTATATTAGAGGAAAAAGCATCATTTAGAAAGTGTTTACAGAGATAGTTCAAGTATTAGGGTTTGTTTTGGGAATAGCATTTAGCCTTGTGAAACACAATAATCCTAAAGTATGGAGATAAATTTTAGGAAACAGATCATGTCTCTGAACTGATGGGTTTGTTCACTCTGCTGCAAATGAATTAGTGCCCTTAGAGAAGTTATTTTACTTTTCTAAATTTGTATAAAGTGAGGTCTAGATCTTCAGGACTTCTTCCAGATCTAATAGCCTATGATTATCATGAGTCTCTATATGCCTATTATTTATCAGTTACACATAAACAATTATATATAAATCTGTCTCTGTAGATGTGATGTATCTTTATTCTTTTCCTGGAAATTTCTCTTTATAGTGTTACCATCACATGTTGGGGATTTTCCCTTGGAGAAGCTAATGGTTTGAGCACATCCTGAGAGAAGGGACACCCCTCTGGGCCGAAAGGAGGTGAGCTTTGATGAGTATGAGGAAGTATTATTTAGCATAGTGGTTTGCTTAAGAAACTTGTTACCCTTGTTACCCTGAAGATCGTGTGACTTTAAAATGTAAAGTATATCAAATCTAGCCACCCTCCACTGCTGACTTCACTGCTAGGCACTGGCTGCAAGCTTTCCCAACAGTTCTTTCCTTAGACACATTTTCTGATTGTCTCTCAGCGTGGTGATGGGTACAGGTTCAATACCTAAAGACAAGACTAACTCCAGGTTTAGTTGAGTAGCATTTTTATGCCTCAGTCTATACATTTCTCTGAAAACATCTTTTAATGGTTTTTCTTCAGCTCATACTAGAGAGTTAATTCTCAGAAACCATGTGCAAATCACACTTCTCTTGGGGCTTTCTTCCCCACCTGGAGTTCTAGGTAAAAATGTCCCTGAAACTTGATTTTTATAGCAAGTGTAATCCAAAAACCATCTGAATTTCTATGAAATCCGGAGGTAAAGAGGAGTTGCAGACTTGAAAAATCATGGTTTTGACTGCTTCCTGTATCTTTTCTTTCCTTCGTGGACTTCATACTTTAGCACCTCCGCACACATAGCCCCCGTCTCCTCCTCATCTATTCGCAACAACACAATTTGTTCCATTGCTGGTGTAGCTTACAAGAAGCATTTATTAGGTAAATAAGTAGGTGTTACCGAGGAGGAAAAAAACCCCAACCGTGTGTATGTGAGCCTGGGAAATTGGATAAAATGCAGGGGTTTATGTCACAAGTCAAACCTCAGATGAAACAATGGATGTTCTGCACGTCCTGTTCACTCCCCGCATTCTCCCTGCCCCGATCTGTTTTTCTGGCCCCTCCTCTCCTTTTCCCCGCTGTCTCGTCTGCATGTAGACGTGCCACTTCCTCTAACATGTTCTAACATGGAACATCTAAGACATGTTTGTGCTTAGATTCTAATCTACTCTGAGAAAAACACAGACTTTTTGTCAGGTATGTTATAGTTACCATAAAAGAACTGAGATATTAAATACAAAGACTGCCTAATGACAAGAGCACAGATTTCTTGTAAATGATGAAAATAATGCAGCCTAAAGGAAGGCTTCTCCTAGAAAAGCATGTTTAGAGGTAAATAAAGAAGGTGTTATTTCTTGGTCTGGAACAAAGGAGAGAATTCTTGAACCAAAGGAGACAGTTTTTTGCCGATGACCCTCTTCCAGTTACCCACGGGCCTGTTTAGCATTTTCTTCCTAATTCCTTTGTTACCTACACAACATGTAACTGTGAACACTGTTGTTTCAGCTTATTGGTAGGAGGAAAGATTTTTCATTCATTCCACAAACATACATATTTATCGGGGATAATAGGGAATGGAGATGCAAAACTCGGTAAGACATTTTGCCATAAAAAACATGACAGTCCAATGACTATCATTCAAATAAATTGCACAAATACATGTTGTCAGTGCTATAAGCCTGTGTTTTGGGTAGAGAGGGGCCACAAAAGAGGGCCTGGACAATTTTTCATTGATATTGTTTGGGTGTAGGTGACAGAAGTCATTTTGAAAAAGACAACTGCTGTGTAGGTGGACAGTTCAATGTTGGGGAAAAGGAAAATGCTTTCTTAGTGAATCGAGGTACGTCTTGGTTAAGGGCAGGGGCAGGTGCAGAGAAAGGTGAGAAATAATAGCAAGGTAGAGTAAAGATGAGGGAAATACTCAGTTCATTCAATCTACATTCAAATTACTGGCGGCAGTTTTCTCAGAAGTATCTGGTGGATTTTTGCTATTTTCCAGCTTTGAGAATAGGAGTTACCATATCTGCACTGGCTGTGCATGAGATGATGGGGTGTGTAAGTAGCGGGTCAGCACATAGCTGTTAGGGTCAGGAGGGGGTAATTTACCTGGTGCTGGCATGCAGAAGAGTCATTGGTTGGAAACACACTAGAGGTGCTGTAAGTTCTTTGTCAACAAAATATCCACATAGTATTATTGGCACTTTCTGTTCCACCTTGAGAAGCTTTGTAAGCCATAGATTTGCTACTGATGTCTAATTGTGTGCATGGTAAACTGCCCGGCTCTAATGCATTTCATAGAAACAGAGAGCCTGCAGCATGGTATGACTGAAGTATTATAGTACTGGGTTATTATAGTACTGATGTATTACTACTGGGGTCTTGTGTCACTGACATATTCCTGGGGCATTGTAGTACTGACACGTTACTGGGTATTGTGTCGCTGACTTTCCACTGAAATATTACCGGGTTGCACTTGTAGGCACTGGCTTTCATCAGGGAGACAGCATGGGGCAGTTTATAAAACAGACCAGAGTTCCTGGTGGTGTAGTGGCTTAAGGCTTCGGCGCTGGCGCTGTTAGCGCTGCGGCCTGGGTTCGATTCCCGGCCAGGGAACTACCCACATAAAAAAAAAACAACAACAAAAAACAAAGCAAAAAAACCAGACCTGAGGCCAGTTCCAGTGGTCTGTCAGCTTGTGGATTTTTAATTTTGCAATTTTATCACTTGGGTCTCCATGGATGAACCACTTAATCTCTATGCACGGAGGCTTCATAATCTACAAATAGGAAGGGTCAGTTAGACAAGGCTGGATCTGACATTCTCTGATTCCAGATGGTGGGGTACAGTAATGTGGGGTTTTGTTTCCCTCCCATGGAGTAGATGAGGGAGCACTGAGCTAGACAGAAAGCCACTGATGTTTGGTCCCCATCTTTCGATGCCCCCGCAGGCACCTTGGAATGGAATGGACAGTCATTCGGGCCTTTCTCACTGAATGATTTTCTTTCTGGATAGTCAGGACCTCTGAGAGAGTTTTGCAAAAATCCTCTAGATTTGGAGTTCAGGGTATTACTTTGTCAATGATGTTCCTTTTATGTTGCAACTGAAAGCATGAATTTAGCTTTTAGGGTGCATGGATGAAATTATTTTTGTCATAGGTTTTCCTGGAATAAATCTGAACTGCTGCAATTGAAGTTTGTTTTTTGTTTTTGTTTTTTTTTCTGTTGTAATTATGCTATAGAGGCTGGGATATGGGTTTATTGTGATAACTGGAAAAATGAAGTAATACAGGCCAAGAAGATGCATGTTTGAAAGAGAACCTAGTGGAAATCCAATGCCATCCCACATCAGAAACTTGATGAACAAATACCCAGGGGGAGAAACAGAAGCCACAGGAGGTAGGAAGAGGCCCTGAGCCCTCAGAAGCAGGAAGAATGGGAAAGGCAGGGCCTGGATTCTGCCCACAGCCCGAGTCCCAAACCTCCCCTTGTTTGGTTTCTGGGGGGCTTCTCTGAAAGGGAAGTGAGTGGCACGAGGTGCGTTGGTTTCCCATTTTAGTCAGGAGGGAAATCAATCCGGCCGCGTGTGGCTCATGCAGGAAGGAGGGAAAAGGGGAGAAAGGATGAGGCGGCCATCTGGAAGGGAGAGATGGCTTTCCAGAAGCATTTTTGTTTGTTTTAATACCCAGTGTCTGGCATGAGGCCACATGTATGATGGAGGGATTTGAAGTCATTTTAAAGAAGAAGCTTGAGAATTTTTCAGACATGTTTAGAAGCTCTCATTAATACCTCCCTAATCATTTTGCATCATGGTACAAAATTAATAAAAAAAGATAAATTTGTCTATATGACTGGTTAATGCTTGATGATATCCATTATCAAGGTTAATAGGCCAGCTCTGGGGGTTGGGCCATTCCCAGACCTGAGGGCCAAGGAGTTACATATTGTTCACCTGACCAGCAACAAAAAGGCGATGTGAGGGGGACCTCCAGCAAACTCCTCTGGGGATGACAACCAGGAAGACACCTAGACTCCAACCAAGGGCCCTCTATACATCACACAATCACAGCTAAGAAACCCGCTGGTGGCATTAAGGTACCTGCAGGCAGGCAGAGGGTTAGACAAAGGAGAAATAAAGGAAAAAGCAGGGACACGGCCTTAGGCCTCCACCTGGAACTCTCCTTCTGGGGGAAGAGGAGGAAGAAGGCAGCAGGAAAGGCTCCAGGCCCCACTAGGTCCATGGGACAGAGGAAAGGGGGCCCATAGGTGGGCGTGAGACACCTCCCCCACCTCACTGTGGCCCCACGAGGTGTAGAACGGTCCCTAAACCACAGTGGCCAGCCTTCACTCTGCTTCCCAGAGGAGGAGGAGCAGTTGGGCTGTGAGGAGCGGGGGTGCGGATGCTCCGGTCAGGAAGGAGAAGAGAGGGGGCTGTATGCGTGCTTCTCATCCCACAACCAGGACAATCTGAGAGACCAACAGACAGGACTGACCCCAAGGCTCAGGGCAGAAACTGCATGGGGCAAACTGAGAAGAGAAAGGTGCAATCACACCCAAACTCCCTGCATGACCCCTGGAGCTGCAGGAAGGAAACAAAGCTGCAAATGCCCCTTCCCCACAGACCACTGCCTGCCCAGTATCAACAGCAAAAACCACAGAAATTATAGCTGGGAGGGCCAGAGCAGCTGCAGATTTGAGAAACCAGAGTGTTAAGGAGATGGGGACAGATGACCCATCGGAAACAGAGCTCAAAGCAATGATTATAAAAATGCTTAAGGAACTGAGTGATAATTTCAACAGAGAGATAGCAAGCATTGAAGACTTAGAAACCGTTATAAAGGACCAGAGAGAGATAATGACTACATTAACTGAAATGAAGAATGAAATAAAAGTCACCAAACTGGATAAAGTAGAAGCACAAAGCAGTGATTTGCAAGAACAGCCAACAGAAAACACCCAGCCAGATCAATTACAAAATTATTTCCATAAAAGGGAATAGAATAATAGGTGTGCCAGAAGGTGCACAGGAAAAGCAAGGTATCAAGAAATTATTTGAAGAAATAATGACTGAAAATTGTCCTAACCTGGTGAAGGGAATAGACATATAAGGCCAGGGTACACAGAGAGTCCCAAACAAGATGATCCCAAACCAGAACACACCAAGACACATCATAATTAAAATGGCAAAAGTTAAAGAAAAAGAGAAGATTCTAAAAACAGCAAGAGAAATGCAAGTAATAATTTATAAAGAGATACCTATTTGACTCTCAGCTGATTTCTCACCAGAAACTTTGCAGGCCAGAAGGGATTGGCAGCAAATATTTAACATGATGAAAACCAAGTATCTACAACCAGGAATAATGCATCCAGCAAGGCTAGCATTCAAAATTGAAAGACAAATAATGAGCTCCTCAGATAAGAAAAAGCTAAAGAAATTTATCACCACCAAACCAGAACTACAAAGAATGTTAGAGGGACTTCTTTAAGATGGGAGGAGGGATGGGAGAGTGGGTAAAATAAGGGAAAAGGATCGAGAAATTTAGTTGGATTGTTAACAGAAAATTGAAAGCAACAAAGAAACAAAACTCATGGACACAGTCAATAATTTAGTAGTTACCTGAGGGTAAGCAAGGAGTGTGGTGGGGGAGAAGGGACAGGGACATAAATATATGGTGCTGAAAAGAGAACTAACTCTGGGTAATAAACACATAACACAACAATACACAGAAGATGTATTGTAGAATTGTACACCTGGGACCTGTGTAATTTTTACTAATTGATGTCACCCCAATAAATTTAAAATAAAATTTAAAAAAATATTGTTCACCTGAAATTTGCAACAGTAATGTGCTAGCTCCAAAGGCAATTGTGAAACATCTTCTTCAAGTAATAGGGCATGTGGATGCCTCCTGCCTCCCAAAGTCATCCAGAGACCCAGGCTAGATGGGTAGCCCTGCGCTCCTGTGGGCCGTTGCCACCATCTGCATACTTAAAATGGGGTGGTGCCTGCCTTTGTTGCAGCTGACAGGAAGTGGAACAGGGTGTGGAGGAATCCTGCCCACTGTCTTATGCCCTGGGCATCAAAGGAGCCTGCCACTTTAGAACTGAGCCTGGCCACCTGACTGCCCAGGAGGAAGGGAGAACAGATTCTGCTGAATTATCTAATGTTCTCCATCACAGTTATCATTTCTCCTTCCCATTTTAATAAGAAGCAACCTACATTTTGGAAATACTTTTCCACATCTATTTTTACCCTACAAAGGTTGTGTATATTAATAAAACAGCTAGAACTTCTCAGGGTAATTAATATCAAAGTAAAATATATTTATAAGCAGTTGTTATTGAAAATTTTGTGCTATGTGCTGAACAAAATTAACACAGGGACCCTTCCCTCTGGGAACTTGCATAGGAGATAGAAACAGAAAATAATACCAGCTTAAGCTAACAATTGAAGAGACACGAAATAAGTGCCTATAGTGTTAACAGTCCAGGGAAGGATCATGGTGGAAAGTAATATAGGAATTCAGAAGAGGATAAATTAACTGTGATTTTGATTGTCCAGGAAGGCTTTCGTGGAAAGCATGTTATGAGCTAGATTTTGAAGGAACGGTAAGATTTGTATGGCAGATAGAATGGAGTTATTCCATAGAAGGGAATAAGGTAACCCAGAAAACCCCTAACGCAGTGTTCTTGAACTAACATGGAATGTGGCATAGTAATAACATGTATTAAAGAAATAGATGCACACATGTAAGAAGTTACAGGGGTTTTTGATGAGATTTTTTGTTATCTTTTTGTCCTGGAATGACATGTTCAAGTATTTAGATGACTAGAAGATGGCATATTTGGGAGTATGCTGCAAATACAAATGGCTTTTTATAAGGAAAAGATTGGTAAACTGAGTCCAACATATGTTCGTGTGGCTGGCTGCCTCACATACATGGTGACTGAAGTCAACACAAATCCTGCCTCTTCCAGAGCGGAAGGAGTGCTCTAAGGGACTTGCCATCCAACGGTTGGTGGGCCTCTTTGTGAGGGAACCATACCATCTGCTCAGCATTGCTCTCTTTTTCTTGATAGGGGGATGTTGGCAAGGGCAGCAGCTCCATCAGCCTGCGTGTGTGGCGGTCCATTCTGTTGGGTCAGTGCATGTCCACATGGCTATTCTGTTCATGATGAACCCATCATGGACTGACCAATGACAGAGGCTGAGGTCAACTGGCACAGTCAATGTCTAGTTGGTTGTTTAAATCTTTTGTACGGTGGACGACCTCTGCTGGGTGTTACCATGTGATACAAAACACTTCGTACTCTTGAGTCCTCTGATCATTGGTCTGGTCAAATGCATCTTCCCTAGACCTTCTTATTCCCAGTGTTCTAATTCTTCTCCTTCTAGGCCCCAATCCACTGTCCATGAGTCAGTATCTAGTCAATCTCAGGTCACTTTTCTTTCCACAGGAAGTAGATGACAGGTCCATTGCCCCAAACTGCCCATTGGGAGGACTTGTCTTCCCTGCTCTCTTTAAGTCCACCCCTTAGCAGGACTGTTTTGAATATCAGTCCATTTTCAACTTGCACCCACATACCGGGCCCACACAGGTTAGGGGTTGTTCCTCCTCTGTCATCAGTCACAGGGAGCCCTAAGCTTCCACAGGCCACAAGTAAGCCTTGCTCATTTGGATCCTAGATTCATCATTTCCATCTCTCACTGGACTGCTGCTGGGCCCACTTGATCTCATGGTTTGGTGGTCTGCTACAACCCACCTCTACGAGGCCCCATCACATGCCACGTGCTCTGAGCGGGGCTGCATCTTTACATTCATTCTCATTGAGACAAGACACCTGGGTGTTTGTCCCCTATAGTGGCCATGCATTGTGTATAGATTGTGTCTGTGCCTGACACTGCCAGCAATTGGGTAGCAGGTGTGTCTGTCTCCGGGGTTAAATTAGCAGACTACCTCACTCTCTCCCAATGCTCTGTTCTTTGACCAACCTGTGTCAGTAATATCTTGGCCTCCACATTAATCTTTTCACTTTATTTCTCAAATAATTTGAACCAGGGTGGGGAAGAAGGATATTATGCACCTTTAAGAGCCCCATTCAAGGCCACCACACCACGTAAGGTATGAGGCTGCTGTGAGCATTTTCTAATGGTGGTGACGTCCCCTGAAGCAGCACGGCCTCTTCCAGTTCTCCTCCTATCTAGATGAGAGTGGTCTGATTTGAGTTCGGTGTGCTGCCTCCTGTCAGTGCCCTCATTCTCACTCCACATGGAGACAGTGCTTGCCCTCACTGTGGCAAAACACTGCTCCGTGCATCCCCAAAGGCTCACGGGATGTCCTGGGCACCTGTGCTTTTCACATTTGTCATTTCTTTATTGCCCTCCCCTCTCACTCAGCTTTTGGACAGTAGGATAGGAGCAACAGGCACCTGCCTCTTTCCTCCTGCTCTGTCCCACTGGTTTTAGGCCAATTACTGCATGACACAACTCTCTTCTTTGAGGATGAATTATTTCTTAAGTAGTTCTTTGGTTTCAGGAAGATTAGCCCGTATGAGCTCGCCCCTTTAGCATGCACTGAATTCACACTTGCTGTCTGAATTCCACCTTCACCACAGACACGCTTTCCAGAGCCCCACACGGCTTTGCTCGGGATCCCGTCGTCTATGCGGTGGTTGGCCGGTGCAAACCTCACGGCCTCTCGATCAATGTGGCGGGAGCCCCAGACTGAGTCACGTGAGTGGGCGGGAAACATGCTGCCTGGCCAACTTGGTTTTATCAGTTGCAAAATTTTCCACCACTTATTCTTTTCCTGCTTCTTAGTGTCACTTCCCTTTTTGTGTGTTGTTTTTGACGTTTCCTATTCTAAGTTGCATCTGAAATAAGCTTTTCACACGTTGTTTTTATCCATGGCTTACACCCTTTTTCCAGGCAGCTCTAGAGAACATCACAAGGTCAGAGAAATAACCTTGGCCTAAGGTGGAAACTAAAAAACACTGCATTGTGATGGAGAAATTGCCCTGTTTTTTCCCCAGGATGGCTCCACAGATACCTTTAGAGGTGAAATAAGGACTAGGAATTGTTTATTTTTGAAGGGAATAAATAATAAATCATCAAGGATTCCTACTAATACAGTGTAACCTGTGTTTGCACACAGAAAGAGAAAAACAAACTTCTGTTTGTCCCATGTGAGCTAAATGGGTTAGTGTATACTTTTTATTAGACATCATGGGGTATATAACTACCCTCATTTCTACCTTCTTAGATCCCTAGTTTTCTATGGTGCACATATTAGAAATAATGTAAAATAAGTCTGAGAAAAGTAATTTTTTTAATGAGTGAGTTTTAAATCATACATGTCGTCAACTGCTACTGCTTTAATATTATAACAGAACATAGCCCATGAGCTGAGAATCTCAGATCGAGCAGTTGGATCAGATTTCTTTAAAATTAGATGTCACTAGAGCTAATCACATTTCTGTGAGTGGTCTTATAAAACAGACAGACCATAACAAACAATGCCGATGAAAAGAAAATTATCTTTTTAAGTATTTTAAAATCTCTTTAACCTATGCAGCTATGATGACTTTTTTTGGAAAATGAAGAGGTGTCTTAGGTATTTGTTTTGACCATGTGCCCAAAAATTGGCTGGTTCTTTAACTTGGCACCTCATCAAAACGAAGACAGAAGCTTTCATTTGATGACCAGTAGTACTACGCATGTCACACTGTCTGAAGCGCCTGGACTATTTAATGTGACAAGCAGAAATAGGAGCAGAGTGTGCTGTGTTTATGTAGACTCAGTTCGCCTCTGTCAGACATTAAAAATAACCACATGGTGGTGTCAAAGTATTAGAAAGCATTTCTGGAAGAGTTATTCTTCCTGGGCCTTGAATAATTGGTTGGACTTTACAACTGGAAGGAGGTAGAAAAAGGGATTTTAGACAGAGTTAACCAAAGGCCTGGGGATTATGCAGACCAGAGCTAGTTCAAGAAGTTAATCCAGTGTGATGGGGAGATAGGAAGGCTTTCCAGAGGGGAGGAATGGGAATTATACCCCAAAGGTCTCACTGGGAGTGCTTTGAGTTCCAGAAGGAGAAATTCGAACTTTATGTTGCAAGTCATAGGACATGACATGGTCACATGTGTGATTCAGAAGGTGATGTTTGTAGCTATTCAGAGGAGAGATTGCAATTAGGGGGCTAGAAAGAGGGAAAACAAGTTACCTGAATTAGCAAAGACTGAGAGCCTTTACTAGGGCAGAGGTGATAGGAAAATAGCACATGATACGCCAACTGCACATATTGAATGTATAAGGAAGAGTAACACTGTTTGGTGATGGAAAGAATAAGGGAGAGGAATATGTGATGATGATGGTGATGGTGATGGAGATGATGAAGATACTGGACTCCCTTCTGCTATAATATGACCTGCTAAGCCATGGAATAGAACTTCAGGTAGAGCTAATTGGGATTCTATTCCTTAGGAACTCAAGAATAATGATTTTTGAATCTGACCTACATGTTACCTCATACCTTCTCTGTGTGCCTGATGACTGGACAAGCCTGTAATGAGAGTATTCATAGTCTGTCATTATGGTATGTAGATTATTCAATAAAATATAGAATGTGTGTAGGAAGATACAGCTATCTAGGCTGTGCTGGAATATGCATCATCCGGATGATTTTTCCTGCTCTCTGTAGGTGATCTCTACGGCATGGACTTATTAATAATTTCCTACTTAGGTGACACTTAGGACTGTTGCAAATGAGTGATTCAGGAAATGCCTTCTGGTCAGTTGGGGGCAGTGTCACATAGTAGAAGGAGCAGAGATTGTGTGTCATAGATTTATGTGCAACCAATCCCAGGCAGTGTGACTGTCCCTTAATCCTAGGGGTCCCAGTCCTGTATTATCATGTCATCTTCAGAATCACCTGGGGTTTTCCTTTGAAAATAGAGATTTTTGTGCCCTATCCCTTGGAGAGTGTAATTCAGTCATTCTAGGAGAGGGCCCTGAAATACGTGTTTTGTTTTTTAACATTCTAGGTAATTTTGATAGTTAGCTAACTTTGGAAAGCAGTGATTTATTCTCCCTGAGTCTCAAGTTTCACAGGTTGCTGTAAACATTAAATAGAAAATGCATCTGGGTTTAATAAACTTCCAATCACCATAAACTGTCAGTTGGTAATTAGGTTACTTCTTGAAATAAGTTTTCCATTCCTTCCCTAAAAGCTTCTTCAATTTTTCATCAGTTTGAAGCTTGACTATATGAGAGCACATTATATTTGTTGGATATTATGCATTGTGACAGCAGAGAGAAAAACAAATGAATTCTGTCTCATCCATACACACAATACATAAATCATTGAATTAATTGGATAATAGTTATAGATGTTGAAGAAATAATAGAAAGTAGAAGAACCTTGATTGAATTTTTGTTAAATCTGAGGAATAAATGCCAGTTTTTAAAAATGTCAAGAAAAATTAAATGAGACTGCTTCTAAATATATTTAATACAAAACTCACATTTATTACCAACACTGTGATAATTTAATTTACAAATATATTCTGACTTCCCAGTTTTAAGAGCAATAGCTTAAGTTAAATACATTATTCTCTTCTTCATCTCTTTCAAACCAAAAGCAATCAATCAAACAAAATAACACCCCCAAAAAACTGTGTCAATGACAACAATGGTGATTTGAAAACACACTTTTCAAATAGTCATCCCATATAAAGAGATTTCAGCAGCTCCAGACAATCTCTATATAATAATAGGCAGCATAAACGTCAGTTGACCTTGAAGCATATAGCATGTCTTAATCAGTTTCAGAACATTTATTCACAGTTTCTTTATTCTGTGTAACTGGAGTGACCTGACCATCTCAGTTCTGAAGGCTTTCCTAGTAGGAGGTCTCCTTCTCCTGTCTCTCAATTCTCATCTTGTGCATCGTCAAGCCTGTGCTTGATAACTTCCATGTTAATCCCTCTGAGTCATTTGTTCTTTCCCTATGCCTCTCCAGTTATCCCAAAAGGCCACATTGTTTACTCAGGGAGCCATCCTGAATACATTCCTTCTGTACTCGATACCATCTTGAGTTCCCTTCAACCAGGAAACGGTCACTTGAGACTATTAGCCTGCAGGTTATTCAAAAGATTTAAGTATATATTTGATTTGAGGAACCTGGGATAGGAGTCTTTTTCCATAAGAGTATACACGACTTTTTGGGCCTCATCAAAACACGTGGGAGTGGGAGCTTTAATCTTCTTGGCTGTAGATTCTCGAGTGCGAAAGTCAATGTTGACCTAAAAAGAAATCCCCATTAGTTGATACATACTTCCAATTCATTGCATATTTTATGACATTACTGTACTTTTTGAAGCAACTCAACATAGTCGCTTTAAGCCCACATTTAAATCGTTCAAATATCTCTGGAGTGCCTAATCTAAACCAGCCCTCTCCTAGGTGTGGAGGAGTTAAAAAGTGACATCTCAAAAACGTCTTTGCTCCAAGTTAGCTATTCATACAGTTGGGAGGTATAGAAAAGGGACACATGAAAAGTTTAAATATGCACACAGGTGACACATGCATGGAGACAAGTGTTGGGGACACAAGTGAGGGCCTGCTGGGCAGCTCTTTTTGAGTGTTTAACTACAAGGTGGGACTATTTTTGCTGCTGCAGCGTACGTGCTACACTGTGCTGTGTTTCATCTTCTTCCAAGGGGAGTGAGCGTCTGAAGAGCTCCCCGATGTTCCTTTCTGCCCAGTGACCCTGGGATGCCTTACCCCACCCCCATCACTGCAGCAACTTTTGCAAAATCAATCTTTCATCGGATCTTGTCACAAATATAGAAAATTAGGTTGTCATTGCACCAAACTAACTGACTATATCTAAATATACAGCAGTGCAATCAGGATATATACAAGGAATATTATTTCTTATCTAATTTCCTTTACATGTAAACTGATGATAATGAACTTAATACTCACTTGTTTAGCAGCATCTGAGTGCACAAAAGCTCTGTATATTTTCTCGGCTTTGTAATGCAAAAGGTCAGACTGTGTTTTTTTATAGTCTTCACAAGCCAGCCAGAACTCAATATTCTCCTCACTGAACTCAGACTTTAGGAAACGTCCAAAAACAACTTGACCAGCTAAAAAGAAAGAATGAGAGGTGAGATACTTATATTAAATAAGATACTTATATTTAAATAAATAAATAAATAACTTGAAGAAAAAAATTGCAAGGAAAATACTGTTTGCATTCTTTAATTCAAAGGTGAGAGATGGCTGCTACTAAAATAGCTGTGTCACAGTTTGTAGAGATGGGAAGGCCTTAGGTTCCTATATTTACAGTATATGTGAGGTCACACAGACTTCTTCACAGTCATATAGCTGCCTAGTGGTGGCTATGAAACTGCTTTGCTTTTATCTGCTAATTAAATTTAAATTCTCCTCTTCTGGTTACAAAACAATCTCTTTTCCTATATAGAATATTTTAGGGACGCAAACATTGACAATGGGCATTAACGTCATGTTAATTATTAACAAATGTAATTTCCCCATGCAGTTCATATTAGTCAGAAAATCTGAGGCCTATATATTATGTATGTGTGACATACTTAACATGTTTGCTAGTGTTATTGCAACTTTCAAGTGGGCCATTTGTATGCCATTTATTTGTTTGGCTGAATCATAAACTAATTCAGATAATCAGACAGATGAACCAGAATGAACTATTTGATCCCCAAGCAAGTCTCAGAGGGTTGTGGGGAGAAGAGATAAACTCTCCCTCTGGAGAGACAAACCACTCATCCATACCTCTCAGCAGGGTCCTAATCCCAGTGGAGTGGCAGTGGTCATGATGAGGCTACCTGCTCTCATCAGAAATGCCCACCAAGACTGTGTTTAAGGATTGCCTTTATCCCCATCTGTGTCATAACACGTGTTATGTTACATGTAATGTTATTTACTGTGTCTTAACCACCTTCAGAATAGCCAGGCACTGTGTCTTTGTGTTTGAATCCTTGGTGCTTTTATAATGCTTGGCACATGAAAGGGGGTTGAATGGGTGAGATCATGGATATATGAATGATAAACTAATTGACTGAATGAGTCCTATCCTGTATATCCAATGGTAGAAAGACACATTCTTTAGGTAGCTTACGAACAGCAGTTCACAGGTTGCGAGGTTTGGTTTACTATAAAAACTTTAAATGTCAGAATCCCAGCCTAATTTTTAATTTTGCTCCTGTAGTGACCCATGGCAACACTTGTCTTGGAAAACTTGTCAGTGGCAGAATTGAGTACTAAGTGAACATTATATGACAATGAGTCATAATATGCAGAAACTATTAATATTAGTGAATGTAGCAAAACTAGAATACAGCTTTTAACACACTCTCCTTTTCAGAATACTGTATCCTAATGAAGCCATTCAATCTGTCAGCATTTGAGCTAAACCCAGACACATTCAGTAATTAATCTGTACTTACTTTGGTTGGTGAGAAGTTTTTCCAGAGATTGAGACCACTGCATCACTTCCTCAGCAGAGAGTCTGCAGGGGATGAGATAGACACAAATTAGTAAAATACGTTTTTCATAAGCACAAGTATCAGAATGGCTACTGCATTTTGATAACTTTACAAACTAAGACTCTAGTTTTAATAAATTATATTAAAATTTATAAGAAAACAAAAATTCCCTTAGAATTACTACCAAAATGAAATTTCATATAGAATTACTATATGAAAATACTTGCTGATAAAATCAGAAAATCCAAGTACATATATGCCAGCAGTATAATGAATAGCAAATGCACATATACTCATACACACGTTCTTATTTAATTTACATTGGTACTAATGTGCTGATTGCTTTAGACTTGCTACGTAAAGGAAATGAAGTTCATTGTGTGCACTATCAACCTCTTGCTAGCATACAGAGCGAAAGCACAGGCCACTTTTATAAGGATAGTTCATTGTATTAATGTACATACATGTCCTTGGACTTGGGAGGCTTCATTCCAGACTCCACATGTGGGATCATGGATCTTAGGTACGCTTTGACATCCATTCCACTACAAAAGACACAAAAGTGAACATTCGTATTTCCTCAGTAAAAAGCATTTCATTTGTAAAAAGAAGAGAAGCTGAAATAAACTTCTCTAGGGAGTAAAGCAATAATAAAAATAGTTGATACAACACGTTACTGTTTTGAGATTGAACCAATTTAAGTCTGAAAAAATTCCCACTGCAATGCCCAATTGTAGTTCATTTTTTAAAAACAAGTGAATATACTTAGAACTCACAACAGGTAATGGCTCTGATCTAGCTAGTCTGATTGCTCATATGTTCTTCCATTCATTCGCAACCCTTCTTCCATTAAAGATAGTCTAAGTCAGAATTCACCGAGTGAGACAGTGGAGGAACTTACAAAGTCTTTGGCCTCCTTTTTTGCGTCTTGTCATCTAGAAGCAAGTGATCGGTTCCTTTCAAATCCTTTGGAGTAGCAGAGAAGAACATTCCTGGCATTCTGTCTAACCTTGGCGTGGAGATGGCTGCTGCCCGCATCATCTTTGCAGGGCAAATATCTGCTGGTCGCCGTGTCTGCTGCTTTATATAGTGAGGGCAGACAGGCTCGTGCTCTGCAGTGAGTCTGTTTATCAAGTGATGTTACCACAGACACTGGAAGTTCCCCCTTTCTTGCTGGCTTGTGACGTGTGTCTTGAAAAAAAAAAAAAAGGCATACAGGGATGTTTTGTGGTTGAAACTTAACCAAATGAGACTAGGTCACTTGATTAGAAAGAAAGGAAGAAAATTAAACACACTGAGGCACACACGCATACCACATGCCTAAGGCATTAGCAGGGCAGCCTTGTGTCTTCCTAACAATGGTGTTTCAGCAACATTTCTCATTCGGTGTATTTATTATATCACGTAGAAACTCATACTCGAGATGTATTCTCTCAATGTTTTTTTACTATAAAACTCATCTGATCATAGTATTTTAAAAAGAGTGTTGTTCTTTTTTTTTCAGGAAGCAGTGTAAAATAGACAAATCCTTTTCTGCTTGATTATTTGTGCATATATCTGGTAGGAAGTAGTTATGAGAGGTTATCTTAATTTTTTTCATGGCAAGAAATTCCATGTGTTTTCCCAAGTGTGTGCTAGACATTCTACCATGATAGACAAGATGATTTTAAGGAATGTGTGGTTTTCAACATTTATTAGGAATATAACTAATCTATCAGACTTTGATATTTTGTATATTACTGCTTAGGATAAAAATAAAATAAAATAAAAACAAAACAGTAAACAAATAAATGTATAGTTAACACAAAAATGTGACATAATATGTAAATAAACTATGTAAAGAATTGCATAGTATCATAGAAAAAACTGCTCACGGTAAAATAAGTCTGTATTTGGAAAAACCAATAATGTGTACTTCTTAGATGATCGGCTTCTGAATTTTGGCAGTATCTATGGATATTAAAGTGTAGCTTTAATTAAGATTAAGGATTTTTAAAAATCCTAAGGAATTAGATGACTAATCATTGATCAGGGTAGAAGAGTTAGTGCAATATAATCTCTTGTAAAGTTTATATGGAGTGTGGTTTATTTATAGAGTATTCAGTTTAACTTAAACACCCTTTGGTTTTTGCCCCTGGAAGGACAAAACAAATTTTATTTAGAGAGGTTTCTGATGGTATTAGCTAAAGCTGGCAAAAGGGAAGAGAGTGTTACTTTTCATATCTTGGTTCTATCATCAGGATAAGAAAATATGTGAAGGAGTCATGTTTATAATATTTCAAAACCTACTTCCTACACCATCATGAACATATATGATATTGTATGTAGCAAGCATCGTTTGATGTTCAAAAGATAACATCATGAGGCATTAAGAAAGAGAACTAGTGAGATGAGCTGGCCACTTTGTGACCCAAACAGCAATGATGGGGCTCCAAGACTGATTACATAAAGGCATTTGCTCATGTATTTCTTGTGGCTCAGTCCATATTTAACTTTTCTGTTAAAATCTCCAGCATTGCTCATGTTTATTTATCTGGTAACTTCTTATCCCCTACATAGTTGTGAGTTAGAGGAAAATAATTTACCATTTATTTTTAATGGCCTACTGTTATTAACATTATTATCATCCATATATACTGACAATTTCCAAAATATGTTTCTGCAACAGTATTTTTTTGGTTGTTATAGCATTGTAAAGACTACAATAGCAATAGCAACAGCAAAGGTTATGTGGCCACATAAGTTTGGGAAATGTTGGATCAAAGTTAAATAAGTTTCTTAAATTGATCAGTGCAGATCTGAGAGCCTTTAATATGTGAATGCACATTTGTCAAAGTCTAAAGGAGGGTGGAGTATATAGTGGTTTCCTAAGAGTTTTGAGAATTGAACCCTCATTAGGTAGGGAAAATAGCTTGCAGAAATAATGTCCCCTTGATACCATTCACGTCTTTATTTCTTTAAACCTCCCACCTTTTGCTACCTTAGTATAGACTTTCAAGCTCAAGCATTTGCTAGCAATTATCATTGCACATTTCTAAACCCAAATAGAGAATTAAACTCCTAACAGAGGGGGTCTGTTGGCAATTCCTATATCACAATTGACTGTTGAAGCCTCCACAGTGGCACAATAAGAGTTGCTCTCTCAAAGGCCCCCTGCTAGCATATCAGAGTCATATGTGCCAGGTAGGCAAATCTGGGATGCTGTATTTGCAAGGGCTCAGGAGTCCGTGACAGTGCACCGAAAGCTCCTTTTCAGTTGCATGCAGTGTCCCTGCCTGGCTCCTCTTTAAGAAAAGATGAATGATCCAATAGTAATTTTACTGATTCAATGACTTGGGTTAAAATTGTAGCAGATTTGATAAAAGACAATAGAAGAAACAGTGGCTCTCACAAAGGTCATCTTGTTTATATATTTCCTTTGTGAAATTGTACTTAAGTAACTAGGTTGGTGTTCTAAGGAGAGGAATGCTTCATGTGGTCTTAGTACTATCTTTTTACGAAAAAAACAAAAACCAAAACCACTTAGTTTTAAAGTATGTTTAGGCTCATAGCACAAGTGAGCAGAAAGTACAGAGAATTCCCACATATTCCTCCCACCCCACAGCCTTCCCACCATGAACACCACATCAGTATGGTTTATTCATTATAACCAGCGATGAACCTACGCTAACCCGTCATCATCACCCAAAGTCCTTAGTTTACGTGACGATTCGCTCATGCTGTATACATCTTATGGGTTGTGACTCGGCTGACCAGATGTACCATTTTAAACGGGACGGAAAACAACAGCGCTGTTCGAACGGCACATCTGGTCTCCCAGTCTCACTAAGTGACA
Organism: Lyroderma lyra; assembly: GCA_004026885.1. Taxonomy (NCBI): domain Eukaryota; kingdom Metazoa; phylum Chordata; class Mammalia; order Chiroptera; family Megadermatidae; genus Lyroderma; species Lyroderma lyra. Next base: position 47,541 of record PVJL010001577.1, on the reverse strand, counting down.
TTCAAGGCATCACTAGGCTGACGGTACATCCGTACTGTTTGAAATGGGACAGTATCAGTGTGTTCTCTCCTGTTTGAAATGGTATGTCTGGTCAGCCTAGTAGTGACAGTTGTATAATGACATGTGTCCACTATTATAATGTTATACAGAGTAGTTCCCTGCCCTGAAAATCTCAGTGTTATATTTTAAAATGACTAGGACATTGTTTCAATAAAACAATTCAGATTATGGTTATTGATGTGAGGAGAAAATGTTCATTTTTGCTGAGTTGATTTTGTTCTGTTTCCGATCACTCACTCCAATTGCCTGAATCTTAGTAGGGAGTGCTTTGCTAAATGACTTTTTCATCTTTGATATTGATTAAAATAATATTGAGCCTTTATGGTATTGTTGAAATTTTGTTGTGGACATGAGGAATTTTGGGGAAAAGGAGAAAAATGAATACAAAATTGCATGTTTTAAACAAAGTTTATTGGCTGGCATTTTCTTTTATTTTTTAAATTTAATTTTATTGGGGAAACATTGGCTGATAATATTATATAAATTTTAGGTGTTCAACTTTATAGTATGATGCCTGGATACTCAATTGTGTGCTCAGCACCTGAAGTCTTGTTTCCTCCTGGCCCCCTCTATGTGACCCCCTTTACCCTCTTTGCCCCCAGCTACCTCTCCCTCCCCCTCTGGTAACCACCATTCTGTTGTCCAGATCTATGAGGTTGTTCTTTTTCATAGTTTGTATGCTAGTTTTGTTTGCTCATTTGTTGCTTTCTATTTTATATACTACCTATGAGTCAAATCATATGGTTTTTGTTCTTTTTCTGTCTTACATTTCACTTAGCATGAAAATCTCCAGATCCACCCATGTTGTAGCAAATGGTGGTATTTCATCTTTTTATGGCTGAGTAATACTCCACTGGGTACATGTGCCACAGCTTCTTTACCCAGTATCTATTGCAGGACACTTAGATTGTTTCCATGTCTTGGCCACTGTGAATAATGCTGCGATGAACACAGGGGCACATATATCTTTATAAGTAAGTGTTTTCCAAATTTTCAGGTAGATACCCAGAAGAGGGATCACTGGGTCGTTGGGTAAGTCTGTCTGTAATTTTTTGAGGACCCTCCATACTGTTTTCCTTAGTGGCTGCACCAACTTCCACTGCCATCAGCAGTGTATGAAGGTTTCTTTTTCTCCATATATGTACCAGCACTTGTTATTTCTTATCTTATTGATAATAACCATTCTAACAGATGTAAGGTGGTATCTCATTGTGGTTTTGATTTGTGTTTCCTTTATAAGTAGTGATGTCAAACATCTTTTCATTTATGTGTTGGCCATCTGCATGTCTTCCTTGGAAGAGTGTCTATTCAGGTCCTTTGCTCACGAGATTGTATCTTAAAAATAAAAATATATCCATACCATAAGAGTCAGTGACATGAACAGAAATTTGAATGCATTGAAAGAAAAGGTCTTGATTTTACCTACTTTACTCACTGTCCTACGATGTGTCAGACACAGGTACTGCAAATAGAACGGTGAATGAATCTCTGTTGTTAAGAGATTGACAGTGTAGTAGGTCAGACATGTAAGCAAGTAATCAATGTGAAGAGTGCTCCAAGAGAGGACTGTAGAGGTAGTGACTACCTCTGAAGTGTGGGACAGAAAATCAGCCTGAATCTAGTCTCAGCCTGTTTCTGCATTTAAGATCAGCACCCTTTGGGAAGAGCACAATGCTTGCCGTAGAGAAACTGGTCTTCCTCAAGTAGACACTGCTTACTGCACAAAGGTCATGGGAGAATGGATCCTGTGTAGCAACACAAAGCTTTGCAGAGTCTACAAGGGACTCTGAAAGACTGTGTTAAATTAGCATAATCACTCCATAGTTAGGGAATCAAGACCAGAGCTCACTCCCTGTGTGTTTTTTGGCTCCTGCAGTCTCCAGGCTTATGGGTGAGGCTGCCAACAGTGTGTCAACCACATTTCAGAGAGTTTATTTGAAAAACTTCGACAGAAGTGAATTTGGAAGGATTTTTCTCTATGTCCAGTTATAGTGTTGGGATATTGATGCCAACTTTATATTATTTGTGAATAAAAGGATTAAATGTTTTAGACTTGCTTATGACTTTATTTTCTAAATGAAGAAATGAACTGATAAGTTTTAGTGAGAGAAGGTATGTGCAACTTGGTGCAACTCAGTGATCTCAGTAAATGCAAACTGAACAAGATAAGAATCTAGTTTCTCTTCCTCATCCTGTCCTAATCTACTTAGAGTCAACACCAAACACCTCCTTTCTATAATGTGAGCGATTATAAGAAAATCGACCTTCAGTGAACCTGATTCATGTGATTCTATAAACCTCCTTTGAGATCTCATTTTACCCACAGACTTCTCATTAATAGGCCTGTCTTCCAAGTTATTCTTGAAATGCTAAAGAAATACACCTTTGACTAATGTTATCTCTGATATACTTCCTCCATATTGGAATCATTTTCATGTGTGATCACCTCATGATTTATAATCATTTCAACAAGGAAGAGTAAGTCTTGTCAGGCTCTATTTGACTATGCTTTGCAAATAAAATTTAGCAAGTACTGAAGGAAGTATCTTATTCCCCAGTTTAGAAATGGAAAACTGTGCTGTAAGGACATTTCCACATTATTTGCAAGAGACTGGATGTTCTGTTACCTAACACAGGACATCAATGCAAAAGCAAAGCTACTGCAAGGTCAGCATGGAGAGGCAATTTGTAAAGGAAACATAGGTTTTAGTTATTAGGGAACAAATTCCGTAAATGACTGTGTTAAGATTTCCCTGCTGCCCGAAAGTAGAGCATTCGATGAAACCAAACGCCAAAATGGTACAAAGCAAGTCACCTTAGGACACGTCTGCTAATAGGTGCACAGAATACGTCAGGATGGAGCACAGATGCTCACAGACACAGGTCAGGCTCTGGCGGCTGGAAACTGAGACGCTGAGCGTGGTTCCCCGGGGAGGAGGTCAGCAGGGCCACTCTCGCTGCTGGGTGTGCATGAGGCAAAACACAAGCTGAATGCTGTTTCCACATTTCGCCTTTGTTTGTTTGTTTGTTTGTTTTTTGTAAAAGTGAAAAATCCTCTTTGATTTCTTTTACTTAGCAAAAACAGGTCCCAATGAAGATCTTTCATGAAACCAGCTTTTGAAAAGCAGGGGACACCTGTGACACTATTCCGGTGATTTGCCTTTGATTTTACCAGACATTTCAGTCGTGAACAGCAGTGACTTATTTGCTTTGTTTTCCCCCGTTATGTGATTTTTCTAGAAAAATATGGCAGGTTGCCTGACATGTTTTGTTCTTTCTAAAGCCATGCCCCTTGTTTCTCATGATGACATTAGCTGTCTTTCTTCACATCATTTCTAACGCTTTGCTTCTGTGTTTGTTTATGTATTTATTTTTTAATCAAGTATTGATGTCGTGCCTACTGTACATTTACTTTATAATAAAGGCCATATTTTCAGAGTAAGTCACCCTCTTCCTACTTGAGTAAGCACCATTAAGTCACTAGCTAGTGGTCTCTCTTAGCATGACTGTACTGTTAGTGCGGGTACAGGTTGTCTGTATTGTGGGTACGGGTTGTCTGTGATGTCCCAGTTTCCTGTGGCTACTCTTTCCTTTTTCAAATAAGCATGACTTATTATCCTATTTTTATTTTTATTTTTTAATTGAATGAGAGGCTTTGAGTCCATTGAATCCTAGTAATATGTTAATCTTGCTGCATTTCTAAGGGCTATGGGTTCCATATCAAGCCATTAACTTTGGCTTGTTCTGGGAGTTTGATCAAATCAGCTAACTACCTGTCCGTTTCTTCTGTGTACAAGTCAAAGGTGATCATTAATCAACTTGCAGTTGTGGCATTGGGGTAGGGAGATTCTTGTTCCTTTTGAGAATCTACAGTGATCAAAACTAGACCCAGAAAAGTTAGGATTTACTATTTAGATAGAATTTGTTATAGACAGTGTGTTTTTCATTTTTATTTCTGTGTTGGAGCCCTTTGCATGGACTCCTTCCTAAAACTCAGTGAATTTGGCAACTTGACCTCTCCAAGTGCAGGGCCCCTCCTGGCATTGCAGGTCTACTGGGACAGTCTTCTACACTGTCCCTTTTTCTATCAATATTTACTTGTCGTGGGTCTTCTTTTCTCCTTGCTTGTGCATTTCTGTAAACTGATATGTTCAACAAATGCACAAATGCTTGTTCAGGTGTTCATGGTATGGAAACATCACAGACTATCTCTGCCAACCCCATCCTAATTTTCTTGTCATCTGACTTTTGGATACTCATGGCTGGAAGTATTGATCACTCGCCACTATAGACCTTACCCAGCTGGTTTCTGAGCCAGTTCCTGATGAGGCTGGAAAGAGATAAGTGATTTCAGTTTGAATTGGGAGTGGCAGAAAGTTCTGAGGGAGTCTCTTATTACGACGGGATTGTCCTAGTTGCAGGTGTCAGCAGCCCCATGTGGAGTACTGAGGAGATTAGGCAAACAGGAAGATAACTGGAGGTATGCTGAAGTACCTCAGATAAGAAGAGGAAATGCTGAACAAACTACCCCTTCAAAGGTCAGCTAAGCCCAAGAATGTAAGGCCTCAGAATGTTCGTAAATTATGAATTTGCATTAGACCAGGAATAGCTACAAATTGACGAAAACATGACTGCCACCAACTATGAATTTTATATTCCACCCCACCCCTCTTCTAGTCCCTTCTTATCTCTGTTTCTTTCTCCTGTGTGTTGTTTTGTTTTTAATTGGATTTGTAGAAGCAGAAATCCAGGGCAATATATTTGCTGGGGACTCAAAGTTAGAACAAGCTCCTAATCTTGTTTTCTTTTGTCTCAGATAATGTGGAAAGTCAGGAGTTATAAATGTATAAACTTCTGTACTCTTCGGTTATTTTGTATGTGTGTGTGAAAACCAGGTAACTTTTATTTCAAGAATTTTTTTTTTTTTGTCTTTTTTGTTACTGTGAGATTGAAGTTCTATTTCATCTTGATTTGGTGTCTTATTTATGACTCTCTGGCTCTTCCCACTGGTGATTCTGTTTTGATCATGCTCGCAGTTGAGATGGTAAGATCTTAACACACCCAAGGCAGTGCGTAGAAGTATTCAAAGCAGCCTGGCGTGTGGGAGAGTTTGTTCCATTCACTTAGCCTGGGGCTTCTTTTCTCATGTTTTCTTTAAGAAGATCTCCCCCGTATGAAAGGGTGAGGGGCTGTGCACACAATGTGGTGATTAGTCGTGTTCGCGCTAAATTACACGTGCAGGACAGCGGGGAGCCAGGGTCGGGCAGGATAAGGACTGGGAGCGTTATGGTCAGCTGGCATTGCCCACGATGATCCAGAAACTGATCTCTCTCCCTTTTCACTGTCCACTGAGGAACAGCAATGGATTGCTTAGCAACTGGGGCCCTCTTTAGAAGTGGGTGGTAGCATCATGAATGACACAGTCCTGTTCATCCCAGATATCACACTCTTTAAAACAGGACCTTTTAGATAGTTGCATTTTTTAATTCATCCTTTGCATCTTTAATTGAATCACTGGTCTCCATGCCTAGAAAATTAAAACCTTCTGGGAAGGCCTAAAAGTGATCAGTGTTTTAGGATTTTTTTTCGTTTATGCAGAATTTCCCGTGATTTGGGACAGTATCAAAGACAATGGAGTAATGCCAGGGAGAACGTCACCATTTCTCTTCTCTTTTTGTGAGAAAATTGTTTTATACAGTGTATCACTTCAGAACTACATATGAAAAGTTTGAAATGTTGTGGGAGTTTCTTTGTTTTGTTTTTGTTTTTGTTTTTAAACCATCCCAACTGTCAGATTAAATAGCAGTCAACCCTGGGCAGCTGTGGTGAAGCACCGAAGGGCCTCCCCCATGCTATCTGATTGCTTTCTTCAGCAGTTAAGCACTGCTGTAGGCTTCTTTTCACAGAGCCCTGAGGGGCAGCTTAGTACAGCAGACTGACTCTCTGTGCAGCAAAAGCATGAAGCAGGAGTCCTATGTATAAACCTGGTTGTGTCTTTGGGACACCTTTATATTCTAACCTGTGTGTCAGCCCACATGGCCATTGCAAGAACCGGCACCATCTTTTCCACAGAGGACTTTTCTCTGCCGACTCCTACCCTCTGCCCGTGCCTGGGTGTGGCGAAGAAAATGGCTGGTGGTCTCAGCCCACCTATGATCTCTTCCCTCTCTGAATTTCATCTGGTCTTGTTTGCTCCTATAGCAAACTGTTATCTTTAAAAACATGATGCTTTGTGAAATCATTAGCTATCTTGAATAGCTATCTACACCCCCATGTTTATTGCAGCTTTATTTACAATAGCCAAGACGTGGAAACAAACTAAGTGTCCATCGATGGATGAAATAAAGAAGATATGAGATAGACACGATGGAATGTTATTCAGCCACAGAAAAGAAGGAGATCATACCATTTGCAACAACATGGATGAACCCTGAGGGCATTATGATAAATGAAATAATTCAGGCAGAGAAAGGCAAATGCTGTATGATCTTATATGTAGAAACTACAAGTAAACAAGTTCATAGATGCAGGGAACACACTGGTGATTGCCAGAAGCTGGAATGTGCGGGTGTGGGGGAAATGGGTGAGGGAGATCAAGGGTACACACTTCCAGTTATAAGGTATTTAGTGTACAGCATGGTGACTACAGTTAACAATATTGTATTATATATTGGAAAGGTGCTGAGGAGGTCGATATTAAAAGTTCCCATCCCAGGAAAAATATTGTAACTATGTGAAGTGATGGGTGTTGACTAAGCTTATTGTGATCATTTCACGTCTGTGTACATCGAATCATTAGGTTGCACACCTAAAACCAAGAGAATGTTATATGTCAGTTATATCTCAATAAAACTGAGGGAAGAAAAGAAATGAAACATTTAAATAGTAAAAATTTTAAGAAGGGCTTACAGGGGAAAACAATGACAGTTTCATTTTCCTAGTTGTATCAGGAGCCCTGCCTGTCCCACTTAAACAGCTTTCTGAACTCTTGATGATCTGGAGGAAGTATGGATGTGTCCCGGGACTTTTGGGGGGACCAACCTTTCCCTGAAGCCTCAGCAAGGGTGGGCAGACCCTGCCATTCTGCAGCGTTGACTGGCAGCAGTGCCTTCCCCACCCAAATGCTGTTTTGAAAGGAGCACAGCTTACTGCTGTCACACCCTCGTAGCACCCTAAAAATGCGAAAAGAATACATCGCCCAATTTAAAGAAAACAAATGTAAAGAAAAGGAGGGGCCAGCAAAGATTATAGAAAAGTCAAGTTGAGCGCTGAACCCCAAGTCAGTATGTCTGGATATCACAACTCACTTTTTCCTACGTATCTTCCCACTGCCAGGCCTAGCCCCTGAGAATACAGATCATATTGTGCAGTCTGATTATGAAAACATGTAATTTAATCTTTAAAGCAATGTAGGAGGTATGCGAGGGCTGTCTGGAAAAAATCCAGCCTTAAATGCTGCTGTTTTTCATACTACGTGGCTGGAGACTTTACGGACAGCCTCTGTGTGTGTGTGCGTCTGTGTGTGTGCGTGTGCGCGTGTGCGTGTGTGTGTGCGCATGTGCGTGTGTTTGTGCGCGCGTGCGTGTGTGTGCATGTGTGTGTGTGTGTGTGTGTGTGTGTGTGTGCAGTTACCCCCATTGTACATAAGGAAGTGGATTCAAGGGAATTGAGTAATGCATTCCAAGTCACACAGCTCCCACACGCATTGTCACTGGAGAAGGACTGAGACTCTTTCCTGCCGCCTCCTCAGGCCCTGTCTGTCTCTGTCCTCGGAACCCAGGAGTCACTCTCCCGAGACACTGTCTGACTTTGCTTCGCTAGTGGTCTGTTCAGTGGCTCACTGCTCTGACTTCCTCCCCAGAGAACTTGGAAGCCTGACAGTGGCCCCCCAGGACCTTCCTCACGGGGGAAACCTCATCTCCTTTGGAAGGAAAAGAAACACACACACGTGCGTGTAGCTCCCAGCAAAAGCGTTCTTTTGTTATCTCAGTGACAGGGCAGCTTATATCCCGGTTAAGGTTTTTCCGTTCACCTATAACGTTTTAGGTTTTCACATCTGGAGGCTTTGCCTATAATTTTACTTTTTAGAATTGTGGTCAGTGGCACACACAGACAAACAGACACACGTTGCATTTTCTTCTTTCAGGTTTAGTCTTGATTGTCCAATATGACCGTGTTCTATTCAGTGCGTTTTTCATTGCGAATATTGCCGTTTCCTTCTCTAGGTGTTTAATCTATGTCTCTTTATACCTTCATTATCTTTACTTAACACGTCCAGTCTTCTAACATCTTCAGCTTAGAAGATGCACTTTTAATAACCATTTTGATGTCCTTATCTTCTAATTGTGTTATCTGTATCATTTCTGGAGAAGTTTAAATGATTGATTTTCATATTCACTATGAGTTGTATTACCCAGGCTTCTTTGCATGCCTGGTGATGTTTTGTTTGGGTGCCACAGTTAATGATTTTGCCTTTTTGGTAAATATAAATATTCGGTGACATAGTCATTTACTTGAAAATGTTTGGTTTTTCCAGGTCAGGCTTTGTTAGGTGGGATCAAAGCAACGTTTCAGTACGGGTTGATTTTCCCTGCTTCTGAGGCCAGGCCCTTTTCAATACTCTGCCTAGTACCCTTTGAGTTTTAGGTTTTTCACTCCAGCTTTGGGACCAATCTTGTTCGTGTGTGGAATCTGAATATTGTTCCCTCTAATCCATTTCCGTGGTTCTGTCCTTTGCTGCAGGCAGTTTCATTATAAACAAGTGGGAATTGGTATTAGACTGAGCACAGAAGTGGGATCCTCTATAAAATCTGGAGGTCTTTCTCTTGGCTGCTTATTATTCTCTGGTGTTTTTTCTTGGTGGATCTATCTGCTTTGGTCTCCCTGAACTCCTAGTGTTGTCTCCTTATTTCAGGCAGCCTGCTGGGTGCTGCCTCAGTTTCTCTACCCTCCACAATGGCCAGGATGCTTCCTCTAGGCAGTGGACCCTGGAATCATGTGTCGTACCTCACGCACCTCATTTGTTTCCTGTTTCTCAGGGAGTCACTCTTCTTATTGTCCGATGTCTTCAGAGCCTGAGAATAGTTAATTCTTCGAGTGAAAGAAAACCCATAGAGTTTTGGTCCAGATGGTGGAGTAGGTAAATGCTGTGTTCGCCGCCTCCCATGTCAAGACTAAAAAAATAAAATTTTTCAATGGCCTTAGCTAGTGTGTCATTTTTAGGTTGATAAAATTATTTCCTAGCCCTAACCCTTCCTTGCCATGGCATTACATGTTGACAACAGTCCATTCATATTAGAATTTTATTATTTATTTGAACATTCATTTGATTACGATTTTTGACCTTAGGAGAACTATTATGTTTACCTGGTGCATTTGTTGATGAATATAATGATTGTAGTGATTATCACCTGACCTTAATTTGTACATGACCTGAATTTTTTAAGTTGAAGTGTTAGACTTTGTCTCTAGTCTGGAGTGATGGCATTGGAGGTTTAGAAGAAGTAATATAAATGAACAAATCAGCTCATGCTTGTCAAATGACTAATCTGAAGTCAACCCTTGCATCATAAGAGCATGACTTCCAACTACCTGCTCTAGGCCACACTTCCATCATTCAAAACCCTGGATGTGGTTAAGGAAATCACGCATTCTTTGTTAGTATACTTAGGTCAAATGGTAACTCTCAAGTTTGGATGCATCACATAGGTAGATCTAGAAATTCAATTGTATATTTAACATGCATCAGTTTCTTGTTCTTATCTTTGCAAGAAACACATTAGATTTGCAATAGTTTGACCAATGACACAAAGCTTGCCCTGGTACAGGCATCTGAAAATGCCCGTTACATTCAAGAGACTGATTTTGTATAGTGACCTTTCAGTGCTGTGATCTGCAGAGGGGTAAACTCAGGGAAGTCTGGTGACGTAGCATGGGCTGATTGTCAGGAGATGTCATGCTGTGCTTGTGATGGCACAACTCTCTGTGTCAATTATTCACCTGTTATATACACCAGTGACTTAGAAGAAATAGGACCCTACAACACTCTAGCCATTCTTTCCCTTCAGATTTGGTATGAAAGTAATTTTGCACTGCTTATGAAAGTAATAATGATAACCAATAATGAAGTGAGATAGCAGTTATAAGACCATCTTAGACATTTTAGATTATTTGATCCAATCTTTATCATTATCCTTTGAGATAAATTCCCATTTAACAAATAGACAGCTGAGTTTCAAAGGGATTAACGTTTCTAACTGAACGTGTCCAAACTTGGAATAGCCCTGAACTGTGACCTCAAAGGTCATGCTTGTCTCATGGTTCTAAGCTTCTTGAAATAACTGCTTTGTGTGACTAGCATGACTAGTACTGTTGGTACCTGGAGGTGCCTCTTCCCTAAAGGGTGGGCGGTCAGTGCGCCCTGAGGACTCTGCACTACTGAGAGCACCTTCTGGTCTAGATCTGGTTTTCCTCCTCCTGGGGTAGTGCTAAGGGCACCCCTGTGCTTTCTCTTCTGTGTCTTTGCATTTCCCAAGCTGGAAGCTGATTTGGGGTTTATCTCACCTGTGTGGACCCACAGTGCATAATCAGCTTATCTTTCTGGCTGAAAGCATTCTCCCCTCACCCCCAATCAACTCCATCCATCGTTTGCTTTTCCTAGGCAGCTCTCCTCACAGGAATTTTCATCAGTGTAGGAAGACCAAGACCTCTACTTAATCTTCAAGTATGATTCAGAAACTTTAGCTCTTTCAGTTTAAAGTTAGAATGACAACGTGTCATCTTATGAGATTTTTTTTAAGGACTTGGCTTGTGAGTTGCATGCCTCATTGAATATCCCTGATAAAAAAAGCACTTTATATTGGGGTTTCAAATCCACCTATGATGTAATTACTTTGAATGTATTTTGTAAATTTTAGTGTTGGGAGGTTCTTTATAGAGTCTGTTGTTTTTTAAAGTTAATGTTCCAAGATCACTTAGTAGGACAACATTTTGTGCCAAAATGAAAATATGAAAATACATTTTGATGGAAATAAGCTGGGTGAGAGTATAATAGCAACTTTAATAACATGATTCCAAAGTGGTTTATGTGAGTCCTGAAGACCGTGGGGGTTTCCATCAGAAAAATACTAAAATTTAGTTCTGTGAAAGCTAGGGGCTTTCTGATGGTTAGCTGTAACACATCTGGACTGCAGAATTAGATCTCGTTTCACAAGCATCCTGTGTCAGTTTCTTTGCAGTGCAGGAAATAGGTTAAAAAAAAAGATGAGAAAGATATACATAATAGCTATGCAGGATGCCTTGTATACCAGTTCATACTAACGTTGCCGTTTCCGGGAATCAGTGGTTGATTATTTTTCACGTGATATACTTAATACACAGAGACGAGAGAATATCCAGATTCATTGAAATTCTCAAGCATCTTTCCTGATGCACCCACATGTTCTGTTTATCATGAACGCTGACATGCAGACACATGCATCTGAATGTAACATGCCTTCTCGTGCTTCTCTCTCTACATATTTAAGAAACATTTCAAGATAATTCGGTTCACTTACATTTCACTTCTGACATATTACACTTCTCTGAAAGGATCTCAAAAGCTTTTAACTGGAAGGGCACAGGGGTTTAAAAATGAAACAGTTGTCTTGCAGACACCACTTTTTCACATATATCAGTTCATCTTTACTACAATACTGTGAGGTAAATATTATTATTATTATATTTTACAGTGGAAAAATCTAGCTTCGGAAATTTTTTAAAAAACCTGCTTAAGGTGACAAATCTAATAAGAAATTCATATGTTGAGAACTATGTGCTATGTTTTCTGCGTCTTTGTCAATCTTCACAATGGCCCCAGGAGGAGGGGACAACTTAGTCTCCATTTGACAGATGAGGCAGCTTCTTTTGGGACCTGAAATAATAAGCCCGAGTTTTTTATACAGCAAGTTTTAGGGTTTGAATTCTTAGTTCTGGCTGTCTGATTTGACACTCATTGGCTGTCCACTCTATCATATTTTCTTTCCCTGGTCCCATGACTCCTGCAGGACAGAGCAAGGACACACACCCAGGGCCTCTGACTTGATTGTGAACAGAGGACCCACTCTAAGATGCATTAATTTGTTTAATAAGTATGAGAATTTAATTGGTGCAGAAGTTTCAACAAATTGATGGTTAGAAGTAGCAATAATCCCACAACTGGAAATATTTTTTCCCATGATTTTTTACTTACAAGAGTAAAACTGCAGAAACATCTGCCCTGAGACCTACCCTTGACCAATAGTGACAAGATTCTTAGTAGCTCTGCAATATGCGTCTGGAATAGCCTCCTATATAAAAAGGTGCCCTGGAGAACGACTGTTTGCTACTATGCCCATGAATAAATACTGAACATAATTAAAATCTCTCCAAGGCACTTTCCTTAACCATTTACAACATTTGCCCTATGTCCTTGGGAAAGCCTTGGCTTTGAGTCAGCCATGAAAACCCTGCGAGAGAAGTGGAGGTGGGCTATTCTGGAGTACTACCCTGGACCTTCCTGTCCTGTCAACTGAGATCAGATTTCCCTGCAGCAGCTTCAAAGCTGCACGTAAGAGAACATGTGGGTAGTCAATCCACTCCTTTGTTCAGAGGTCAATTCCCCTTCTCAGTCTCACTCTTGAACTTCCCCCATGACATCTGATACGAGGGAAGTGCTCCAGCTGACAGTTTGTCATGTTCTCACCCAGGATAGTGATAACTCAGAGTATCCAAAGTCTGGAAAATGCCAGTGTGACAGCTAGTGACTGCAATTTGTCATAGGCTGCATTGATCAACAGACATCTCTGCTCCTTTACCTGCATCTGATTGCATTTCACTTGGAGTTGGGCTCCAGAATAGAGACCTTGACTGGATGCTCAGGTGGCAAACCTCAAGCCAGGGCACACACAGCTCCAGAGAGCAGAGCTGTGGCTCCAGGCAGATGGCCGTGCTTGTGTGCATTCGTGTCTTTTTACTGGGGTGGAAACGCCACTGAAAGCCTCACGCTTGAAAATTCAGACTGAAAAATCTAACAGGGATCGTACATACTTTTCTGAATTGGGTGGACATGGATGTGTGAGCCCCCTGCCATCTCCTTCCGGATGACCCTTCTCCAGCATCTGTGGTGTCTTTCGTGCATCTCCTGGGTAGTTTCACACGAAAACACGTATTCCCTGTGTGTTGGATTCAGTTACTGTAATGGTTCAAGGGGAGATACTTCTGGCAGATGGATCACTTTCAAGCTGTGTTAACCCCAAATAATGCTTCCTCTGGACCATTGAAACTCATCTTAAAAGGGGGTTAGCTTGGCGATTCATTGTGAAAGTGAGTTCGGACTGAGTTACTTGTTAAGTGGAGGCTAACCTGTCACAGGAATGGTAAGTACAGTTCAAAAGCTGGCTCAAGGAATTGGAAAGCCCCATCATGTGCCTGCAGGTGAATCTCAGGGATCCGTGCCTGGAGAGCTCCAGGAGAAGCCGTGGCTTCCCCGTGGAATGCCCTTGTGTCCTCACAGCTGCCCTCCCCTGGCGCCTAGGAGGCTGGCATTGCCTGCGGAACGGTCCGGGGCAGCTGTGGGCACAGGCTAGGCGGCTTCTACTTATGTGATCCTTCTCTTCTTTTTGGTCCAAACCTTTAGTTACTAGGAAGCAATTTGAAGACTTCTGAGGACTACTGAGGGAGAAAGATAACAGTTTATGGTAAAAGAGAAGTTAGAGTGAAAGAAAGAGTGTTATTTTAACTTCTCTAGGAAACTTTTCATGGTTGGATTATTACTGTCACCACCTATTAAGTTTGAGACATTTAATTGGCACGTAGTGCACGCTACTGGAGGGAACACAGGGTTGTTACTATCGTCGTTTTACCTGATAGAGAAAGTGCTGCATGCCAGTCATTGCTGTGAACCTGAAGCTGCTCTAGAAAATAAAATCTCTTATTAAAAAAAGAGAGGAGAGTAAAGTCAGAGTTCTGACTGCCCACATTTGTATTACTTCGTTTGTGGTGCGCACCGGTATCGATTCTCTGATATTTTTTCCGTATTCATCATTGCTTTCCTCTGGTTTATGCTCCATCTGTATTTAGATTCAGGTCCAGCCATTCCTGCTAGTTTAGCATTTGTCCTAGACTTTTCATATTTTTAAAAATAAAGGACTCTTATTAATTGTTGCACTGAAATAAAAGGCAATGGATTTGGTGACCTTTTAATTTATATGTCCGGCCTCTGCCGTAATCTCACCTAATAGTGTTTGAATTACAGTCCAGACTTAACCACATGGTTAAATCTGAAAAGTAACAAGTGATAACTCATGTCTCATTTCCTACATCTTTTCTGAATCCAAGAGACACGTGCAGCAGCCAGAGATAGCTAAATTCCTCTGCTTTTGGACAGCAACAGAAGTACTTGAAACTTTGCACCCAGCTGGTATACTTTTGCACCGGATCTGTGCCCTGCTCTGGCCTCCATCGGGACTGGGAGGTGCAGAGAACTGTTAAAAACTAACGGTCATGGACATTGGGAAACAGGCAGGTTAGTTGTTTGTGAAGCCTGGCCAGGAAATAGAAGCTGAAAACTCCTGCCAAGGAATGTATAGACGTTCATCTGAATGCTTTTGCAAATGCATTTTATTTTATTTTTATTTATCAGATGGTATAAACATACAGCTATTCATTTTTTCCAAAATGTGCAACAGCAACAATCCTTTAAGCAGCAATAATCTAAAAATGTTTATGTTTAATTAAAAATTAGGTTATATCTGTTTCTGAAGAAAATCGGTGATGGATGTGTACGTGCACAAAACACCTGTCAACATTTTCCATCCACGGTAGGAGCTGTGGTGCTGTCATTGACCACACAAGATGTGGGAGACGTGTAGCACTTACTCCGGATCTGAGTAAGTGTTCCCTGAGGACTGTGCCAAAGGCTATTGGGTGCCATCAGCATTGCAGACGTTCATATAGGTCTCTGTGATCTTGGTTAAACGGAGCCTTGGACCCATCAGGTCTCTGATCTCAGTTAAATGGAGCCTGGCAGCCATAACCTGCTGAACTTCTCAGAAGCTGCCCTGAAATACTAAAATCCTGTGCATACTCACCAGAGGGTGGTTCAGAGCTCCTCAGGAACCCAGGAACTCCGCTCTTCGGGCGGTCCTCCAGCACAGGCCCCTCCTCAGCCTGCCACCTGCTTCTGTGGGACCATGTTTTTGCCCTGGCTGCCACCTCAGGTCATGAATTTAATGTAAACCTCAAAACATGGTTTTCAGCAGTGATCGCAGTCCGAAAGCTGTCCGTTTCAGCTCAGCCTGTCTCCTGTGCTCAATGGTTCTTGAGTATCACCTCATATTTTTTTTGGATAGGCATCTTTTCTTCAAATGCCATTAAGAAAACATTACAAGTTGCCATTTAAAAAGAGGAAGTGATGGGCTGAAATAGAGTTAGTATTATCTTAACTCTATTAATAGAGTTAGTGGTCTCAGTGACATATTCTTTAAAAGTGGGTGAATCCCGTCAGGCATTTTAGCTATATTTCTTGGTAGTGGAGAATGGAGAAAATTTCCTCAGTAATGGAGATTCTAAGCACAAAGATTCTTTGCTTGACCAAGTTTTAGTCAGGCTCCTGAACCACCTCCTAGGCCCATCTGTGCACTTCCTTGAAAAATCCAGTTTTAGTATGACCCCTGTTAGTCAGTATAGCAAGAATCCTTCATCCTCCATATCTTATCATTCTAGAGATTTCTTGGGCTTCTCCTCTTCCACCATGCCCCAGGTGATATCTGATGAACCTCGCCTGTCTTCTTCCAGAATCTGTGCCGTCAGTTTAGCCGGAGTCCCAACTGTGCCGCTGTTTCCCATGGTAATTTTCCCTCCACTCCCAGTCCTGGGCTCTAAGCTCCCCAGTGCCCATGCTGTATTCAGAACTGGGTCTGGATCGACACTGAGATCTCTTCTGTGATACTCCTGAGTAAAGTCTGCTTTTACTGCCTTAAGTTCTGCCCAGCTAAGGTTTTCTTTGACATTAACTTGAGATCTCATAGAAATGAAAGAAATAGTTATGTAAAAAAAAGAGTTTGTACCAAAAGAAGTAATATTTATAGTTCGTAAAGCCTACCTTCCTTCTGTTGTTAAAACAATTATAAATTTTAAAGTTTCCATTATAGGCCTAATATTACTATATTTCCACAAATATTAATCTTTCCCAGACTTCATAGTTTGGTACAGATTCATATTTTCTCTCTCTCTCTCTCTGCTTTGTAGTATTCTCATGAGATTAGAAGCGGAAAAAGTTATTTCCTTTGAAAATGGAGAAAGTGTCCAGGCTTCACCCGGACTTACTGAGATGGGAGTTAAATGAGAGCTGTGGATTCTCAGGCCTTAGCTCATAGGTAGCTCACATTTTTCATGGGTTCCTCATTAGAAATGACTCGGAATAATGACAAAGAGTAGTAATAGTTACTGGAAATTTTCAAGTTGTCCATGGAGATGTTTTCTTTTTAGGAAAGAATATTCTATGAATCACAGTCCCTTTGTATGAACCCCTTTGAAGGAAAAAAGAAAAGTTCAAAGGGGATGTCCAGATAATAGCTCTCTGGGACTCTACTGTATTGAGTTTAGTCAACGGGGGAATTTCTCAAACCTACTTAGAGCTGAACCCGGAACCACACCTCTCAGCAGTGTCTGCTTTTCAGGTCAGAGCATCTGCAAGTATAGCTTGATATGTAAAGTGTCAACAACTCCCTCTTCAACAGCTACTTCATCCCTTTAAGAGAACTGGACCTAAATAATGGGACTTGGCATGTTTGATGAATCACTCATTTCCTGCAAATGCAAAACCTAACAGTTACATGAAAACAGTTACAAGGATCAGTAACAAGTCCTGTATTATAAACGTGTTTCAAAGAATTCAAGCTCCTCTGAAATATTTCTGTTTAATCAAAGACCAAAGGAAGAGAGGATCTCTTAGAGTCTGTCTCTACTCCAGGAAATTTCCTTTTTAAACCACTAATGGAAATTTCTTTCTGCCACCAATTGTGCAAAATGACTGTACTGGTTTAGTTGACTTTGTAGTTTATAGCCCCCCACACCCAATCACAGTTGTGCAGATGATATTTGAAGGGACACCGTTCATTAGAGTTTAGGTTGAAACTGCACGTGGAGTAGAAATTGCTAACAAATAGTAAGTTCTGTGACAGTCCTGAGCTTTTCCAGGAGAAAGAGGTAAGATCCGTTGCGATTTGCAATTTGCACAGTGGTGCCCGCATTTTAAAGGGAGGATGAAGGCGTGGGGAGTGGGAGTGGGACAGGGCTTAGGTCGAGTCAGGGAGGTGAAACAGTTATCCGGGTTGGTCCATGTAAACAGTGAGGCCACCGTGTCCGCTGGTGGGCAATTCTGGGGGGTAGGATTCTGTTCTCCCATGGCGACTGGGACACAGGGGCCCCGTCCTCCCTGATGATGGCATTTCGAAGGAATGACTTTCAGGTCCTTGAGAAAGATGCACCTGAGCTGTAGGAAATACAAATTCATCTTAAAGGGACAGAGGAAGGATTCTAAATTATAAACCCTTTTTAGTAAATATTCTAAGGAAGGAGGTCAGAGGCCTATCTTCAGGCATTCCTAGAACAAATAGTAAATTCTTTGACTGCCCTGAGCTTTTTGAGACAGAAACACATTTCTTCCCAACCCCCACCCCATTCCCTCTTACTGTATCTGACAGTATGAATTATAGGAAACAGAAACTATCACTGTAGGTATTTAAGCAAAAAGGGTTTTAATACAGGAAATTATGTGCTTACACAAATATTAGAAGTGATGAGAGAGTGCATTGGAGGCTGGGCCTTTAGAACTGACCCCAGGTTGACCTCACTGGGAGCGGTTGCCTCTGGGGCCTGTCCTGGATCAGTAAATTTTGTAACAGTCCCTGGAGCGGTTGTGCAGGAGACAGAACCCTGGAATTCAGAAGCTGTCCCTGTCGCCCCCTTGCCAGCCTTCCGTGACTGGGTACTAGAAGTACATTCCTGCAGCTGTAAGCTGGGCGTTGGTTCCTGACACCCAGGAAGCTGTGAATAGATGTGTGTTTGCTGCAGGAACGTTTCATGTTTCTTGCTTGCAAGTGGAAATAAGACAGTTTTGACTTGGCTGTACTTCCACATCTTCTAATGAGCATAAACTCGTCGCATCTAGACCACTAGCTGCAAAGGCATCTCTGTGTCTTTTCATTCTTCCCTCTCCCATCTTTTATGAGTATAAGTCCATACTTGTTCCCCGCAGCGTACTGAACATTGCTGGGCTTTTAGCCTGTGCATGAAGTCAATCCCATGCTTTTAGGTAGCTCGTGATAAAGCAAGAAAAGAGACGAAGAGCCACTGTCCCGTACGTGGGATGTGGAGAAAGCACTGTGCATACAGGGCTTGGGAAACAAAAGAAGCTCACTCGGATGGCCTCAGAGAGTGACCCTAATGCTGTCCACGAAAAGAGGGCTACAGGTTGGCCAATTGGAGAAGGGAATAGTGGATGGAAAAATGTAGGTTTAAGAACGTCTGGTGAGCTCAAGGAACTGCGAGTTGTTCAGACAACCCTGATGTAAGGTCATGGCTGTAACTCGAGGGCATTATGTTGAGACAATACTTCCCTGCAGGTATGGAGTTCTGACTCCTAAAAGAATAGCAATACTCAAGCAAATGCCACTTGGTCTTTCTCCAACTTTGCTTTATGGTGGTTGCTGGTGAGTATTTCCCTCCAAGCTACTAACTCTGTATTTATGTCTTAAAAGAAGCAGACTGTCTCCATGACTGTGGGCATATAGCGCTAGTTCTCCGATTCACTGGACAAGCCCCGAGCCCCGGTTTTGTGCTGGGCACTGTGCTCAATCCAGGAGGAGAGCCGACGCCTGTGTCTGTGAGCAGGGTTGGCGTGAGGAAGCAGGTGCGCACGTGTAACCTGAAGGAGCGACTGCTCCCAAGTTGCTTGGTGACACCAGTAGAGGCTTTTGGGAGAAGCCATACTATAACTGAGAAGGCAAGGCTGCGTAGGAATTTTCTAGATGGTTTAACATGTAGGCATGGAAGGATATACTAGAGAGAAGAAACAGCTTTTCACATACCAGCTGTCCGCAGGAGAACCCTGAATATTGTGGGAAGATATGGGGGAGTGATTCGGCACGGGGTGGCACTGCAAGGAAGCCATCAATGTGAGACAAGTCAGACGCTGACCCTGTGGATGACCAGGGTGTGACAGTGCGTACCAGAAGCGGCAAGAGCGCGAGGACTCGGCGAGGGGCCCTTTTCCGAAGTCCCCGCTTGGTGGGCCGGGTGGAATTGCCTCAAGGCTCGGAGCAGGGGAGGCTGCAGGCGCCCGCCCCGGGCTGGGTCCCGAGGCAGCGCCAGCGCCAGCGCCAGCGGGGTCGGGAGGCGGGGCGGAGCCGCGGGGGGGGGGGGGGCGGGGGCCTGCGGGGGGGGGGGGGGG